>KN832559.1:1482623-1557837 GCA_000827205.1 Plicaturopsis crispa FD-325 SS-3 | reverse complement strand
CAGTCCTGCAAACGCCCTTCCATCATCGCAACACCTTTCCCACACCCAACTCTTCACCCACCAGGACACCCTTCTCACCCAATTCACAGCCCTTGCAAACCTGGCCGATGAGCTCGAGAGCCCGATCGCGTTAGCACCTTTACTGGGGTGGACCAGAGATAGAAAACCGGTCGTCGAATGATGTATGTCGTAGATGGATGGAGTGAGTGAATGGAAAAGCGAATGGAATCCGATTGGGTCGTGAGCGAGGCCGTAGTGTCAAGGAATTACGTAAGGGGGGCCAGGGCACACGAGTGCCTAACGTCGATTGGTGAAGGCGGATGCGCGCACGGCGACCGGACGACGCTGCTGACCGGTCGCGTACAAAGCCGCAAAGTTGTCGTTGGAGTCAATGAAGGCTTTGGACGGCATGGGTGAGGGATGCAGAGTAGGGAATGAGATGGATGGCTCCGCCCTTGCTCGGATGTACCTCGATTGGCGGGTTTGGTCTACGGGGTGAGTCATGGACTCGTTGGTGCTACGACGATGTCGAAAGCGGCGGCGGGGCGATGGGAGCTGTCGACTTCGGTGGTGCCATGGATGCTGAGGACGTGAGCTCTGCGAGCTCGCTGTGCGGAAGCGGCACCACCGTCCTTGCCCAGCGAAAAAGCGTGGGAAAAACTCGACCAGGTGGTGGTACGAGTTCAAGGAGCTCTCCCTGAAGTTAAGGTCGTAATGGTACAGTAATCTATAAACGTGTAAACGTCGTCAGTTGATGATATCAAGCAAGAATATTGTCTAGTAGGAAGCCGGCTGTGAGCAACGTGTGTTATGAGAATTTGAGTTCGAACGAGTCCAAGATGATACAAATGTATGTATAACATGCACAAGCTTGAATCTGATGAGTTGAAGCAAATTGCTGGGTCCGTCGAAGTCCACTGTTCAGTACCTAGTCGTTAAAAAGTCTAAACTCGCACGCAAAAAAATCGTCAAGCAATCGTCTGGATCATGAAGGGATACTGCCGCGCAGTCTCCCATCCCTACTGCTCGCACCCACTGTAAGCCCTATCACCCCATTCGGCTTTCGCCACCCCTGCAGCTCGGCGTCCCATATCGAGAGATCATACCGGGACAAATGTATCGACACCGACTTCTTCTCTCCCGGGAGCATCTCGATGTTCGTAAAGCCCTTCAGGACAGAGGGGGGCTCGCCAGACGACGGAGGGTGATTAACGTAGACTTGTGGAATCTAGGGCACGGTTTGATGAGTCAGGGCATACATTATTATCAAGATTAAACGCACTTCTCCGCCGAAAAGTGAGCCCGTGTTCTCGATGTCAAACGTTACTTGCACGTGCGGACGATGCAGCCTGTGCTCCTCTATGGTTAGATGGTATGTTTGTAAGTAAGGTCCGCTTAGAGACGCACCAGAAGGCAGTGGACGAGCCCTCCTCGATAGGAGTTGCTTGTCCAGCAGCCCAGTTCTTTTCAAGGTCGGTTTCGGCCTCTCCGATAGTCGTGACACGCAGATCGCTGTAGTTCCACTGGGTATACGACAGCCCATACCCGAATTCAAACCGTGGTGTGATATTATTCTGTGGATTGTGGCAAGTCAGCGGTACACGAAGAGCGTGGTAGAGTGGAAGTGCATGCCTGGTCGAAGTGACGGTAGTCGATAGATAATCTATAGCGTACAGGCAACACTTCAGTGAATCGCATAGTAGAAACGAGAGTGGACGCACCCCTCATTATATGGGATGCTGATGATCTCGTTAGCCGTGCCTCCGAATATGACCTCAGTCCCGTAGTCTTCCGCCTGCTTCGCAATCGTATACGGAAGCCTGCCCGTCGGGTTCCAGTCGCCGTAAAGGACGTCCGTGACAGAGTTGCCAGCTTCTTGACCAGGAAGTCCAGCCCAAAGCACCTGCCGATAATCATTAGCGCGACACGAACTCATATTCTGAGCAAAGTACGTACCGCAGTGACGTTCGGGTGCTCGATCCATGGCTCCAGTATGAGCGGCCCGACGCTGTGCACGACCACGATCGTGTTGTTGTTGGTGGCTGCAACAGTTTGAATCAGCTGGTCTCCGTCGTGCCACGCCGTTAGATTATTCCTAGGAGAGAGTGGTGAATATCAGCATGACCCTACTGAGGGACAGCGTATATCCTCACCTATCGCCCTCGTTTCCATCCACCGTGATATATTGCTCGCCGGAGTCTGACTGCACAAACACAATCGCAGCAGATTTACCGGTAGCCAGACTCGCTGCGGCGCCGAGGTTGTTATCGTCGAGTGACCAGAAGACAGACGTCCGGTCTGCGCGTGCGCGTGCTTGTATTGCTTCCAACGGCTAGATATATCAAAAAAAACTCTTCTAGTGAGCATGATCCAGTCGAGGAGAAATGATGATGGACGCACCGAAATGAGGTACGTGAAATTGGCGGACCTATTCCAAGGGCAGAAAGGTGAGCGGAATCCCTGTTTATAAGCTCTGCTGCAGAGACGTACCCCGATCCCCAGCCCATAGCCAAGATCCCGTCCACACCGCCTTGGTCCGAAAACTCGTTCGGACCCTGCTTGCCGGGGCCCGCATCGCTGCCAATCAGGACAAGACTCCTCGGACTCGACAGCGGCAATGCCCCGCGCTCGTTCTTCAGCAGCACGGTGCTCGCGGCGCCCATCTCCCGCACGAGCTTGTAGTGGTCCGCCTGCACGTCCACGTGCCCGTTGGTCGCCTCGTCGTCCGGCAGGAACGCGTTGAAGGAGACGTTCGGGTACGAGGAGTTGTCCTGGTGCAGGTAGTACCATGCGCCCAGGATGCGCGTGGCCATGTCGTCGACGCGTGACTCGGGGATCGTGTTGTTCTGGACGTATGCGGTGAGGTTACCGCCGAAGAAGGAGGTGTTGGAGTTGAAGGTGATGTCACCCGGCATTGTCATCTACGAGAACGGTCAGTTTTAATGAATATGCACAAGGCTCAAATATACGTACATCCAGGCCCGCCACAGCACCAAGTGTGCTCTCCGTTGCCGACCAGTCACTCATAACGTCTGCGGTTCTCGTGATATTAGAAGAAAGAAAGCATCATCTTATGCGTATATTGTACTTACACCCTTGGAATCCGAATTCCCGCTTCAGAACATCGTTGATCATCTTGTCGTTCTCGCATGCGTAGGTGCCGTTGATTAGATTATAACTACCCTCGGCCATTATGAGCATGGTCAAGAAACTGGCTATACAAGGACAGCCACTTACGAGCACATAATGGATGCTACGCCGGCCATCACACTTCTCAAGAACGGGTGCGCGTAAATCTCATGCTGCGTACGGTCGTCGACATTCGAGCTCTCAGTGGTACGTGAATGTTCCTGTTCACTGGGAGAAGTTGAGGCCTGCCTGTACCTGTAAACGCGTAACAAGGTACGTACTTATTGATGAAATGCTTTGCGCAGGCTTGAACACCGCCTGCTTGCAAGCCCAATATCGTCTCATACGCGCCTTTCAAGAAACATTGAATACATTAGCTACTATAGGAGCATGCACGGACTTACTTTCACCGGTCAGGAATGGGTCTGCGCCGAAGCCTTCCCAGTTACGCCCACCTTGTGCAAGGCGGCCCATGTTCATCATAGGACCTGCAGATTCGGAGTCGCGTCGTTTTCCGCACGGAGCTAGAATCCCGACTCACCGAGCGCGACATGGACGCCTTTATCGTGATGCTCCTGCCCCATCGCGAGCCCGCGCGCTCGAATAAGCCCGCGGTTAAATCTGCGCGATTGGGTGTCATAATCAAGAATGCAAGGATGAGCGAAGACTGCAATGGACGCACGTAGAGGCGGCATTGATGCCAGCTGGGAATGCGGTGATGAAATCCGCATCGCGTACACCCAGCGGAGAGTCCTCTAGACACAGGCCCCGCCAGCCTTCGACATCGCCGCCCGTGCCGTTTCCGGTGTTGTTTACGATACTCCCGCTCGCGTTGACCAGTGTAGGGATGTTGCCGACGCAGCGCCCGGACTCCCAGCCCACACCGGTGGTGAGGTTGACCTTCTGCTCAAGGGAAAGTGATTGGATCTGCGTTCACCGTAAGTACAACTTTTCTCAGCGGAAAGACGTTTAGGCGAGTGTTGTGGCGCCTGCTACCGCGAACGTGGATCATACTCACCGCCTCCCTCGCCTTCTCATGAGCAGCCGCCCACGCAGCGCTAAAATCCGGGACAACGCCGGGGTCTTCGTGCACCGGTGGCGGGTCGAGAGGGTCTGTTGCGGGAAACACTCCGGCCTGAGCTGGCGCGGAGGGCACGGGGTAAGGCGAGAAAGTATAGGACGAGATGGGAAGGGTGGTCCGTGCGACCGTCGACAGAGGTGCGGTGTTGGACAAGGTCGTTTGCACGGGCGAAGACGTCGACGCAAACGAGCTCGCGGACAATGGCGCCGTGGATGGTGATTCCGACGACGCTACGGAACTTGAGCTCAAGGTGGTGGCGGAGGACACCGCGGATGCCTCGCTCGAGGCCGGACTCGAACTCAAGCTCGACGCTGCCTGTGAAGCCGAGACTCCAGACCCCAAGACGCTCGTAGAGATAGTCTGAGACTCTGAGACCGTAGAGTCGGCTGCGACGTGAAGTAGAGACGGTAGCAGCAGCAGTAACGTCGACCTCATCGTTGGCCTCATCGTCCTTGACAAGTTACGCACCAGAAGCTCAACCGCGATGAGCGTTCAGAGCAGGAGAAGTGTAACGCCTTTAGCTCGCTCCGAGATGAGAAAGCTTGGCTCTATTTCTGAATGTAAGTATAAGTATCGTGAATGTCGGAGGAGCGTGGCCGTCTTGCGCGTCAGCGGTGGAGCGGCGGTGTTTCGGCCTGGCTCTGCCTGGCTACGGCATTCCATTTTATGTCTGTCTGTTACTTACCATCGAGCGAGTCGTGGTCCGTGTGCCGATATCATCGAATGGACCAGGAAATTGGAATGGCGCCAAGTTCCGCCAACAGGCATTGTAATCGGATGCAACAAAGTCCAGTCTTGAAATACGCCCGGGCGCGGGGCCGTGCAAGTCAGTCACTCCTCCTTTGCGCGACTACCTATGTACTTAGGACAGTCGGACTACCCTCATCTTGAGGTTTCGTCGATGCCATATGTAGCGCATTTGTAGCGTAGCCTGGTGAGTCTCTTCACAAATCCAATCCACTCTTGGACTCATATACTCAAGTGTCATTGGCAGTTCTCTATCGCTTAGACTCTGCGGGTCGAACGCGACGCGTCGAATGACACTCGTCTTGTGTGATTGGCGATACTTATGCCTTAGCCATGGATGTGTTCTCAACCTTTCAAAGCCTAAATTCAAACGAACTAAGTTTGTGGTTTCTGCACGCAGTGCACCCTGGGCGTTGTGCGGGAGCTCGCGACGCGACTTTCCCAACCACAGTACAGCCACAGTACAACGGGTGGGAAGGAGGATACATACTGGGGAGGGTACACAGTTGGTTTTGCCGCTTAAGAACTCAGAAGCCCTGCACCCACTTGCATCACCGACTTGGAGCCCAAGTGAGTTGTGGAAAGGTGACTGCTATGAATAACTATGTCCTATCTCCAGCTGGACCATTGGCTAACCTTGGCTGCCCGCTGAACTCCTTCCAGTATCGTGCACTTTCATCATGTTCGCCGGAAGTTGAAGCGCGATGGAAAGTTTTCCAGCACAGACTCGAACGGAGCTACAAATGTACACACCGGTGGCGCCCATAATGACCGCCCGTACTGCACGGGATTCAAACATCAAGAGAAGAAGATTCGGCGCTGAGCGGTAAGGTATCGTAACACATACAGGTGTCTTCTCGTCTTCATGCATATAACAGGTCCTCCGAGTCGAGGTTGGGCGCCTCGTCGTGATCCCCAATTCCAATCCACCACGAACATCCGAGGCTTGCTCCTTTTTACTCTCGTCAGCAGATAAATTGACCGCCGGGTTTCGTAGCGATGGTGAAAGTCGAGCTGATTCTGGGGCCAGTCGTTACTGCCGTTGTGACGAACGCCTTTCTGTACGGACTCTGTGTCCTGCAGTTCAGCACGTTCTACACCTCCGGACTAAAAAATCGGCCAATAATGAAGTAAGAGGACATCTGCTGACATCTCCCGCGTCGTCTCTGACAATTTTGTTCCCTGCACAGAATCTTAGTGGGGTGGGTCTTGCTGTTGGATACGTATCATACAATGAGTGCAGTATACTTGCTCTGGGACTATGTCAGCCCATCACTATGTGCTGTTGGCTCTGCGTGTTTATTCACGCACGTGCAATGCAGGTTGTCACCAATTTCAACAATCCTGATATCTTGACCAAGTCCCCATGGCCGTTTCCATCTACGCCCATCGTCACGGCCGGGTGGGTCCTGACATGCTCGTCTACGCATCCATATGCTGATCCGCATATGTTAGCGCATCGATACCAATCCAACACTATCTTGCATGGCGCATCAAGCAGTTCTCCGGCTCCTGGTTGATCTTCGGGATAATTTCTTTCCTGTCGATTGTGCAAGGAGCTTTTGCCGTGGTGTCCGCTGTCCTCGCGCTCAAGACTACAAGGTTAGCATGTGTATATTCTACTCGCGTCGGACGACCTAACAGTGTTTACAGTATCACCGACTTCGACAAGATCATCCCATTTGTCGACACTTGGCTCACGTTAACTATTGCGTGCGATATGAGTATCACGTCCGTACGGCTCCTTGCTCGGATGATCAATGTCCTGATACTCGCACCCATTGCAGGGCTTTGCTCGCATACCACCTGCGCAAGTCGCGCACCGGATTTCGTCGCACAGACAATGTGATCACGGGCGTCATCCGATCTTCCGTTGAGACGGCGGCGTTCGCGTTTTTCTTCTGCGTGTAAGCTCCTTTAAGTGCTTGTATGTCGGCGATGCCTCTCTGATATCTTCCCAACTTATACTGACGGTAGTATGGACTTCATTTGCTTTGTAAGTGGTGATAGTCATCATCGTTTGTGCGACTCTTTTCATTCGAGACGCAGACGATTCTAGAGCTGCAAGACACGAACTTCCATCTGATCTTTGCACTCGTACGTGTCCTCCTTAGTTCATGGCAATTATCCTGCTCACCTTGTGTCTCAAAATGCATAGCCCATGGGCCGTATCTACACGTGAGTACACGCTACCCCTCAATCATTCAGATGTCGTTTAAGGTTCCTGTATACAGAAATACGCTACTCACCGTACGCTGGCTGCCACTATCACGCAGTATACGTATGCTTATATCGACTCTTAGACGTTGAACTCGCGCGCGCATTTGCGCCACGAGCTGCACGGAATTCGTGACACTACCTTTGCCTTCATGGTACGTCGTTCTCTCCTTACACTCGCTACTCATGTTCTAAACCCTCATTTCTGACTACACAGACGATGGATAGTGGAGTGCCCAGGCTCATGAACACGATCGATCCAAACAGGTTGAATACGGAGCCGGCATTGCTCACTGTCCGCAAAGACGCGCATACCGTGGTGTACGACGACGCAGGCTGTCCGGTATCTGACGGCGATACGCGCGATCGGAAAGTGGACTTGGACTTGGCTCCTTACCCAGAGCAACAGGCGCCATCGAGCCGCGAGGTTGGCCCTGCGGCGGTCTGAACATGGAAGGAATATGCACATAGTCTTCGTCTGCTGCTGTTGTTTCACGGTGTAATCAATAGGTGTAATGGTCGGTTTTTGTTCCTCATTCTCGTTCTCGTCTCTCTAATGTGCTTTTATTGCGCTATGCTCGTGTGGGCCTGCTACTTAGCCGTGATTTGCCTCCTAGTATCGAGCTCGTAGACATCAAATGGCAGGCTGATTGTCGTCGAGTAGTAACCCGGAGACTCAGTGAGTTTCCCTTGGGGCCTGGAGGTTCGAGAGCATCCATGTGCTGAAGAACAATTTCTTTATGTCGGCAGTTTCCGCATCATTTCATCACCCTCACCCTAAAATCCAAAATCCATTGAGCTGGAGTCGCCTCGCCCTCACAGTCAAGCGTTCCTTTCAGCGAGTTGGACCCTTCGAGCTCGTGCATATCCTCGTCCTACTCGGTAGTACGTGCATGCAAACCTCGAGTGATCAACTGAAAACGAGCGCAGCGGCCGCAGAGAGTCTCGACGTCCTCGCGGTGTTTATGACGGCGACCTCTGGAGCCTCCTCAGACTCCGGGATTCGATTTTCATGCTCATCAGGTTGCAGATCAAAGCAAGTTCTCCGGGACGTTCGGTCAAATAACAGCACCCAGCTCAGCACCCTCATGCTGGGACAATTGAGAGAAAACGGGAACATGAATCTGAGGAGGAGGCATCGACCGAGTCTACTCAGTGTTTATGTTCACTCTGACGAGTCTCCGGCTGAGAGTGGGCCAACTTGAATTTTGAATGCAGGGCGGAAGAGGGACGGAGACCGCGAGGACAGGCGAGGGCTCGTAGTGGGGCTCCGTCCATAATCGCGGACCTTAAAATTAGCCATTCCAGCCCAGCGAGTCTTATCAAGGCAGGTCGAGGCACGCCGGCAAAGCGTGCTTGCTTCTCTACTCCCGTATCCTCCCAGGATCCATTGCCCTGCACCCTCTCTATCAACATCAACTCGAGCGCTCGCAGGCAGACACGGCGCGTACCTCGTCGCCGACAGACGATGTCTGGCTCGCATCGGTACCGTTTTATGCTTCACAAGACCAGGCAACTTTATCGGACACACCGTACGTTAGCTGCTCAAGATTCTGTTAGCGTATCGCCGCTCGCCGAACGTCGGAGCAGGATGGAATCGTCGGCAAAGATTTGAAAGGAACCCTACATGTCCACACGGAGTCACGGATAAACGCTCATAACGACCGTCCTGCGAGGGCTGCGGGCATCACGAGAAATAGAATCGACGCCGCGAGCACCGTAACACGTACAGGCCACTATTCGTCTCTCTACATATAACCCTAATATGCGCAACGCCCCGTCGTGAATCCCCCCGCTCTTTCAATTAATACTACCCAACGTATCACCACGACCGCCTTAGAGTTTCTCATTCTGTACTCCCCCGCTCTTTAGCAGACGAGTTGGCCGCCGGTCTTTGTAGCGATGGTGAAAGTCGAGCTCATTCTGGGGCCAGTCGTGACTGCAGTCGTGACGAATGCTTTCCTGTACGGGCTTTGCATCCTGCAGTTCAGCACGTTCTACACCTCGGGCTTCAAGAACCGGCCTATAATCAAGTACGAGCTCGCCTTTTGGTATTGATCGTTTCAGTTCTGACATCATCTTGATTGCGCAGGATATTGGTGGGATGGGTGTTGTTATTGGACACATACCATACAATGACTGCAGTGTACTTGCTCTGGGACTATGTAAGTCTATCACTGTGTATTCCCAGCTCTGCGTGTTTAATCACGCTCGTGAATACAGGTTGTCACTAATTTCAACAATCCCGACATCTTGACCAAGTCCCCCTGGCCATTCCCATCCACTCCTATCGTCACAGCCGGGTAGGCCTTGCCATGTCTGTTTACGCGTCTATTTGCTGATCTGCATATCTTAGAGCGTCTATACCGATCCAGCACTACCTTGCCTGGCGCATCAAGCAGTTCTCCGGCTCCTGGGTGATCTTTGGTGTAATCTCCTTCCTGTCAATTGTGCAGGGAGCCTTCGCCGTAGTCTCCGCCATCCTCGCGCTCAATACTACAAAGTCCGTACCCCGGCATTAAACTCGCATCGGACGATCTAACAGTCCCCACAGTATTAGCGGCTTTGACAAGATCATCCCATTCGTCGACACTTGGCTCGCGTTAACCATTGCATGCGATATGAGCATTACGTGCGTACGGTTTCTCGATCCCTCGATACTTAGTCTCCTGATACCTATGACCATTGCAGAGCTCTGCTCGCATACCACTTGCGCAAGTCACGAACCGGATTCCGTCGGACGGACAACGTTATCACGGGCTTGATCCGCTCCTCCGTCGAGACGGCGGCGTTCGCGTTCTTCTTTTGCGTGTAAGGCCCTTTACTTCGATGTCTGAAAGCTGGCTAACGTCTCCGAAATTTGATATGCTGGCAGTATGGACTTCATTTGCTTTGTGAGTGGTGCTAAAATGAATGTCATCGTGCTCATCGTACTTATGAAAATGCAGACAATTCCCCAGCTACAAGATACAAATTTCCATCTAATCTTTGCACTCGTACGCTGCCTATCCCTTTACTCAACCTCCATCATCTTGCTCACTTACCATGTGTTCAAACGCACAGCCAATGGGCCGAATTTACACGTGAGTACACGCTGCTCTACATCTCTAGACCTTGACTAACATCCATCTGTCCAGAAATACGCTGCTAACGGTACGTGACCTGCCAACCCAACACGCACAAGGAAACTCACAACAACCCCCAGACGCTCAACTCGCGCTCCAACATGCGCAGCGAGCTAAACGGCGTCCGCGACACCACCTTTGCCTTCACCGTACGTCCCCCCTCCTTCCCATCCTCTCCCCTTCCCTTCCCCTCCCTCCCTAGCACCCTCACTACCTAATACTGACCTCCACATAGACGGGCGGCGGCGTCCCCAAATTCATGCACACCATCGACCCGGGGGCGACGAATACGGAGACCGTGCTGACCGTGCACAAGGACGCGCAGACGGTGATCTACGACGACGCGGGGCGTCCGGTGTCGGATGGGGATACGTACGACCGGAAGGCGGATATGGAGTTGGCGCCGTATCCTGAGGGGAGCCGACATCAGGGCGGGGCTACTGCTGTCTGAACTGGTCCTACTGTGGGCTGCACCGGTCCCACTGAGGTCTGGACAAGGACACGGACACGGACACGGACTCAAAAGTAAGGGAGTGCGCATAGGCGTATAGAGCTCTCGTCCTCCGCCGCTGTCGTTTCAGGCGGTGTAATTAGTTGTGCGGGGTGTGGATGTGCGATGTGCGATGTGCACGGTATATTACCAGATGTTTGTCTTGTTATTGTGCTTTTTCGCTGTGTTTACTGCTGACGTTGGGGAGGTGGAATCCAAATGTAATAAACCCTTGAAATATTATCCACAACATAGATGTCAGTGCGCATGCCAGAACTCGATCTCAACTCCAGCACTCCTCAAGCAACCTCCCCTCCTTCTCCATCCGCTCCACATACGCCTTTGCCCTCGCTTCCCTCTCCCTCTCCTCCCCGTCCCCGTCCCCGTCCCCTTTCTCCCCTCCTCCATTGTCCCCCAATCCTAATCCCAGTCTAACGACCTCCCTCAATGCCGCCTTCACCCCCTCTGGCATCTTCCCCGCCGACCCCGAAATCACGACCACCGCGCCTCTTTCTAGTAGCGCCCACACGCCTGGCGCGTCCTCGCGTAACGCCCCCCGCGCGTCCTCGCGAACGTCCAACGCGTCCTCGCGGGTCACGCCCGGTACGTCCTCGCGAATGTCCTCACGAATCCCCAACGCATCCTCCCTAATCAAATCCTGCACATACCTTTTCCCCTCCCCCGGCGCCCCATCGCGCGAGAACGCCACCCGATACCTCAGCCGTCCATCCGACGCAGCCGCGTACGCAGAGAACTCGGTGGTGTAGAGCGCGTCGGCGGAGGCGGAGCGGTGGCCTGCGTAGAGGAGCGTTTCTACATTAAGCGTCCCACACCAGATTAGCGCTCCATTCGGTTTCGTTTTCGTTTGCAGGGAGATGGAGGGGGAAGGGAAGGGAAGGAAACGAAACGAAACGAAACGAAACGAGAACGTACCACCACCACTATCCAAACGATCCTCGACGATAGCGCGCATAGGCGCGATGCCCGTCCCCGGCCCCACGCATATCACGGGCGCTTGCGTGCTCGCGGACGGGAGGCGGATGAGCCCGCTTTGGATGCCTAGCGTTAGGGTGTCGCCTACACACCGCCGCGCATTGTCAGCACCATGGTCATTAGCACCAGTCATGAGCACCATAGAAACCCGAGCACAGTGCGGGCGGAAGGCTGAGCGCAGTGCAGACGGAGACCCCGAGCCTAATGCAGCGGAAGCACCGAGCGCAGTGCGGCGAAATGGGTGCAGCGAAACGGGCGCCGCAGAATGGGCTGCCGCGGGATGGGGGAGCGAGCGCGGTGCAAGAAAATGGGGTGCATGAGAACGAGGGAACGCACCAGGTTTAAGATCCGCGAGGTACGACGTGCAGACGCCTCTCCGCGGGGCCTTCAGGCGCGTCTTGTACTGCACGATCGCCACGCACAGGTGGACCTCGCCCGGGTGTCGCTACGCAATGTTAGCATGATTTATCATATAACGTACGGTCTTTTACACCAGCCAACAAGGGGAACACACGCACACTAACAGCACCCGCAATCGAGAACGCCCTCGCCCTCAATCCCGGGACCAGCTCGAACACGTACCCCCGCGGGATGCGCCCGCGCGCGGAGCGGAACTCGGCGAGCACCTCGAGGATGGTGCGCCGCGGCCGGGTGGCGTAGGTGTATAGGTCGTCCTGTGTGTGCGCGTCAGTTGTGTTGGAAACGCACGATGGGAACGACGGAAAGGAGACATGGGAAGGAGGCGGGGAAGGAGGCGGGACGCGCGATAGGAACGATGGACAAGAGGGAACGATAAACAACACAGTCGCAAAAACACCACTCACAGCACCCTCCTCCCCACCCCCCACCCACTCCTGTACCTTCTCCCTCTCGCGCTCGTCCGCTAGGAAGTGCACGAGGAGCTGGAAGAACGAGCGCCGCGGGACGGCGGAGATGTTGAGCCGGTGCGTTAGGAGGGCGCGGAGGGTCGTCGGCGTTGGGGGCGGGGTCGTTTTATTCGATGAGTCGTTGTTGTTGTTGTTGTCATCGGCGTCGTCGCCTGGGTGTATGTATACCCGATTACAATGTGAAGAGAATGAGGAATGGACGAATGAGCCAACTCACCGATGACGTAGATGGGATCATCCGCGCCCTCCGTCCAGCCCACAGCGTCGAGGAACGCGTCGACAGCAGCGGCGGGTGCGTGCGGGTGGATTAGGGCGATGTCGCCTGGGGCGTACCTACACATCCCAAATATCAAATACCGTTTTAATTAGTGTGATGGACAGGAGTAGGAGAATGGAACACAACGCACCGAACGTCCTCCCCGACTTTAAACTCGATGTGCCGCACGTCCTGCCACCAGGTCGGCGCGGTGAGGCGCCTGTTGGTGAGCACGGTCGCGGTGTGGTAGGACGCGTCTGGGGCGGGGTCGATGGCCTGGGGGGTAAACGATGGGTCGATGGCCTGGGGGGCGAGCGATGGGTCTGCGGGCGGTGCGCGCGATGAGTCAGCGATCGTGTCCGCGTCCAATGTACCTGTGTCAGTATCGAGCTGCCTCTCAGAGAACGCTGATCTAGGCGTGCTAGGCGGCGACGATGCAGCAGACGACGGGCCCGATGTATCCGCGTCCAAGATCGGAATATTAGTCGCAGGTAAATTTGTTGCGGGTACGAGCCGGATGGTGGGTTTGAATAGTGTATCGGCGGGGAGAACGCTCTTCCCTGGCGGAAGCGGGTATATCTCCAGCAATGCGTCCAGAAGGGATTCGATCCACGGATCGAGCGCCCCGTCTATCCTGTTTCTCGTCAGCTCAACCTCTAAATTAAGGATAATAGCTAGATAAACGAGAGGACACTCGCCCCATCCGATGCATCTCATCCCCCTCCCCCCTCCCCACCACCTCCCTCCCGCCCAATTTCCCCATCCTCCTCCCCACCACCTTCGCGGGCCAGCAGAACTTCTCGTAGCTGCTGTCCCCGAGGCCGAAGACGGCGTAGTCGGAGGCGTCGAAGAGGTCCGGGGGGAGGTCGGCGCGGAGGAGGGTGCGCCAGAGGGGGAGGAGGGCGCGCGGGGGGGACCCGAGGCCGGTGGTGGAGAGGACGAAGATGAGGGTGGGTTCGGTTATTAGGTCTTCCTGTGGGTTGGGTGGGTGAGTTAGAGTGGCGGGGGTTAGTATTGGCGATAAAGAGGAAGGGGAGAAGGGAGGGGAGAGGGGAGGGAAAGAGGGGAGAGGGGCACGCACGAGAGGGTAATCGTCGACGCTGTGTACGCGCGCGCGGAGGTGGATGCGGCGACATTGGCGGGCGATGGTGTTGGCTGCGTCGTGTGCGGTGCCCGTCTCTGTCGCATACAGTATGAGCGGGCTGCGATCGTCGTCGTCTTGCACAGCGGCGACGGGCGGTGGGTCGTCGAGGGCGGACATCATGATGGAGGTAGGGTGTCAAGAAAAGTGGTGGAGCGAGAGAAAGTTTATCTGATAACTGGGGGAAGGACACGTGGGGAAGGCCCCGGGAAGCTCCCCCATATCCTTGTCCGCCGAAATTGCCGAAAATGGCCCTCAAATATGCTATAATTCCGGCCTCAAATATGCTATCCGGACAAGGGTTTACTATATACAGGTAGGGGTCCGGGGCGGCGCCTCCGGCGGGGTATATACATGTCAAAATTTTTCGGCGCGCTCCGCGCGCAGGCCCTCAAATATGCTATAACGGACATGTATATGCCAATTTTTTCTCCGGATGGCCCTCAAATATGCTATTTCGGACAAGGAAATGGCCGATTTTGGGCCCTCAAATATGCTATTTTCGGACAAGGATATGGGGGAGCTTCCCGGGGCCTCGTGGGGAGTGGCTGAAATCGACGAGGTCCTCAAACTGTCACGTTCAGGATGGTACGACAAAGCTGGTACCAGTACCTGGGACAGTGTCGCTATGTACTGTACTCACACACCGTGACATAATACATTGGAGAGAGCTGATTCTCAAATCCATGACATGGCTATCCGAGTCGACTGCAATGAAGCCAGACTCTGTACATCGTCTCGAGCCTGTGTCGCAAAAATCACTTCCGCCTGATCAGGCATTGCGAAGCCTGACGACATCATCAGGCCTGATAAGGCCGCCGCGTCAGGCTGATCAGGCCCAGTGAAAATCTACAATGACGAGCTAGGACGAGGTATGTAAAAATATGACCGTCATATTTTTTCATACAGAGTCAGAAAATCTGGACTATATCATATAGACAATCTGACTGTGTCAGACCGCATAGGACAGCATATGACTGACGATCTGACTGGATCGGAGCGCATATGACCGCGCATATGGTGCGGCCTGCTCGAATATTATTGATTATATTTTGTTACGGGGCTAGCCATTGGTTTTGGGCAGGGGAAAAATGTTCATTTGTAGGGTAGTAAAGCTAATACAAAGTGTATACCAACCGCAATCCACCGTCGTACTGTGCATCTACATGTACTTACTACGAGCTACAGCACCCTCTTACCCTACCCGAAAGACTCCCTGCAAGCATTGCGGCATTCGCATACCATACGATGCCGCTGCTCCATCCAATGCTCCATCCGATCGCGCGTCGCTGGTCATCGGGTCGCAGCTTCCATAGGCTGGCATGTACTGACTGCGCGCGCCGCGCGCTTGGCGAGGCCTAGATGTGGGGAGTCACGAACATTAGAATTGGTTAGAACACATGATACAGCAGGCGCGTACCTGCTATGAATATCCAATCCCACCTTACTGGACTACGGCGCGCCAGTGTTATATGAGCTGACAGACCGCACCGCATCGCAACCTCTCCTACCGAGCCCTGCGCCCACGCCCGCAAAAAGCGACACTCGGCGACACTGGTTCGCCGTAGCCTATGCACGAATGCTGGTAAACTTGAGTGCATCGTGCGAGACGGTGCTGAGCACATACCTACACCCCCATAGACTGCCACAGCGCCGAGGCCGCTGCTCGCTTGCAGCGGACTAGTGGGGCTCGCTCGAGGGTCTTCGTTAGCCGCTAGTCGTCGCCGGGATCGCCTTCGGTCGAGTTGGATGGCGCTGGCGCTGGGGTCACTTGAAAAAAGTCGGCGCAAGATGGTGGTGGAAGGGAAGGAAGAGACGTGGCATGCGTTGGCGGTAGAACGACATGTATTTGTCATATACTTACTTAGGGCAACTTCCGAGGGCACTTAGAGAAAAAAAAAGCAAGTCAAGCACAGTGCACACGTGCACAGGTGGTGAAAGCAACGAAACAAGTGTTTGATGTTTTGCTTGAGTGCTCGAGCGCTGCGCAGAACACACGCAAGTGCGCAAAACACAAAACATGTCATTTAGCCGACCGACGGTCCTCTCTGGTCATATGGAAGTCATAACTCGTCCGATGTCCACCTTCTTTTCACACCTGGTCATATTTTGTCCTACCTCGTCCTTGTAGATTTTCACTGGGGATCAGGCCTGACCAGGCCTGCTAGCCTCTGGTAAGGCTGGCACAAGAAAAATCATAATTTATAGAAATGTTGCTTCATTGGAGGGTTTACGAGTGTTGGAGCCAAGTGGACAACGATAGACACGACCAACATGAGAATCTAACACATTTCCGCGGGCAGAAATGCCAGGCCGATGTGCGCCGTTGCATTGTGAGGCAGTGCCCTCAGGGATATAGACCTAGTAAGAGCGCAATAAGCGTAGCCCATATGGTTCAGTGGTTAAGCGCGTGAAATATTTTCGTGAAGTGCCCCTGAGTCCCAAGTTCGAGTCCCCCTCTGAGAATAAGTTTAAGCCTAAGTCAGTTTGAAGTCAGTCATTAGAAAATTGGTTGTGATCGTATTGTAGGTTATCATTAGATATGTATCGTAGAGACTACAAAGTGAAGTCCAATTGGATTACATTTTTTGTGATTTTAGCATGTCGACCTGGTCAGGCGTTGTCAGAGGCCGTCAGGCTGATCACCGGTCGTAAGCCTGATCAGGCATTATCAGGGTTTTTGCAACTTTTCAGGCGACATATAATCTGACGACCTGATCAGGCCTGATAAGTCCTGACAAGCGCTTCTCAGACGAAATTGATTTTTGCGACATGCCCCGATACCATACCGTTTCGCTAATTAGTAAGACTCAGAAACAGTCGTTCGGAAACAGCCTTGAGGCCATACGAGACCGTCGGCGTCGATGTGGGACTCGTCCGGGTCTACGCGTCCAAGTACGGCTTAGAACGCCCACCAGACATCGGCCACCGGTCACCTCGCGACCTGGCATCTCCAGCCCGTGTGTGCACTCCATCAGCCCGACGTGTGTACACACCATCACCTCTCCCCTGGCCGTCTCCTGCTCGTACCTCCATTCCGTACTTACGACCCTTTGCGACCTACCCACGCAGGCGAACAAGTCCTCGGCCCCACGAGGTCGCCCCTTCTTTATGGCGTACCACCACCGTCCGACACGTGAACGGGCTATGCTCCGTGCACACTGTACTGTGACTTCCTCTCTTCTAGCGGCTGCGTACGGCCATAAATAAGTACAGCCCACCGTGCAAGACCGCATCTTCACCTTAACAAAGATCACCACCACCTCCTCCTCCACGACCCGCGACTACTGTGCTTAACGATCAAGTATCATGAAGTTCCTGTACCCACTCGCCGTCGCCGCAGCTGTCGGTGCGCAGAGCCTCACCATCGTCACCTCCGCGCCGGGGTCCATCATCCCGAGCGGCATTCCCGGGTAAGTCCTACCTACCTCCCTCCTCCCCCCATTACTATCTTGTATCGAGTGACTGATGATGAACGGTGGGTATAGGACGACATCGCGCAGCGTCAGCCTACCATTCAGCACCCTCTCCTCCATCGCCACCACCGGGTCCGAGTCTACCACCGAATCTCCCTCCTCCGCCCCCTCCACAACCGGCACCGAATCCACCACCGGCAGCACAAACGCAACATCCACATTCACATCCTCCGTCTCCACCAACATCACCACCACGTCCACCTCGACGTCTCTTACCGTTACTACCACGCCTTCCTCGACGCCAAGTACCAGCCTGCCGACGTTCACGAGCACGAGCAGCAGCGGGAGTAGCAGTGGTGCGAGCCCGAGTCCGAGTGCGAGTACGGGCGCGGCGGTGGGTGGGGTGAGGGTGCAGGGTGCGCTTGTTGTGGGGGGTGTTGCTGCTGTGTTTGGGTTGTTGATTTGAGAATGGAGCTGGTAATTTGAGGGCCCTTGTTGGACTTGTTAACGTTGGATGCGCTGTCGGGAATGGGGATGTAGGCGTGAGGAGAATGTAGGTGCGAGACGGGTGTAGGGTTGCACACGGACGTAGGGTTGCACACGGACGTAGGGTTGCACACGGACGTAGGGTGCACACGGACACGGACAACGGACACGGACATGTTTTCGCTGCGATCTACGTAGTCGTAGCTGTTACTTCTTTCTGCTCAGTGCTATATGCAATTGCTATATGCCAAAATGTCAAAGTACAAGTACGAATATGCACACGTGGGGCCAAGTACTATCAGGCGCGGCGCGTCAAGACAAGCGCGATGCATCTCTCCCTCTCTCCTCCATGTGCCGATAGATAACAGCACGTCGCACGATAATGCCATCCCTGCCATGGCCGTTCTCGTCATCGCCGCCTTCTCCGCCTCCTCCGTCGCCGTCGCCGCCCGCTGCCCCACCTAAAGACGACTCGAAGGACGGCGCCCCTACCTTCCCCTCCCTCCCTTCCCTCAACCTCACCACTTCCCTCACCTCCCTCCCCGCCCCCCTACCCCCCCTCCCACCCCCCCTCCTCTTCCTCACCGCCTTCTCCCTCGGCTCCACCCTCACCCTCGGCTGCGTCGGGGCGTGGACGCGTTACGGGCGGCGCGTGCGGACGGGGGACTGGGTGACGCCTGATATGTTCAAGAGGGGGCGGTGGGTTAGGGGGGTTGTTACTAGGTGTGTGTGTTCACGCGTTTAATGAGACGAAGCATACGCTTAACGAAACTTGCGTTCAACGAAAGTACTATGCACGTCTAACGAAACCGCACCCCCTCACGAAACCACCCACACCTAACGAAATCGCGTAACCCTAGTGTCGGCGACGCGGACAACTTCAGGCTGTACCACACCCCGGGCGTGGGCTGGCGCTGGCCGCTGAAGTTTAGGCGGATACCGTCTGCGAGCAATAAAGGTGTGCACGCGTTCCCTTCCCCTTGTCACTGATCTCGCGATCCTCATAAGAATACGGCACGGTGCGTGTTATAATACTTAGGGCTGAAGGACCAGACGATACACGTGCGCATGGCCGGCGTCGACGCGCCCGAGGTGGGTTCTTCCTCCCCTCCCCTCCCTCTCCCCATGTTACCTACTCCACAAGCTAAACAAACACTCACAACACGTCTGAGCAGGCAGCACACTTCGGACGCCCCGCGCAGCCGTACGCGCCCGAGGCGCTGGCATGGCTGAAAGCGCAGATCGAGGGGAAGACGGTGTGGTGCCAGGTGCTGAGGCGCGATCAGTACCATCGGATCGTGCGTCGCTCCTCCCTTCCCGTCCCCGTCCCCTTGTTCCCCTCCCTTCCCCCTGTTCCCCGCTGACTTTCCCTTCCCCCGCGCCTTATCCCATTCTTATTCGACAATCGTATCTAACCGAACGCGCCCACGCAGGTATCCACCGTCCTCCTCCCGCCCCGTCTCCTCCCCGGCGCTCTGGTGCCGGGGAAGAGCCTCTCGCTGGAGATGCTGCGCGCGGGGTGGGTGACGACGTACGAGCAGGCGGGCGCGGAGTACGGGCGCTGGGGGAAGGATGAGTTTTTGAGGATTGAGGGGGAGGCGAAGTGAGTGCTTTTTTTGTTGTGGCGCGTTTTGCGTGTGTGTGTGGCCCTTTTTTGCGCGTGTGGCCCTTTTTGCGACGCGTACCTTTGCTCGCGACGCGTTTCGAGCGTGTACACCCGCGTACCCCTCTTCTGCCCGCATAAACTAAACTGACCGCGTCCCCCAGGGCGGCGAAGCGCGGGATGTGGAAGTACGGCACCGACAGCGAGACGCCCGCCGAGTTTAAGCGGCGGTACGCGAACGGGACGCCCGCGGAGCAGGCGAAGCAGATGGCGGTGTCGAAGGAGCCCAGGGGGGATAAGGCGGAAAGAAAGGGGTGGTTGAGGTTTTTTACGAGGGCGTTTTAGCCCTCGGTGCGCGGGGGTTTTGGTTCTGGGTGTTTGAGATGTGCTGACATGCATTTCTTAAGCAGACGAGACCCGTTATTGTACGAGTATCAATGGGATTATTGTAACATCCAGACCCTGTCAAGCGCTGAGCGCTGAGTACTGAGTACTGAGTGCTCGAGAGTCGAAATCAATGAGAAGGTAGGACCGCAATGTCGCATTTCTGCTACTATTCTATGTAAGCAGGAATCTATGGCCTATAACGATAACCCCAATCATAGTAAAGGTGCGAATACCAGCATGAGCGAATGAGTGGCGGGGCCGGGGGCATATACAAGATGACGATGAGAGAGAGGAGAAGAGATCCGGCAGATTAGTACAGTAGTCCGGTTGGGATAGTAAGTAGAGTGGGTAGTGTATATAACAACGTGGAATGATGTCCCCTGGACCCGTCACGATAAACAAAATGCAAGAGAGCAAGAGATAACTTCATAGATGATGGACCAAGACCAAGTAACCGATTAATATGTTCCTTGCTCAGGCCTAGGAGTGGAACTGGAAGCAATTACTGCACATGCCCTTGGGCTTGAACGGGTTCTGCTTGAAATCGCGGCACCCGCCCGTCGCGGTGGAGAAATCCGACGTGCTATCGAACGGTGAAGTATCGTCGCCACTGCTCTCGATCGACGACGTCGGCCGGGGCACGGAGATCGAGCTCGTCGAGAGGGACCGCACCGCATTGGGGCGACTGGGGATCATAGGCGGGGTAGACAGCATGTTGTTGGACCCGCGGCGCGGAGGGGGCGGGGGCGGCACTTTCTTGCCACCGCCCGATCCGAGGTCGGGGACGGAGCGTTTACCGGTTACGGCGCGGTAGATGGATGGCGGGAGGTCGACTGGCGACGATGATACCAGGCCGTCGTCCTCTAGGGGTTTCACCGGCATGAGGTTCAGCTCCTCCTCTTCCTCCTCCTCGGCCGCGCTGCTGGCCTCGTCGTAGTGCCCGTACAGCGGACTGCGGATGGAATCGAGGTGCTGGTCTGCGAAGGGATGGTCCGCGTCGAGGTCGCTTGCGCTTGTGTCCTGAGACCCGTGGCGCGTGTGATCCGGGGATGGGTCAAGACGGCCTGGACGCGCGGGTAGCTGCGGTTTCGAGAGCGGCTCGGTGTACGGAGTAGGGAACAGGCCCTTCCGTCCGTCCAGCTCACCCATCCACCACCCGTCGAGGACTTCGTTCACCACCACGATCTCGTCGCCGACTTTGAAGCTCAACTCATCCGACGAGCCGCTGAAGTCGTATAACGCCCGGACGAGTTTCGTCTTCTCCTTGCTTTGCGACGAGGATGTCTTGATCGCACGCGCGGGGATGCTGGGCGACGAGTTCGCGGACTTGCTCTTCGTGGGGGTCTTCTTATACGAGAACGAACGCGAACTCGGAGGCCGCTGCACCTCGCCCGCATCGTCGCGGTCGCTCTCCTCGCTGTCGTCCTTCAGGGCAGCGAATTTATCCTTATCCTTCTTGCCTCGTCCCGTCAAGGTCGAGGCCCAGCCCGACACGCTCATCGTCCGGCCCGGCTTCTCTTTCTTCTCCTCCCCGCCCGCAGTCGTGTTGCTGTCCGAGCGCTTCCGCGACGCGCGGGATGACGGGCGCGACGGCGCCTTCGTTGTCGTCGAGGTCGAGTCCGACTTGCGGTGCGTCGGCGTCTTGCGGCCCGCTGCCGGCTTGTTGTCGTCGTCTTCGTCATTCGTGGAGTTCGACCGGCTTTTATGCAGCGAGTTACGCGATCGGACAGAGCCGCCAGATCGCGCAAAGACGTGCGGCGGGCCGGCGGAGCGCGCAACGTCAACGTGCTTTAGAGTCGACCTGTCGCGCTGTGAGCATAGCTCGTGCATTGAGAAGCCGAAACAAGACGCACTCGTCGCACCAATTCGCTTTCGCGTCTTTCAGCACCTCGAGGTATTGCTGTACATAGTTCATCTCCACGTCCAGGAATTCCGTGAGCTCGCGGAGCTGGGAGATCTCTTTCTCCTGGATCGCATGCATACGCGCACGGACATCCTCC
Source organism: Plicaturopsis crispa FD-325 SS-3 (assembly GCA_000827205.1). Taxonomy (NCBI): domain Eukaryota; kingdom Fungi; phylum Basidiomycota; class Agaricomycetes; order Amylocorticiales; family Amylocorticiaceae; genus Plicatura; species Plicatura crispa. Next base: position 1,535,879 of record KN832559.1, on the reverse strand, counting down.
GAGGTCTCCTCACTACAAGGAAGTGTCAGAAGTGAATGAAAGCGTATGCTTGGATACGTACTAGCGCAACCGGGCTTTCTGGAGCTCTTCCTCCGCCTCCTTGACGTCCTTCTCCTTGGCCTTCTTGTTGTTCTTAAGCTTTTCTAACTTTGTAATCGCCGCATCATAGCTCAATCTGTTGGTGTGCATGTTAGCAACGGGCATATACACGAATTGAAAGTAACACCGACCTTCTGCTTTCGAGTTTCTTCTTCTGATGCTCGAGGTCCTTGATGTCCTCCCCGGCGCGCTGCAGCGAGGTCAAATACGTGTCCTGGAACGTCAGCGCGTACGCTTCCTGAAGCGTTGCGGCCTTGCAGTGGGCACGACCCATCTTGACAAGTGAAGTGCCTAAGAGAACACATGAGAGCGCGTCCACGGACGCGAAATGCCGTAAAACGCGCACCGTAAGCCGACTCCTCGCCGTACTCCTCCCCATGGCGTATCTGCACAATGCCGAGGGCATCCAGTGGGAGGAGCTTGTCCGGCTCATCAAGAGCCTCGGAATCCTTCTTCTTGGACAGGGCGCGGTGGTAGGCCTCCGAGGCCATATGAAGTCTGTGGGTGCGCGTAAGTGAGCTTTTCGGAGCACGAAAGGAAGAGGACGCACTGCAGGACACCATCCTTGCGCAGCTCAATGTCGCGTTCCAATTCGCGAAACTCGTCTGTAACGGTCGTCCTGTCCTTGGACGAAATCACCTCTCCGGCCCACTACATTGCTACGCGTGAGGAAAGGCTTGCACGACGGAGTGGCACCGAACCCACCTGGCGAAACTTTCCGAGCTGCACTGCGAGTCAGCGGTGTAGAAAGGACGCTGGCGCTGCGCTGCTCACCTGTTTGCTGGCCATCTGCGAGTGGTCGAATCCAGCGAGAGATAAAACCGAAACCATCGACTGATCTGACGACTATAAGTAACGCCAGGCCAGGCACGTCAAGGGGGGCTGAGTTGGCAAGATCAAATCGGGAGGTTGTCGGCCCTTGAAGGTTTTACGATTATTTAATGACACGCAATGCGGAAGCAAAAACAATTATTGCTGCGATACAAAACGAGAGCGAAAATGGGTACACAGGACTCGAGAGCAAAGGAAAGACACGAGGCGATAAGTTATAATATACATCATTGCATGCCTTTCGCGGCCAGCCGCATCCCCTCCTGCACAGCGACCGCTTCCTGTTCGACGACAGTAGGAAAATCAGCATCGGCGTGAGGTATATGACCTGGATGACCTACCTCAACCCATGGCAATTTGAAGAATTCGCTGCGCCTAAGCTCCTCCGCTCTGATCGTAGCGCCTTCACTTGGTCCACTGCCCAGAACGCTTTCCAGGTCGCGCGACTGCGAAGCAAGCCACGTCTGGATGAACTGCGCGGGGTCGTCTGCAAACGATTGCAAGAAAGTGCGCTTCAGGTGTGAGTTGTGAAGAGATTGCACATGCAATGATATCTGGGTTCAAAACAGTCAATGAAAATGCCCGGCATAAGCGAAAAAGTATCTAATCACCTCGTCGTCCAGTTTTGAGAGATCTTGAGTGCTCTCCTTGTTAGCTTGTACCATCACGGCCATCCGGTTCTTGAGCAGTGAATCCTCTGTTTTCACCTCAACGTCCCATGCAAAAGGCCGTTCCGGGGGAGCAACACCAGGGTTGACGACATAATGGAGGATGATAGGATCCGGGGGCATCAAGAATCTGTTCACCTTTTCAGGGAGATGCTGGAACATTATTGAATCGGCTCCGAAGATCTGTGGCGCAAGTCGTTTGAGAAAATCGACATGGTGCTCATTGAAAACGCTACTCACGGGTCTGAGTCGATCGTCTGCTCGAATCATTCGTCGGTCAGCCTTGTCTTGTAGACTGTTTATCTTGATGTAATTCCATAGCGTCTGGATGATGCCATTTCTACTGTCTTCCTTGATACCCAGGATGTTGCCTTGTAGTAAGTGAACTGGTTAGAGCTATCTACCTGCGTAAGAAGGAATTTACTCACCAAGCTCAGGATTGACCTTGTACTGCTCCGGGAAATGGTCGACATACATTACGACTCTGATCTTAGTAGGCTGGTCACCTGTCCGTCGGATTGTGAACCCGTCCAGAGGTGGATGGTTGCCGGGGCGGGGCCACTGAGAATATTGCGTTCATATATCATTCTATCTCATCCAAACATTAAACGCACCTCTACGATGTTTCCATCGGGGTAGAGAGTTTGGTCACGATCCAATTCCACCACCATTTTCTTTATGAAAGTAGAGAACTTTTTCAGAGCGCCTTTATCTTTCGAGCGCTGATTTGGAGGCTTCTGTAGTGTCAGGTAGGCCCTGATAACATATATGAGGATAAGGCACACCTCAAGCAACCGCCCTTCAATCTTGAACGCCCACGCAGGGATTCCCTGCCCTGTCTCAAAGTTGACATTGCCCTCCGCGTTTCCTTCTGGGGGAGCCTCGCCGGTTTGCCAAGCTTGTCCAGAGACGGTGTGACTGAGGAATATCCGCAGTGTCCGAGTCGTCTAATGCGGCGAAGGTCACAGTCAGACCGAGGCGCTGTGCTCAATAGCGCGGGTACTCACAGCAGGGTTACGCGCCAACGCGTCCTGGACCTCAACTTTCTTCCTCATCATCGTCCAATCTAGTTTGCGCTCCATTTCGAGGAGATCCTGGTACATCCGGGAGTCCTCTGCGAAGTTGGGGTTCTGCGACACATTGTTGGGTAGCGTTTTGTCGGTGAGCTTGCGTTTCCTATGAGGGTGTTAGAGCTAAGTTGTAAGCCTTATTGTAGAGCGTACTTGGCAGCCTTGGGACCTTCCATGTTCAAGCAGAGTTGACGAAGCCAGAGAGCACTAAATCACAGTAGGTAACTGGAGTCTGGAGGAGTCGAAAGCCGCTGAAAGAAGACTCGGACGTGTCGGAATTCGGGGCTCTGTTCCTTCTACAAACAACAGCAAACCTTGACGCGTCGCGTATTTCTTTTGTCGAACTTGTTTCTTTCCTCGACCTTGCCTCCTCTCGTCTCCTGCTGTGACGCAAACTGGTAAATAACGACGCTTTAAATCACACACGCTTTGCCCTGTATCTTGCAGACTTGTTGATGTCTTTTTTTCTCTATTTCAGACTCGACTCCATCCAACTGTCACCGATGTCAGTCTTATGCTGCAGCTGTCATGCACCCCACACTGGGAGGCGGACATTGCACACGGCCTCCACACTGGCAAATCGCGCTATATATAATGATCGTGGCCTTATAGTGGTAAATAAACCCCCAGGATTGACGTGCCAGAGCTCACCTGCTGATTACGGCCGTGGCCGCAGCACAGTGAGTGAATTTCTTAGAGGGCTAACCTCAGTGGAACGGACATTCATGCTCGTCTTTAAGGGTGGTTCTGAATCAGTTGGAAATGGGTTCGGTGCTCTTCTGGATGGCAAGTACTCTTTCGTTGCTGTTAGAATTGCATTTTTGAACTCTTGTCGACCACATAGGTCTGAGAGTTGCCTTCGACCTGAAAAATAACCCGTTTGGAGTGCACCGACTTGATAAGGTACGAATTGTCTCTTAACAAGTCAAATCATTGACTTAAAAACTCTGAACGTGGAATGCATGTGATTCTAGGGGACCACTGGCTGCTTCGTTTTGGCTCGCACGCAATCTCAGGCCCGTGAATTGTCTCGACAGTTCAAATTGAGGGACGTAGGGAAGACATATCTAGCTTTAGTACGAGGAAGCGCACGCTCCTTTGCCCATGGGTCTGGCCAACTGCGGCAGCCTCTGTCATATATTGACGGAAGGGGTTCGCTTTCCCAAAATGACAGGGAACCTAGCTGGCCTGCAGAAACTGATTGGGAACTCGTGGCCTCCTCGGTATGTTCTGTTGGTCTATAGCACACGAGTCAGTATTGCTGAACGGCACTGTTTCTGACCAGACGAAGGCCCCTGTATCTCTTCTCCGTTTGCAGCTGCTCACGGGACAGAAACACCAGCTTCGCATTCACCTGGCAAAATCGCTCCATGGTAAGCGTCTCCCGCACATTGCATATGTAGTCGTTTCGCTGAGATGTCGTAAAATCCGACAGCTCCGATAATAGGGGACGACACCTACTCGCACAAGGAATTATCACCCGCTATCACTGAGGCATGCGTGGTGCCAAAATCACGGTTAATGCTACATGCATCTCGGATCTCGTTGTTTGTGAGTCCGTATGCTTTTCTCTGCGACGCATGATGACCAAATGGTGTGCGGATATGACAGAGGTACATGAAATCTGGCAGACGTGTTCGCCTCGAGGTCGTCGCACCTCTACCCGCGGATTTTATCCAGATGTGCCATGAATTAGACATTCCAGTCGATTCCGGAGAGGTCAAAGGCGGGTTATTCGCTGACGGTGTGCAAGCACGCGAGATTGCGGAACTCGACGGCCGTTGGCTCAATTAAGAGCCCCGTTTATTAGACAATATTAATGCACAGGCTCTTCAATAATACGAAAACTATGTATACAAGTCCGACCTTGCTAGCGAGTCATTTAGAATACAACAGAACATCGCCGATGCAGCAATCAAGCGCGACGCGGCGCACCGCACCTACTTCGTACTTGCGTTTGCAGGAACAGCCTCGATCTGTCCCTGCTCTTGTCCCGCACCGGTGAGTGCCTTCGCTTGCACATCATGCTGCGCCTTTATCCAGCTCCCGACACTGACGGCTATCGCGCCGACAGCCTGAGCCGCTCCCGACGCAAGGACAGCGCCGCCAGCACCCGCACTGATGGCCGGGATCGCGGGGATAGTGCCTGCGGTAATGAGAATTGCGCTGATGGCACTCATCGCCTTCGGATGTTCGGCAGTGAGGAAGTCCAACGCGCTGCAGGCATTAAGAAGCCAGAGGGGGGCGTTTGTAACGGTGGTGACTGCTATGAGTATAACGAGATGTGAGGATGCCATACCACGAGGATCGCAAATGAATCGATCATGCTTACATTCATCTGCTTGGGAATCCGCCTGCGAAGGAGGCCCTGCAGCAACGAGAGATGATTTGGCTAAGAGGAGAAAATGTTAGACTGGGATGCGAACCTGCGAGTGTATCTGTAGACCCACTGTCTGTAATACCAGGCCCAAGCGTCTGTGATCGTACAGGCGCACGAGGCTTCGTGACGGTGACTAGATAGACGTATGAACTTCCAGAAACCACGATGAAACGGAGCAGACAAACCAAAGTCTTCGTCTTTCAACGTATTCGAACGCGAAGGCCTTCCACGCTTATGATGCGTAGGTACCGCCGTATCAGATTTCATCTCTTTCGCCGAAGGGCGTCGGACAACATCCTTCACATCCTTGGCGACCGCGACCGGCTCCTCTTTATTGTCCTTCCGTGAAGCCCACCATGTACCAATGGAACTGCCGCGGACTTTCACCGTCTCTGTCGCGCCAGAATCGATATCCCCTTCAGTGAAAAAGAAATAACCCTAAGCAGCGTGAACGAGGATTGATGACGTGGCGACATACAGCCCATATTGTGCATGGCGACATTAAACTTCTTCCAGCTCCAGCGATATTTCCCGCCGTTCATCTTCGCGAGGACAACCTTCAACTCATCGAGCCTAGCCTTGGCTTTCTCGCCCATATAGTGTTGAGCGACCTATGAAGACGTAGGTAAGTACATGGAGCAATTCCAAGAGGACATCGATAGAAATCTACCTTATGCCAATACTCCTCCGGGACTTTACGTTCAACGCATCCCGCCTTGATGGACTCCAGCCATGCATCGACGGATGGGTCCTTTTTGGGGTTACCAACAAACACAGGTGGATTAGACCAGGACTCGAAGACCGGTTCGAGATCGAATGGTTTGATCTTGAATGCGTTAAGCATCGTGCGCGGGAGTGACAAACAGGCGACTGCACAGAGTAGAGCGCTTGATGACGACGGAGATATCCTACTGGCACTGGGCGAGGGGTTTTTATGCAGTAGGACATAGCAGAGCCTCGTGGGCTGGTCGCACCGGAAACATGAGGTCTTGACTGCTGACGTTTGGAAAACAACGTTGTTGACAGCAGGTGGGAAGCCTAGATCGACTGGTCGAGTTACATAGGTATCATGGTGATCAGTGTGAGGCATGGATGCAAACTATGGACGCCGCATTGTGGAGTTTCGATCGGATAGCGCGTCGTGTTGGTGCCAGAGATTTCGCCGAGGAGCGAGAAGGTCGCACAATCGGCGCAGGTACAACTGGCAAATGACCGTCTGACGGGCAAATGGCCGCAGTGGACATCGGACCGTCCGACGACGCGGGTCGAGCCCGTGTAAAATCTGGGAGAGACAGATATTGACAGGATGAGCAGCAGTGGTGAGAATGAATAAATGACATAGAATAGGGTGTTCAGTAAACATGCAACAGAATATAAGCTGTACTTTACGACGGTTATACAGGCTAGATAGTGATACAAGTAGGACGTCGGCGTGCATTGTGTGATGCCCTCCTCACGCCGATGAGATTTCAGTCCATCTCGTGGCGGGAACAGGGTTTATAGCTAGTGCAAGTTTTCGGAAGGGACCAATCAGTGTGAGTAAACGCGAAAGTTTGCACAAACCACGTACCAAAGTGATAGACATCAGATCTCCAGGCTGCCATCCACCATCCATCACGTCGCATTTCTTCCACTCGGCGCCGGCTCATCCTCCATGTCACCTCTTTCTTGGAGAAGTTGACAGTGGTGGGGGAAGTGCAGATATAGAGGGTCCCGGGAGTTGGATCAGGACCTCCGTCGATCGCCTTCGGGACCTTGGACATTGCCGCAGATGCATTGGAGTCCGACCCAAATGCACTCTTCTTGTAAAACACCAGCGAGATTACTGGGTCGATAGGAATAAGATTAAACATCTTGGCCATCATATCTGACGAAGGGTCAGCTATAACGCGCGAACTAAGAATACCGGGCCTGACCTTCGGTGACCGTTGCTTCGTAAAGACCAATCTCATTTGCATCAGTGGCCATTCCAGGAGGCATCTGGACAGCGAATGGGAGTCCAGGAAGGCAACTGGCCACGATAGCTTCTAATTCTGGCCGCCACAGATCAAGCCGAGTTTTATGCGAGGGACTTCGTGAGCGGATGTCTGAAATTGGTCGAGGAAGTATCTCATTCCAGACGTTCCTCTCTGCAACAAGGGTGTCGAATAGGAGTGATTGCAGATACTCCCCAAGCCAGTGACCGGGGTACCCAACCTGATGCAAATGCACCAAGAGGCATACGAACGCGACAAGGTTATTTGGAACCCTGATAAGTTTTGGCCGAGGTTGAGTCATTCCAGGCCACAAGGTAGAGAATAGCAGCCGAGTGAGCCATGCACAAAGCTCGTTCCGAGACGCCAGTTCGCCGATAGGCCTTGGCCAAGTTGGAGCTCCTACTGTCAAAAGGTGCATGACAGGCTCGTTTCGAACCAGTCGTACTCCAAGATACCGAGAAAGATCTTTCGATAGAAGCTGCGTGTAGCTTATGGGCGCACGAGTCAGTCTCTATAGAGCCCCGACAAAGGTTGAACCTACTTGAAATGAAACTCGTCATCACTTTTCCACTGCGGGGAGTTCCACAGACAGTTGGAGCTGGCGGCCGCTGTGATGGTGCTCTGCAATGCAGGTAACACAAATATAGCGGTATTGAGTGTTCCTTGAGTGTAGTCACTAGGTAAAAGGCGTAGATTAGTGTGGTGAGCAAGAACAAAGTCTTTATCAGCCGCACGGAATGTTCGATAACCATATTCTGGTGAAAAGTTTTGGGAAATGATTTGGGCGAGTGTCGGAGCCTAACCGGACCTTGGACAGTTCTTGATTGATTTCGCCGCAGATGAACTCGCATTGGAGGTGCTTTCCAAGAGAGCGCACGCTGTCAACTACTGAATCTAAGAAAGGGATCTGGCGGACAAGAAGTCAACCATAATCGGATGGGCAAATCCAGGTGAACCTACCAGATATGCCATTGTAGAGGAGTTTTTTGCAGATTTGTTGAGTCGCGAGATTTTGTATCGTTGATTGAACTCTGCAACGGTGTGTGTAGTCGCAAACATATCGAGGGAGTACTCGGGGCATCTCTTGTCTTCTTGCTTTGGGGTTTTAAGCATCGGGTACGCGTCAGAAAGAAAATGACTCACAAATATGGTGACGTTTGGTTTCCATGTCTCTTCGACATCCTTCGCTATCTTCGGTACGGGTATATGACATGAGACATCTTGTGCAAGCGATGAAAGAGGATGTGTCATACCTTTTTCAGACCTGAATGTGTCGGTTTATCTGCAAGCTTCTTTGCGATTTCAATTCCGGGATGGCGGGACCAGAACTCGTCGGGCGGAAGGAACACTTTGGCAGATTCATAAAATGCGGCCTCGCCAGTGAGTCCAAAGGGGATATTTTGGTCGTCCTCAGTGCCCAGCGCGTCCGCAACGATTTCTTTCTTCTTCTCCTGAATCAACTTCCTGATATCGGGGAGCGTAGCCCCCTTCTTTGCACCGAAGCGTTCCCCCACCATCCGAAGCTGCTCACCTTCGAGCTTGTCCAACATGTCCGACATCTGGCGCTCGCGGACAAGCCCCTGGTCGACCATGCCTTCCTTTTTCATGCGTGGGCCGTTCGACGCGTCAAAGTGCACCCGGGCGCGGTTCACGTAGTTGTGGACGCGGAATATGTCTGTGTTCTTGGCCCTGAAGGTAGACCAGAATTCGAGTATTCGTGTAATGGGTTTGATAGAGGCTTGGTCGACGTGCAGCCAAGCCGGCATCCGCGGGGGCCGCTCGTACAGTCTGTCGAGAATGTCGTTGATGCACCTCGACACACTGGGGGAAATACTTTCAGCCACAGTCTAAAGGATCGAACGAGAGCCTTACCGTCTCTCGCAGTAGGGCGGCATCACGACGCCCAGCCAAAGATACGTTATTGCCGCACTGACTTCCAGACGGTCCAAACCCTCCACTTTGTTCTCAACAATCTCGTTAAGCATCATGAAGAGAAGCACGTTCCGCGCCATCATGGCTGGATGGATATCTAGGAGCGTAACATGCGCCTTCAACGCTTCGCGCTTTTGGGGAGAGAGTTTCATGCGGCCAAGGCCAATCAGAGTCCCAAGTGCATGGCGTCCTATATTCGTTGATCAGAAGGGATGTTGAGTATCCACCGAATTGCGTACCATCTCCAACACCTGCAATCAAGAACGAGAGTTGCCCTAGGCTTTCTTGGGACAAAGTGTTCACCTTGATGGGGTCGATGTGTTTTGGCCCCCAGTCATCGACCAGTGACATGATGTCGTCCATTCCGATCTGAAAATAAGTAAGGTACGGCTCACTTCAGATCCATATCAGTAGGAGAAGGTCGTGTAATGGAATATTGCAGCGTACGGGGTTCCGCGGAAGATTGGCATACGAGAAAGGCGAACACGGCCTTCATGCGCGAGTCTGTCGCGGTCCGTCAACCCAAAGCTTATTTGCCTCCATGCTAGCCATGCTTGAGCATGATCAGCATTCTCACTCTCAGGCTGCTTCCGCAAGACTTTTTCGAGGTCGTCTATAGCAGTTGCATTCTCGTCTACCTTGGAGGCTGTGATGACCCCGCTTTGAACACCGTGGGCTAGTGACTTTGCGAGGCGAACGGACAACTTCAATGACAGTGCAGGATTTTCAGGCTGCGATGAAAGCTGCGTCCACGAGCGCAGGATTGCGTCGAAACACGCTGGATAGTCTCCGATCTCGTAGAGGGCGGCACTCAAATTCGACGCGTAAACGGGATTTTCTGGGTCCAGAGATTCGGCCTGAATTATCATATCAGCTAACGTATGAGAGAACTTTGTCCTACTCACCTCGCTGTAAAAGTCGACAGACCTGCAAAACGCGTCGCGTCGGCCCTCGCATCCTCGCACACAAAGAAAATTGCGGCTGCTCACTCTTTAAATTTGCGAGCCTTGAAGAGTGCGTTTCCTTTTTCCTTCGCACTAACGGCGTCCTGTTTCAGTCCCTCTGCATCGTGCTGGCCTTTGGGTTTGTTGGCCATGATAAATATTCGAGATGAAGGGAGACGGCAAGATCTTATCGAGGCGTATTTTTCCCCTATGTCGGACTTTCAACGCGGTTTCGGTGCTGATCAGTGTATTTCAGCTTTACACTGCTACCTGCTGCGCTGCAATGGATACCGCGTTCCGCAAGATCGACATCGACGCTTACGACGAGGATACCCTGTTGGAGACTGAGCTTTACGAAGCGGACCCTCGTGAACCTGCGCAGGTCCTAGCAGAGGCGAAACAGAAACAAGTCGCGGTCAGAAGCTCGTTAGCAAAGTGAGTCGTCCATCGTAAACGTACTCGCGGTGCTAACTGGCAACACTCATTTACAGAGGAGACATACCCGGGGCCCTGACGTTAACCCTGGAAAACGCGCCCTATGGTCCCAATGTCGATGAAGCCAAGGTGAGTTGCCGAGGACATATCGCCAACCCCCAATTGACATCCCTGCCATCGCAGAACTTAACGCTACAAACCTTGGTCACGATATTGAACAGCACAAAATCGTCCGAAATATCAGCGACTATCAAAGCCCTTTCGCAAGACTCGCAGGATACGCTGATGAAGTACTTGTACAAGGGCATGGGTCTGCCTGGATGGGGAGACGTGAGCGGAAGTGTCTTGCTCGGATGGCATGAGAAGGTGAGCGGTACCACACCATCGATGTATATCGGCTGACCTGAAATTTCGCATTTGAACAGCTCACTGAGGCTGCGGGGACTGGATGCATCGTTCGTGCTATGACAGATCGGAGGACTGTCTGATGTATTATCCCAATCTTAGCAACGAGGACAGTGTACGATGGGCGTCGACCTACCCAAGCATGTCAGCACGCGCTCGGAATGTCGCCACCGCGATGCACACAGGTTCGCAAGGCTGATAAGGAGGGCATAAGCATAGATGCATGTCTATATTGCATACGATATAAGTAATTCGAGAGACACAAGAATTCAATATTCAATGTTCAAAATGATCTAGGGAATCTATCAGACGTCCTCTCCACGACTACGAGCCTCGGCAAGACTCAGTTGAATGGCAAAGCGCAAGTCCTCGTCCAACTCCTCATCCTCAGGAAGCATATTGTTTTGGTCATGTCCCGAGGCGCCCCACGTTCCCCGTGACATAAGCGGCGAACCAGAGACAGGTGAATGCGTTTCAGACGACGCCGCGGAACGCCTCGCCGTCCCCCAAGCAGAGCGCATAGATTCCGGGCTGCTCGGAAGGGATGGTTTACGCACCCAACTGCCGTTCGGCACGCTGGTCGCAGGCGACTGGGTAGGGCTCACGCGGGGAAACGCGTCCGACGAAGGCGGAATCATCACGCCCGAGGAAGGCCCTGCACTGGCGTTCAACGGGCTGATGCTGAAGCCCGCCTCGGTAGGCTCGGGACGAAAGCGCGGCGAGACCTGCACTTTGAGATTTGATATCGACGGGGAGACGCGGGGGAGGGAGCGGTCGGTCGACTGGGACATCGAGGAGCGCCGAGAATCGGCACTGGATCGAGCATGGGTGGAGGTGGACGCATAAGCATCGTCGAAATCATCCTCGAACATGTCGTCTCCTTCGCCTGGACCCGAGCCCGAGGAAGACGGGAACGACGGGCCCGAGTTCATGCGGCGTCTCTCTTCATCATCGCGGCTGAGCATCAGCACGTACTCGACAGCCTCGACTTCATCCAATCCCAGGTTCTCTAGCGTCGAATGCTGTTCTTTCTCACGCCCGAAGACCTTGTGTCTATAGCGTTGTTCTTCTTCGAGTGCAGCGCGAGACTCCTTGATGGCGTGGTTCAGTTCCAATTGCTCTGCGTATCGTATAGTCCGTTAGCATCAACAACGCAAGTGAACATGTCTGGCAGTAACGTACGGTGCCATTTGTGCGCTCCAGTCTGTTTGGCCCTACTGGATTTACCCTTACCGGAAGCCTTATCTTTCCCGACTACGCCAGCCTTGATTGCTGTGACGTTCGGTCCTATGGAGGCGACAAGTACCTCACGCTGCAAGATGATCTTGCTGACACGATCTGCGTATCGGGGGCTAGGGCCTGCAATTATTCGCAGCCGTTCCAAGGTCAAAGATTCGAACAGGGCAATGGTTCCCCGTGCAGAGCCCGTCGCAAGGACTACCGAATCGAACGCGATTGACGTGACTGCACCATCGTCGTGTGCTTCAAATTTTCGGAAAGCTTGGATTGGCTGGGCCGTGGGACTGGGCGGCGCGTCCCATTGGTAGATGCTGACGCAGCCAAGCTGATCTCCGACGATGATGAAGCTGTGATGTCTTTCCTGCGATGCGAACACAGGCTTGATAGCGGATATCGGGCCAAAGGACGCATTGCCGTATGTCGTCGTTTCAATGTGCATCGAGGAGATATCGATCCGGAAACGGTAGAAATGTGGATCGTTGGAGTGGATTGCCAGGATAGAGACGTGGCTAGAGACCCTTGCATCGATGTAGAGACCGAAGATATCGCGCGACGCCGAAGATCCAGCGTCGTGTCTTGGGGGTGGGATTCGAGTCTCGATAACGGAGGGCCGAGTGGTGTCCTCAGACAGCAGTGACGCCAGACCAGACCAGACGATGATCTCACCGGTTGAGAGCGCTGCCACGACCAATCCACGAGCCAGATCAGAAACAACCTTTTGGCAAGGATTTGGGGCAAGTAAGCTAGCATTCGGATCGAGGGTCCAAATGCATGATACCCTCTTGGCATCCCATATCTTGACACGGCCATCGACAGCTCCAGTGACAAAAATACTGAGCCCTGCGTCCCAGACAGCATTTTGCACCGAGCCTTCGTGCTGATCTTCGACTTTGCATCTGACCAACTTCGCTGCGGCCCTGTTGCTGTCCATGGCCCTCCCTGATGTTGTCACCGCAACTTCGCCATTTCTGAATCCCCAAATAATTTTGGCCGTTCCTCCGTCACTAGCAAGAGCGCAAGTCGATACGTTAGGGGTGAATTCGAGGTTGGGGTTGCCGATGCCAAGGCCTGTTCCGGCGGCGTCAAGGTAACCTCTGAGGACTTTTCCGACAAGCGGAATTGAGCGTGAAACGATCCCGTATTGAAGAGAAGACGTCAAGAGCGCATTTTCTGCCATGAGATGCATGCCCGTTACTGGGGAATGGTGAGGTGTATGGGTGACCGTACGGTTCCGAGGGTGCCCCCAGCGTCTACGAGAATATCTTAGACAATATACTCGAAAAATGCGTGAGTGCGTACACACCTGCGTAGACTGTATCGGAAGACAAATTCCCTTCGCCAGGAACTTTCAGATCGCCTTAGCATGAGCGTTTTCGCGTTGTGTACATCGCTCTCGGGACCTACGCCCAAGAACTGGTATACGAACGCGCGATGCCAAGTGTTATCGTCCTCTACGTGGGCGTGCAGGTACTTGCATGCCCTGGACAGGCGGAAAAGCGAGACGGGGTCGAGGAAAGATGTAACATGAGTGAGACTCTCGCTGGGTATGTCGAGAAGGATGGAGATGTGGTGAAGTCCATGTTGGGTATCGGAAGAAGGGGTCGATTGAGATTGTTTGTGTTGCGAGCGTTCTGAAAGGGATTTATCGATGGGCCTATAGGGCATAAAACGATGAGGGCAGTTCGATAGGTTTGCAGCGTCGCAGATTTTCTAGCTCTGCGAGATGATGGGGGTTGTGACGAAGAGACCAAAATCGTCGGGCGAACGGGTCAAATTGTCTTCCGAGCTCCGATCCAGCAGTCCGGTCGTTGGTCCCGACATCGGCGGCCGCGGGGCGCGTACTGCTGCTAGTGACTCCAGCTGCCAGGTCTTACACTCAGGCTGTAGCAGCTCTGTATGAATGGTGTGTGTGTACTGTACTTCAGCTATAGACATGCTAAATCATCGATCTGCCACTCCTGGCGTGGCACAGCGCCTGCTCTGAGAAGTAGTACATCGCTAGCGCGTACGACGACTCACGCTGGCGTCTATCTGGAGTCAAAATACTCCGGCGCCACTGGCAACACCTAGACGTCGAGGTGGGCCCCATCGGGAATCACGTTAAAGGGCAATTGCGGGGTCCACCCTATCCTCCTCCTCTTGCACCCCCTTCGTGAAAATCCACCATCCGGCAACAGGTGCCAGCGTGTCCTTTTCACCCTTCTCCGACAACGCCTTGTCCCCGCTATTGCTCACGCGCATTCCAACCAGGCCCGCCACCATCATGGTTTTGAACACTCTGCCGTTGTCGATCAGCTTCACATCGACCTCCGCGGTGCCGCTCGGAGTGTCAGCCGTGTCTACTCTGTGGTACCGTGCGCCGTCCAGAGTTAAATAATCCTGGCTCGGGTGCTGCGCCTTCAAAAAAATCGACGTGAATTCCGCGGACGTGACAGACGTCGGATCGGTTTGCTTGGCCTCGACGTTCAAGTCAGTCGCGGATACCGACTAATGTTGACTTGAACTCACGACAGGGTCGTTCTTGAACGGATTCCCGATCCACCTTCCATCCGAGTCGAATGCGCAGAACGCTGTAATCCACCCCGACATATATGTACTGCCGCTACCCTCAGCCGAGCTGTGGGCCACATTGTGCCAGAATATATGGCTTTCCGTCGCATTGGGTCTGTCGAAGCAATTGGCAAAACGCGATAAAACGAGACGTAGAAGATGGTACCACGCCACGGTGAGGTGGCCGTATTCTTTGAGTTTCTCTGCTCGTCTTAATATCTCCTCCCAGTCCCTCTTCCCGCCCTCGAGGGTGACCCGCGGGATCCCGCACCATAAGTAGCCAGCGTAAGAAAAGTATTCTTTCATGGTGGCCATCATAACGACAGAGCTGACGATACGGTCATTGTCTGTTGTCGTCGAGAAATCCGGCATGATCCACTGGCGCAGAGTAGGATCGACGACGTTCTCGTCGATGAGCCTCGTCATCTCCTTCGCCAAGTGCCCAAAATCCACGGTATACCGCGTTCCTAGCCCATACACGGTAAGTTCTTTCTTGCCCTCATGCTGCACGAACTGCTTGCGGAGGGCCTCCGCGTTCCCGTTGACGTAGAAGCTGAACTGCGTGAGGATGGCTATCCAGACATCGTCTGGACGAATGACGACGGCATGGTGCTCGTTGTACGCGTCCCTCAGGGTGTGTACTAACCCGTTTCCGACAGGGATAGCGTCTCCTAGATGCTCCGGAAATGAGGATTGGAGGATCTCGTCGGCCCGTCCCACCTGTCTGCTACATGCGCGCTGAAGGAAGTCGCGGCTTCCGTTGGCTGGATCCTTCGTGCAGGATACGGCAGGGTAACGGGATGATGCTGGAGAGAATGTAACAGGCATGGCTCCACGAGAGCCTTTCGTTCAGAGCTGGAGCGAGCTATATCGATGATCCGGAGCATAGAGTGGGAGCACTGTAATACTTATAGAGTAGCTTTCCTTCGAACATTGCATCTCTGATTTGATATCACTCGCACACTGAGCACCCGACTGTATTAACGAGAAGACCCATTGCACTGCATCATCGTAGACATCCAGGTCGTGTAGATTGAGGCCAGGAATGATTTCGAGGGAGCCCGGCTCGTTCTGTGCCCTGCGCAGTACTGGGGTGGATTTCAAGTTAGAAGGAAACTAGCCGCGGCGCCCGCGGCCATGGCAAAAAGCCACACGAATAAGCGGCGGCAAAATAGGAGTTATACCATCGCTCTCGTTTCCTCTCCTCGTTTTCCTCCTTAATTCTGCTTGATTTGCAATGTGCTGCGTCTAACAAACCATAGACGGAGGTCTCCAACGCACAGGCATGCAACACCGTGACTGAACTCGAAGCAAGCCTGGAGTTCGGGCAATTGCACTTATCGACCTTGACGGCGACGCACTTGACAGTGTCATCGAAGCTGTCACAAGAACTTTGGTTTTGCCCTGGCAGACCTCAGGTTGAGATAGGTTGCTGTCCTACTCCCGTTGTCGATGACCTGCACACGTCTCAGACGATAAACTTGGCCGTGGATACATCGCGAGGTTGAGTCGTCCATTCTTTGTTCTCGAAGTCGTGCCCCGAGTTTGTGTCCGTCATCCTCACTTGATTCGTGTGGGTTTCGAGCTGACGCGATAGACCAGTGACCAGCAACCAAGGTCGAGAGCACGCATGACATTGACATGACTTCGGCCGAATGGTAAATACAGACACACACTCGCACGATACTTGCTTGCATCGACAGACCACCACCACCATGCCATACAAAGCTGAAGCACGATACATTCAGAACGATTTGCAGCCATGGCCACTCGATAAGGACTCTCTCCGGGATGCGCATACGATCTTAACAGAGGCCATCGGCCAACGACTTACACGGCTAGGAAATAGCGATCGATCCTCGTCGTCTGCGCCGTACACCGGCTTGAGCGGTGAGTTTATTGACAGCAGGCTAAACCGAATCCTCGATATGACGTCTCTTAGGCATAACTGCCGTATATTTACGCCTCTCTCTCGAACGGCCGGCGCTTTCGTCGGTCTTAAATGTTCCCTCCAGATACGAATTACTCTCTGAGCTTGCGTTGAGCGTGTTACCAGATCTTCGCGATGAAGCGATACAACGCACTTGGGTCTCCCCCATAGGATCCGCGTCCTGCGGGCGTGCGGTGCTCGAACTCATACGGCAGCTTCAGCTCTCCGAGATCTCCGCGAGGCGCTGGAACGTTGCCCTCCGGACACTAGCTGCGCACATCCAACTTGCAATTGATGCACGAAGAGATCCGGAGGTTCAGGCCGGCGGAGGCGCAGAAGTGCTCTACGGTCGTGCAGGGCTCTTGTGGGCCGCGCTGAACATATCTTATCTCGCGGATAATTCGGAAATCCCGGAGGAAAGGGTTGCAGAATTGCGCCGCGTAGTGAACGACGATATCGTTAGGGTGCTTTCTGCCATTCTAGTGCACTCTGGTAAGAGAGGCAAGGAGCTGTTCGAGGCGTCGCACGGGAGTGCGCCGTGCCCTCTGATGTGGCAGTGGCACGGAAAGTTCTACCTCGGAGCAATTCATGGATCAGGCAAGTCCAGTTGGATGTACCCTCAGCTTATGCTAAACACCGCACACGGCCAGTGGGAATCCTCAGCGTTCTCCTACAAGTGCCTGCACACCTTCTATCGCCGAATTCCCTCATTCTTGTCCACACATCGGCGCTAGCACTTCTCTCCCGCGTGTGCACCACCTGGAACGGCAGTCTGCCGTCCTCTCTCCCCGCCCGTCAGCGCGACGGCGGGGACCTCGTGCAGCTCTGCCACGGCGCGCCCGGCGTGCTCCTCCTCGCAGCCACCCTCCGCTCATTGCACCCCGCCCTCCTGGCGGAGCGTGCAAACGCACGGGTAGTCCAGCGCGCAGAGCGCATGGCCGCCGACAAGGTGTGGCGCGAGGGCCTTCTAAAGAAGGGTCTCGGGGTATGCCACGGCGTCAGCGGGAACGCGTATCCCCTGCTCTTGCTCTCGACCTGTTCCCCTTCGTTGTCCGACCTGCATCTTTCTCGCGCGCTGGCGTTCTTGGTGCACTCCACGGAGCTACCGCCTCTTCAGCGGTCGCATACGTATCACACTCCCGACAATCCCGATTCGCTGTTCGAGGGACTGGCGGGAGCGGTATGTGCGTGGGTGGATGCGTGCGCTGTAATCGAAGCTAGACTGGACGAAACGAGCGTAGGGGCCCTCGGGGTACCGGGCATGGGTGGTTTGGGTGTCAAGGGTGTTTTCTGACACATCAAGATCAATGAATCATCTATAGCAAACGGCAGAGGCCGTTGTACTGGTATACATGCCTGTATTAGTACAGCACTGTGAATATAATACAGATGTTTATTCGTCCAATTCGTCTTCGTCTTCATCATCGAGCTCGTCCTCCTCGCCCTCACCGCCGCCCATCATATCGCTCTCTACCATGCCAACGACCATGTCTATGGCTGCTCGCGAGATATGCTTGGGCATGGCGCCGGGACGCATAAGGGGATGCCTATCCGCCTTCGCCCTGAACGCGGCCTCCTCCGCCGCGCTGTCATCAGGCTCCCCTTCCTCGCTACTTTCCTCTGCATCATCCTGCGCTTCGTCGGCCCCGTAATCATCACTTCCTGTGACCGCTCCTGAGCCGTCGCTACTTGAGCTCGTCACAGACCCCCCGTCTGAATCGTCGGAGTCCATCTCGAAATCATCGTCCTCGGGATCGGAGTCCTCGTCCAGAGGTACCTTTCCAGATGTGCTTGCGGACCCACCAGCGTTCCCATTCGCAATAGGCGCTATTTTCTTCCCGAATAGATGTCGGTGCGCTCGCGCCCATGCGCGTATCGGCTCCTGCTCCTTCCCCTCGACCATACCAAACTCCGTCTCGATCCCTTCCTCCTCGCCCGTCGCATCCCCTTCTCCCTCCTCTTCCAGACTCCCATCCTTCCTCCGCACAATCACACTGCACGTCCTCCCCGTGGCACTGACGAGTCGCACGCCCTCGTTCTTCCCGACCAGATCCTCCAGCGCCCAGAACTCGCACGGCTTGCCAAAGTCCGCGAGTATGCCCTCGCGGAGGAACCAGAGGCTGCCGGGCTTCGCGCCGCGGTACGCCTCGACGCCCGGGACGTCGCGCGCGCACGCGCTGCGGAAGACATCCGTCGACGGCTCGAGGACCGGGATGCGGAGGTGCGACAGCCACGCGCGCAGCGCGGGGAGCGTCTCCGAGCCCTTCTTCGCGACGTTGGTGCTGCCACCGTCCGCGCTGTGGTCCGTTGTGGTGAAGGCGCTCGTGGCGAGGGCGTCGAGCCCGAAGATGACCTGCGGATTCGGGGCGTTCGCGCCCTTCGACGCGTCGGGGGTGTCTGCGGATAGGAGCACGATCGTCCAGTGCGCCTTCCCCTTCCCCCGCGTAGGCAGGATAAATGCGCGTTTGAGCACGGAGAGTGGTACGCTCGCTTCGACGGCATGCGTGGTTGGGTGGGTGAACTGGATCGACGAAGCATGGATAGTTATGTCGACCTTTTTGCGTATCGGCGAAGTCGTAGATACCGCGTTGAGAGTGAAATGTGGCGTGTCGCCTGGATCTGGGCCTGCAAGCTTTGGTTTCTTGGGCTCGGGCGGTTGATCTGCGTCTGGTGTCCGCTTCCGTTTGATGGCGGATGGCTGCACGAGGTCGTCGAGGGCTTGTCGCGCTGCAGGCTGGTTTCTTTCCCATTCCGCGCGCGTATTTTGGGATGCTGTCGTTGGACATGGTCCTCCGAGCGCGAAACATAGTAGTTCGTCCAGGGCTTCCTTCGTGTGATTTGAGCTCCGAGCTGTTCCGAGCATTTCTTCAGGCAGAAACTCGGCCAGCTTGGAGAGATATGGCGTCGGCGACATATTGTGCGCCGTCCAGAAATGCCCAAGAAATGCCTAGCAATGGCAAATGATGTATGTATGTTCGTGGAGGCGTGGCGGGTGGCAAAGAACAAGAGACGCGCACCACGCGTTGCTTGACTTTGTTTGGAATTGTGGCGGCGTCTTCCTCAGGCTGTAAGTAACGCCTTTCCAAGTTGCTTTTCCCCGACGTCCATGCAGGTTGCAGCCTGCAGACGTCCTCAGTTGTCGTATATCCTAGACTGTCTATCATCGATCTTCGCTAGTATTCGCAGCGCTGCTCTATTCAGTGACGTTCGACCCTGGAGCTTGCTAAGAACGCACACGCTACCGTGACTGACTGTATCTGCACCATCCAACTGCCAAATCGTCGCGCTTTGGACATGCTGCAGTACCCTATCTATGATCTACGCTCTAGCCTCCTGCCTATCGGTTCTGTACACTTGTTCAGTTTCGATGCTCACGACTATGCCTATCAATGGTCAAATTTGTATAGGTTACGCCCCTCTTGGGTCCATTGAACAGTCCCGTGTCCCCAGGCGTTGCTTAATCATAGAACGGCACGCAACCGTTCAGTGGGAACCCTCCAGCTGTCAGTGCTAAGACACTGTTCGCAACGGCGCAACTGTTCTTTCCCCGCAGAGTTTATCCATGCGAAAGCATGTCCCGAGTACAAATCCTTAGCCTTATGCCGAGCAGGTGAAGTACGAGTCCCCTCGAGATATCTCTATCGCACTTAGGAACCATGTGTCGCTGGTTTGCGTTCATCTCGTTGTAAGTACTGATCTCTTCATGGCCTGCGTCAACTCCCAACAACTTAGCCAGAGAACCCGTCCTGCTCGAGGATGTTCTGATCAACCCACCTCATGCTATCACGTACGTTCATCCCTACTATGATCATTTGTATTGTCAAGCCTGACACTTGATCTTTATTCTTGTCATGAAGCAAACAGTACGGTTACCTGCTGCTTAATTTGATCCAGTCTCGAATTTGACCATCTGCGCTAATTTTCGCAGAGTTCACGACCACTATCTGCCTGGTTTGTGGAAATTTCACAGATACCTACTTTAGTCGCTGATTCTGCTCCCGTCCAGGATTGGTGCCCGGCCCTGAGACCGACCTGCGTTCGTATCATTAACCCCCGCGTCCTCGCTAAATCGTCGCCTCACACACTACAATGCCCAGGAAATGTGCTCTTCAACATCGACGGATTCGGAGTCACTTGGTACACAGACACACGCTCGATCTTCGATACGGACACGAAGGGCCCGCTGCCCGCCCTCTACAAGACTGTCGCTCCCGCGTAAGCCCACTCTCTGCCTGTCGCTTCGACTGCCGCTGAGCTGGAGCTTCCGTACAGCCTGACGGATCCGACATTTACTTACATCTGTGCCAACACAGCGTCCAAGGTCATTTCTGCACACATTCGTGCAGCGACGCGTCCACCGGTCGTGCCTACGAACAACCATCCGTTCGTATTCGGACGGCACAACTTCATGCATAACGGCTCCATTGCGTACTTCCCAAAGATTGTGAGCACTCGCACACATTTCCCGTTCACGCGTACGAGGCTCACAAGCATGCTAATACGAAGCGCACTACGCTTCTGCTCAAAATCAAGAAAGAGTATAGTGCGCTCATCTACGGGAACACCGACACCGAGCATCTCGCCGCGCTGTACTTCACTTTCCTCGGGGACATCAACAAATCTTACTCAGTCCGGCACATGCGAGACTCCTTGATCAAAGCTATCCACCAGATCGAAGAGGTGCAAAAGCAGATCCTCACTCCAGAGGAGCTCAAATCCGCCGGAAACTCGCTGAACCTCTGTTCCTGTGAGTTCCGACTCTTCTCTACTGTTTATATTCCATGACAGCGAGCGCTCGTGCGCTACAGCGGACGGAGAGCAGCTTGTCGCCTGCCGCTACCGCAACGTCGACCACCCGGACGAAGAGCCGCCCAGCTTGTACGTCTCCACAAAGGCGGGCACCACGCTCAACCGCCAATACGGCGGCTCTGTGCACGACGCCCCCAACACACCGGACGAAATGTTAAACGCTGGCCCTGCGTCCAGCGAGCTCGTGCAGAAACGCCACCACGGCGGCCATGACTTGCACGTCATCGTTGCGTCTGAGCCTACCAGTAAGCCGAGCACCCTCTAGAGCTGCACCGGTTTGAGCTGACCGGGAATGCGTGCAATTCAGCTTTTGCGCTAGATGAGTGGAAGCTGCTGGGAAAGAACGAGCTTATCATGGTGGACAAGGATATGAGTGTCCGCGTTGAGGACATGGGCGCCTGAGGTTATGGAAAGAATGGTATGTATGGATCTCGCTAAACCTTTCTCTCGGTAGTGAGATAGGGTGCTAACAATTGAAGTTCTTTGACTACTTAGGTTGTACGACAAGATGTACTTGGTACTGGAAGTGAAATCAACTGTATTTTACCTGTCTGCAATGTTTGAGTGCTGATTTGTCAGCTTATCGCGAGCGTTGAGTCGGGTACCCGAACTTCGACGAAGCGGCGGTACTTAGCTGATCCTGGCTGACCAGCATAAATTCATTCTCGCATTTATACCCATCAGATCACGTTCGTGGCGTACTGTATTATAATGCAGAACGCATCAAAGGCTCGGGGGCCCAAAAAGTGAGCAACTAAATAAAACTTCGAGAGAGGCTAATGGTACAGCTTAAATGCCCTGGCCGAGCGACCTACTGCAACTTCGCCGACGGGGAAAAGTCCACATAACCCTTCCCTTTCACGTTGAGGAGACTCACTTTGTTGCTGCTTCATCGCCGTGGATATGCAGTGGGTACCATTGACAGAGCGTCAGTAATGACGGACCTATGGTGTTCCCTCGCCACTGCTCCCTTATGACATCACACTCACACTCTATAAAATGAACCTCGCTGACAACCAATGAACCCCACAGCCCAAGCGCACATACACTGCTACGACACTTCAACCCAACTCGCTAAAGACACCTGCACTTCATTTAAATCACCATGTCCGCTACCGACTACCAACGCCCTTCCCACCAGGTCCACAACTCCTCTGATCCTATCCCGGGCACCAAGGGCAGCGCCGGCCCCTCCGCCGACTACAGCGCCCAGACCATCGAGCGCCAGCCGAGCTCCGCCTTCAAAGACCTTCCTGGCACGCCTAATGAGCAGCCGAGTACGGGCTTCCAGCGCACGGGCAGTGCGTCCGGGAACACGGCGTATAACAGCGAGCGCCCGTTAGACACGCGTCCCACAGAGCAGGGTAAGTGCCTCGACCATCGTCTACACGAGAATATAAGCTGACCAGTGTCTGTGCTCCTGTGCAATAGGCGGTGTAGCCATTGGGGGCCGCGACGACCTGCCCGAAGGGAAAGCCGGATTCGGGGACAAACTCATCGGCAAGGCCCAGAAGGTCAGTACAATCCCACTACATACAGCTGCTTGAACTGCGCATGTCTGACAGGCATGCCTAATAGGTTGTTGGTAAGACCACCCACAAGCCCGAGCTACATGAGAAGGGCGAGCTGCGCGAGGCAGGCGGCAAAGCTGCCGCCCGCGGCGATGCGAGGGCGCCTCATGATTAGACGCACACACTCCTGCTAGGGATTGTGATGGACAGGATGCATATGTAGTATTAGAAGTGAAACAGCTGTATTTTTACCCGCCTGCCATGTTATGCATGTAATGGTTTGTCAACATCTCGAGCGTTGAGTCGCGCACTTGAATCAAACTTTCTGCTAACATGCTTACATGCTTGGTGGCAAGGAGAGTGGCCCGGGCACGAGGCGGCATGTACTACCCTGTGCCAGTATACCACTGGCGACATGGGCATTGGTAGTTGTTTCCGATACTCATGATGCATGCTGTTTATTGCATACGCAAAACACATACGCAAAACGCATCAAAGTACACTGGCTACATGCATGGTCACAACTTCTAAGCATCTAGGTAGACATTGGGGGAGAGTAACATTACAACCGGGACGAACGTCCTACTGCAGCTTCGTCTCCGGGGGAAAGTCCACATACCCTTTCCCCTTCACGAAGGTAGCGGCAACAGGTCCCTGCACCTTCCTACCCGCCAAATAAGTATAAAAGTCCGCATGGGCCTCCCCGTCGATTTTGTTATACACGGGCTTCCCCTCCGCCGTGCGCTCGTCAGCATAGTAGAATCTGCACACCATCGTCAATATGCTGCTTGCACGGACACACGGTGCAGCACTTACTGAGCGCCCTGCGGCGAATAGGCTATCGCAGCGCCTTCCAACCAATGCAGCGTGCCGGTCTTACCCACACCCGCATTCAGGAGCGCAGGCAGGACGAGCTTGTTCAGCGCGTTTCCGGTGAAGATGAATGTGAAGGGCGCGCCGGGGGTACGGTACGACAAGGCGGCCTGGGCAGCCGCGTACGCCGACACGGTGTTGACGTTCAGCGTAGACGCCAAATCAGACGCAGGGACCGAAAGCGGATCCTCTGCGGAGGTGAAGAACCCCGCCGACGCTAAACATGGAGGTGAATCTCGTCAGTGTCAATCCGTAAATCTTGCGAAGAAAGTGACGCACCGTTGTAGACGACGACTTTTGGAGCGCCGAGCTTCCTGACCACGGCGTCGAAAGCTGCCCGCACTGACAGCGGACGCTCCAGATTGAGTCGGATAGACAAATATCCTTCCGGCGTAGTCCCGTCGGCGGCTGACCGGGAGGAAACAGCGACACTGTAGCCCTGCGAGGCGAATCGTGCTGCGACCGACTTTCCGACATTGCTGCCATATCCCAGGATGAAGACAATGGGCTTCGTGGGAGCCGCTGCAGGTGCCTTGGCAGGAGCAGCTTCGAGCTTCCACTCGCTCTTGGTGGCCTCGAAGCAGCTGCGCGCGGTCGAGAGATCGACGCGCCCACCTTTTTCCTGGGCAAACTCTTGGAAGGGCAGGCGTTTGTAGAGTTCATCGTTCCCGGTACTCCCGAATTCATCGTACCCGCTGAACATGTCAGCCCGTCTGATGATAGAGAAACACGTCAGATCATAGTACAGGATAATTAGAAAACGCGACGTACAGCTCGAGGACCTCACGGGGGGTATCCGTTCGAGAGGCCGCATCCGTTAGCCACGCCTCGCGTTCGGCTTTCTCGAAGCGCGCAGAAACGCCGTGGACTTCTCCCCAGGTAGCGATGAGCTCTCCGTAGGTTGCCCACCCAGAAACCGCCGAAATGGTACTGTACGCGGGGCGCGGCAGCGCCGTGGGGCCTGTCAAGATGCCGCGCACATATTTGCCGGTATCGCGGCGGGCGTCAATCCAGGGGATATCGACGTCTCCGGAAGTAGGCCATGAGAATACGTAAGTGCCGTTGGCGTCTCGCTTGTACTTGTACGACTCGAACGTGTACAAGTTGCTGAGATACCAACCGACGACGAGGTAGGTAGCCGGGAAATTCAGGGATTCGATGTATTGCTTGATGCGGTTGGAGGCGTTGTAGTGGTATCCGCGGGTATATTTGCCTTCGGCGCAAAATAGATATTAGCCATGTTAAGTAGCGTCCTCCATCGAGTAAAAGTGCTCACCCTTCGAGATAGCGGCAAGGTTGGGCAGGAGCGCATGGATAAAATGGCCGACATTGTTCTGCCTCGCTGCATCCACGACGGACTTGCCAATCTCCACCGCTTTATCCTCTGATCCAACGTCTTCAACGCTGATATTCTCGTACACAGCGTCGACGCCGCGGAACACCTCGACCAGGCGCGCGTGGTCGTTCAGGTCCGCTTTGACGACGGTGACATTGGGGATTCGAGCAGCCTCCTTCGCGGAAGCGGAGTCGGGGTTGCGGGTGAGCGCGAGGACCTTCCAGTTAACGACCTCGGCGAAGGCGTCGAGAATGGATCGTCCTTGGACGCCCGTGGCACCGATGACAGCGAGAGTCTTCGACATGATTTCAGCTTTGTTTTGAAAGGTGAGAGGTGGTAAAGGGAATCAGAGGGATGTAACTCTGCAAATGATAGTCCTGGACTCACCGCTACGTATATATACGTTCTTGCAGTCGATAGGAATGCTTCATAAGCGCAATGCTATTCCAACTATGATCTGTAAGCACTGGCATGACAAACGAGAAAGAAATTGGAGCAGGGAAACGATTCTTTCGACCTTACGGGTGGATGTCCTTGTCTGAAGGGCGCCATGTAAATACTGCTTGGCTTACCATTGCCCTCCAGGACCAGGTCGATTGACGTTTTTGGAGAATGAACGCGGATCCTCGGAGTCTGTGCACCCGAGCCGCATCTTATGTAGGTAACCGAATTCATTATCAGTGCACCCGAGAGTCAGTGCACCCGAGTGTCCGTCGCCGAGTACATGGGTGACCATGCCGTAGTCTCCATATCCGATCCGCCAACGCATATGTAGAGCAAGTAAAAAAAGTATACACTGGCTACACGCACATATAGTCAGAAATAAATATTACCCAGCTAGATCTTCGGGAGAGTAACTTTACAACCTAGACAAACGCCCTACTGCAGCTTCGTCTCCGGCGGGAAGTTCACATAACCCTTCCCCTTCACAAACGTAGCCGCCACAGGCCCCTGCTCCGTCCTCCCCGCCAAATAAGTATAGAAGTCCGCATGCGCCTCCCCGTTAATCTTCCCATACGCAGGCTTCCCGTCCTCCATGCGCTCGTCCGCGTAGTAGAACCTACACACACACCGCCGTCAGTGCTCTTTTTTCCCCAAATATGCGATACGACGCGAAAAACACTCACTGCGCGCCTGACGGCGAATATGCCTTCGCCGCGCCCTCCAGCCAGTGCAGCGTCCCACTCTTGCCCACGCCCAGCGTCAACAGCGCGGGTAGCACGAGCTTATTCAGCGCATTTCCCGTGTAGATGAAGTGGAGCGGCGCGCCGGGGGCGCGGGCCGCCAGCGCGGCCTGTGCCGCCGTGTACGACGACACGACGTTCACGTTCAGCGAGGACGAGAGGTCCGCAGCGGAGACTACGAGCGGATCAGCTGCGCCGGCAAAGACGCCCGCCGCCGCTAAACATCGAGGTAGTGTCTGGTTAGTGTCCGCCAGTGAATAGGGACAGCGATGGGATGGAGGGGCGTACCATTGTAGACGACGACTCGCGGCGCGCCGAGCTTCCTCACGACCGTGTCGAACGCCGCGCGGACCGAAAGCGGGCGGTCCAGGTTAAGCCGGATAGCGAGATACCCTTCCGGGGTAGGCCCGTCCGTCGACGACCGCGAGGCCACCGCGACGCTGTACCCCTGCGCCGCAAACCGCGCTGCGACGGACTTTCCGATGTTGTTCCCGTACCCCAGGATGAACACCACGGGCTTCGCCGCGGGCGTCGCGGGTGGGGTAGTGGGGCTGGATTCGAGGGCCCATGTGCTCTTGGTGGCCTCGAAGTAGGAGCGTGCGGTGGAAAGGTCGGCGCGGCCGTCTTTGCCCTGCGCGAACTCGCGGAAGGGGAGACGTTTGTTAAACTCGTCGTTCCCGGTGGCCCCGAACTCGTCGTACCCGCTGAACATCTCGGACCGCCTGATAATGGGGAACCGCATCAGATGGCACGCTAATCAAACAATGCATACGTGGACGTACTGCGCGACAACCTCGCGGGGGGCGTTCATTGCAGCGGCTGTAGCCGTCACCCACAACTCACGCTCCGCTTTCTCGAAACGCGCAGGGACGCCGTGGACTTCGCCCCAGGTAGCGACGAGCTCCTCGAACGTCGCCCACCCCGATTCTGCGCGAACCGTGCTGTACGCGGGGCGCGGCAACGCCGTCGGGCCAGTCAGGATGCCGCGTACGAATTTGCCAGTATCGCGGCGCGCGTCAATGTAGGGGATATCGACACTGCCGGAGGTGGGCCACGAGAAGACGTAGGTGCCGTCGGCGTCGCGCTTGTACTTGTACGCTGGGTAGGTGTGCAGGTTACTGAGGTACCAGCCGACGACGAGGTAGGTGGCAGGGAAGTTTTGCGATTCGATGTACTGCTTTATGCGGTTGGAGGCGTTGTAGTGATAGCCATTAGTATATTTTCCTTAGCCGCAAAAGTTTATATTAGCCCTGCTGGAGCATACTTGCATCGAGGGCAAGTACTCACCCTTGGAGATAGCGGCGAGGTTGGGCAGGAGCGCGTGTATGAAATGGCCGATGTTGTTTTTCTTGGCGGCATCTACGACGGACTTGCCGATCTCGACCACTTTATCCTCTGAGCCGAAGGCATCAACACTTAGGTTCTCGTATACGGCATCGACGCCACGGAGCACCTCGACCAGACGCGCATGGTCGTTGAGGTCCGCTTTGACGACGGTGACATTGGGGATTTGAGCCGCTTCCTTTGCGGAAGCGGAGTCCGGGTTGCGAGTGAGCGCGAGGACCTTCCAGTTGACGACCTCGGAAAAGGCGTCGAGAATGGAGCGTCCTTGGACGCCCGTGGCGCCGATAACAGCGAGAATCTTCGACGACATAATTTCAGTTCACTGCTGAAATGTAGGAGGTGGGGCAAGATATTAAATCCAGATTCGGATTCACTGCTACATATAAGTATGTCGGGCGTATAGTCGCTATGATAGCTTCATGAACGCGACGGCATCTGCACTACAGAAATATCTGTAAGCATTTGCATGACAAACGACAATGGAAGTGCAGCAGGATGGTGCATACGTCCACTCCTTGACCCAACTCGCAGAGAGAAATGCGAGCTTTATAAGCAACATCCCCGAGTTTGCATTACAAATAATCATATATATAGAAAATTGGGTGCTTACCAGACACCGGCGAGCGTGTAGTCAGCAAAACAAGGCCCTCGATGGCACAATTTGCGGGGGCATCATGCGTGAAGTGTTGTTGTTCAAGGCCATGGGATCCGCTTTATAATTAATATTGTTCTCGAGCTGGATATGACCAGAGCATGATGAATCGATGCCAAACGGTGGCACCATGGTGGCACGTCTGACAATCAATGACATGTAACGGACTCAACGCTCGCGATAAGCTGACAAATCACGCTATAGTACTAGTCACGGTGGCGCACCCCACAAAGTGCTCACTGGCTCAAGTGGCTGATTTACACCGGTCAGTTCAAACTGCACGCTCTCAACGTCTCAAAGACGGCCACCATAATCATGTGCAGAAGACTAGTGTCATCATTTTGTCGTCTCGGCCAAAGGCCCACAATGTCGATAGGCGTACACGATGGTTGAATGAGAATGAGAGGAGTTGTATGATACGAGCAAAAACGAAAACGAAAAAAATGAAAACAAAACACAGAAACTGATAGAGGAGAAAATGTGAGCCGACACACATGACAATATGGACGAGCAAGGAACATATAGACGAGAGAGGTGGGGAGAGAGGAAAACGTCATCCAAGAATCAGGCCACGAGAGTGTTGAAACGCGCCAACGATGTGTCCGCTATTCAATTCGCAATCACTGCCAATACCCCTGCTGCTGCCTCGGCTGGTACGAGTAGAAGCCCCCGTCCGACTGGCCCTGCGGATAGCCCACATGCCCCTGCGGGCCCTGGCCCTGCTGCTGGCCCTGCTGTGCCTGCGGCCCCGCCGTCACACTCGACGCGAACCGATTCGCGCCATAGTACCCACTCTGCGGCGGCTGCGCGCCCGCCCGGCCCTGCGCTACCCCGGCCTGCGCGACGCCACCAACGCCAGCGCCGACATCCTTCACGCTCGGCGCATACGGCTTGTACGCCGCCTCGGGCGAGGCACCGCCCGCCCGCTGGCCGATGGGCGGACCGGCGGCGGGCCCGTTGCCCTGCCCGAGACCCATGAAGCCCTGCGCACCGTGGCCGCCGTAGAGCTGCTGCTGGTGCTTGCCGTAGTCGTTCGAGGGCAGGTTGTTCCCGACGCTGGGCTGGCTGTGGTGCTGCTGGTAGCCGACATCCTCGTACCCGGACGAAGGGTGCTGTTGGCCGTACAGGCTCTGGCTGTACGGGTTCGATTGAGGCTGCACAGCGGCGGGGCCCTGCTTCGCAACGGGTGAAGGCGCAGAACCAGGTCCCGGAGGTCCAGGCTGGAACATCGTTGGGTACTTGACGAATGGCTGGGGCACGCCGTAGCCGGAGTTGTAGGGAGAGCCGTAGTATTGATTCGGCTGGTAGGGGTAGTAGTACGGTACAGGAGCGTAACCTGGCTGCTGCTGGGGGCCCTGGCCACCGACGGCGGGTTGCGACTGTCCAGGAGCACCTTGAGAGGGACCGTGCTGCGCCGATTGTGAGTTCGCGGGAGGAGGGAGCCCGGTGTTGACGGGAGGTTGTTGCGCTCCCGGCAGGCCCTTCACGTCATCGTGACCCAACGGGTTCCGGCCACCGAAGCCAGACTGCTGAGAGTACGATTCGTAGAAGCCCTAAAAGTTTATTAGCCTTGAGAAAACGAATAAGAGGGGGGATAAGCTACACACCCTCTGGCCATCATTGTAGCCATAATCCTGGCTTCCAAACCCACCAAGGTGGGATGGCTGAGCCTGCTGGTGTTGTGCCTGCTGTCCACCGAATCCACCCCCGTACGGACTCTCCTGTACCTGTCCCGCGGGTGGCGTCGGCGTGTGGAAGTACGGCGCCTCCGTCTGCCTGAAGTACGAGTGCCCAATGCCGCCCTGCTGCTGCTGGGGCTGCGTTGGTTGTGGTGCATGCTGCGGTGTCTGCTGAGCCTGTCCTTGCGTAGGGTCCAGGTGCGAGGCGAGGCCGTGCTGGGCATACTGGTGCTGCTGCGAATGCAGATGAGATTGGCTCTGCAGAGGCTGCTGCTGTTGCTGCTGTTGATGGTGGTTCGCGAGCTGTTGCTGTTGCTGCTGTTGCGCGAACTGGTGCATCGGCGAGGATGTCGCAGCACTTTGAGGTGGTGCCGCTGGCTGGATGGCTGGCTGGGATACGGAGGACGGCAGAGAGTGCTGGGGTTGGGGCACAGATTGCTGCTGCTGCTGCGGGATACTTTGCTGGAAGAGGCTAGATCCAACGCTGAGAGACGAGTGGGGTGCATTGGGCGAGATGGAGGCCGGCGGCTGGGGCTCGTGTGTTTGCGCCGGCGCGATGGGAGATTGTTGTGGCTCGGGTGCGCTGGGTTCTGGCGCAGGCGCGCGGGATATGGTCGGTTCTGGCGCAGGCGCGTCATCCCTGCAAAGGCGTGTCAATGATATTCCGTTGCATGCATGCGTAGAATCGACTTACAAGCTGGAGTCGAGACTGTCGCCTCCAAGGCTCAGACTGCCAAATTGCATACCAATCTTCTCAAGGCCTACGCCATAGTTCGAGCTCGGCATGACCACCGGCTGATCGATATTCTTATACCGTGCACTGCTACGGTGCGAAACGGGTGCTGGTCGTGATTGTGGTTTGGCTGGCTCAGGCGCTGTCTCTGCTGGGGCCTGTCGCTGTAGTTGTGCGGGAAGGGCAGAGGGGGCGGGAGCTGGTGGCTCAGGCTCCGAGGGTTCGGGTAGTTGGTAGGTTTCCTCGGGCGCGGCTTCTTGAACCGGCTCTGCGGAGGGTGGCCAGACATCTGCAGGTTGCGCTTGTGCATCTTCCTCCCATGTCGTTGGCTCCACAGTAGTGGGTTCTTCCCAGCTTGTCTGAGGGGGTGCTTCTGGTTCGGGCTCAGGGACGGGGGTAGGTTCAAATGCAGCGGGGGCAGATGCAGGGGGTGGGGCTGTGACGGGGGCTGGAGGAAGAGGGGTAGGTTTTTCCTGAGGCCTGGAGAAAAATGTCAGCAGCGAAAAACATTTCAGACTAACAATACGTACCGTGCAATTTGCGCCCACGAAAGCTTCGATGTTGCAGGCGTTTTTGTCGGCTTCGAGGCGGAGGTTTTGCCATTCACTTCTGGCTCGCTCCAAGTCGAAGCATTTGCAGTTGTGCCCCAGGCTGAAGCCGCTGCCGACTCAGAGGTAGAAGGAGCAGGTTCAGCAGGAGGTGCGGCAGCAGCGGGAGTCTCCTCTGGCCACGGAGCTCCTTCCTCGGCAGGCTTTGAGGCCGCGTCTGGCGCTACACCGTTTACCGCGGGCGAAGGACTGCCCCATGCGCCGGTACCATTCGTGCTACCAGATGGGGTGTGCCGTCCGTTTGTCGCTGGATGCACCGCTCCTCCGCGACCTCCGCCAGGCGCACCCCGACCACGCGTACCAACGGCACCGCCTCTGCCGGGACCGCCTCGTCCGCCCCGTCCACCTCTCCCACCTGCACCAGCGCCTCGTCCTTCTTTGGAAGAGGAAGTAGGGACAGACGTAGGTTGTTTCTTGTCCTTTTTGCGAGTGACGGAACCCCACTGCTCTGCGTGGCCTGCACAAAAACGTCAGCAAACGACAGGGGAAAAACATACTGCAAGGCGTACCTTCGCTAATTCGTGTGGCAGCAAGTTCAACATCACCAGCAACTTCGAGGAGGACAGAGTGGAGGTCTTATGAACGCAATACGTGTTAAGGCGCGCCGCAAAAATGCCTTTCAAAAAAAGACGTACCGTCGCTAGACCAGCTGGGAAAGAGTTCTTGGAGTTGTCTTGCCTGCGAGCGGTATTTATCGGGTTGCTCTGAGTGCGGCTGGGCCCTGAAGGAGGAAGATTTGTACGACATGGCGGAAAAAATGGCGGGGAGGAGACGGAAAACGGTGAAGTCGAAAGCAAGCTGCGTTGCGCGCGTCTCTGTGCGCGGCGGACTTTGAAATGGTCGATATTGACGCCTTACCGTGGCGTTTCAATTACTTCTCAATTACCAACTATGTACACCAGATTCCTGCATACATTTTGACGTCTATATGGTAGCCATTTCTGTGGCCATAAATGTTCAACAGCGGTAACTGTGCATAAAAAATCTTGAAGCGCCAGTTTTTAAGAGGTGAAAATGCGATGGAAGTCGGAAGTCGGAACTATGGACAGGGGCTATGCCTCTTGGACCTCGCCCGACTCAACTGAAAGCCCATCACAATATCCTCTGCTACCTAAATTTCCGCTCCCCGTCCGTTATCTGGTTCGCCGTGGCCTCTTAAATGTCCCCCGAGGCTGCAAAGTCACAGACAATGACCGCTCCAAAACGCTTACGACCCCCCACGCTGTCTCTCGGTATTAGCACCAGACACGCCCCACCGAACATTGCGATCGAGCTCGAGTCTCCGTTGGAAGTACAAGACGAGGACGATAACGAAAATGCGCACTTGTCCTCGTCACCGTCATCTGGGTCTTCGGACTCTCCAATAATAGCCGGGTTCGACACAGATTCGGACGGAGACGAACTCTCCAAGGACTTGGCTGTCCTCGATGAGCTGCGCAGGAGCGTCAAGCAGAATTTGCGCTTGCGGCCAATAAAATCTAGCAATTCGTTGCCCAAGGTTAAATCCGCTAGCTTTTCCCCGCCTGGTCCTTCGTGGCGGGATGTAATATCAGACAGCTCGGGGAGCCCCGCATCCAGCACAGCTTCTTCCAGTGTCTACTATACCCCAACTACCGACTTTCGATCACCTCCTTCCAGTGCGTTTTTTGTAGGAAATAAGACACCTAATACTGCCTTTTTCGACGCGCCTACAGATCTTACACCGCGAGTCCCAAGCGCCCTCGATCCATCTTCCCTCTTCGACCGCCTCTGTGCGTCCAGTCGGCCTATGCTCATCGATACCCGCCCACCGGCATCATACCTCACCTTTCATATACGCCACAGCGTCAACATAGCCATACCCTCGCTTATTCTCAAACGCTGCCGCAAACCCGGAGGCGGTCTCCCCAGCCTCGATGCTCTGCGCCAATTTATCACGACAGAAAACGGCAAGGCATCATGGGATGAATTGATGGGACCTGATGGCACGACTTGGGATGGCGATGTCATTGTCTACGACGAGGACATGGACGAGAAAAACAGAGACAGCGTGCTTTCACCGGCTTGGGCGTTGTTACACGTATGCGCGCCATTAGTGGGGGAGGGCGGTGTTGACTACCTCAAGGGAGGTATCGCAGCCGCGCGCCGTGACCACCATATGCGCAAACTCTTAACACACGGTGCAGTTGACTCCGAAATGCAACGCGACGAACAGCCCGGACATAATGGAAAGGGCAGTGGCCTGTTCCAGCTTGACACTGGCGCAGCCACGCGATCGAAGCAGCTTCCTGAAATTGAACGCAGAGGCCATTCGCCAATACCCATGATGGCTTCTGTCATGCATTCAGGAAACCTCATGGACTCTACTCCCTCACCACCACCCTCCCAAATCGCTTTCCGTCGGCCCCCACCACCTCGCCGGCCAAGCGTACCAAGCTTGAATCGACTAGACACCAGCTCTGCCGAACGTCTTAACTTGAATCTCCCAAAACTACAACTACGAGCCGTACCCACAAAATCAGCCACCCTGTCCGTACCTCCATCCGCTATCCAGCCCAACTCACCGTCACACCTCAACCTTGCGTACTCCAGTCACTCACCTCCAGGATCTGCTAGATGGACACCCTCACAGAGTGCCAACAGCCAAACCGAATTTTACATATCGTCTTCTCCCTCCCATTACCTCCATTCTCACTCGTCCTCTCCACGTACCCCTCTAACGCCGATGCCGGTGCCCTCTTCTCCGCGGACCGCCCGTCCGGAAGACGCACCTCCCACGACCGAAGAACCCTTCCCGGAGTTTACTATATCCACCATCCTCCCCAACTTCTTGTATCTTGGTCCAGAGCTTTCGACCCCTGATCACGTCGAAGCATTGCAGGCGCTTGGTGTGAAACGAATATTGAACATCGCAATTGAATGCGATGATGACCAAGGGCTCCATCTCAGGGATACTTTCGATCGGTATGTGCGTATACCCATGCGAGATACTGTCGAGGAAGATAACATCACGCGTGGTGTTCGGGAGGCATGCGAAGTTCTGGGTAAGTCGAATGCCCTTTCTCAAATTCAGCGTGCTCTCGATGTTGAATATGCCCTCAGACGATGCGCGGCTACATTCGGCGCCAACGTACGTCCATTGTAAAGCGGGAAAGTCCCGCTCGGTCACCGCCGTCATGGCCTACCTCATCCATGCGAACCACTGGACGCTTTCTCGTGCCTATGCTTTCGTCCTCGAGCGTCGAAAGGGAATCTCGCCCAACATCGGCTTCGTCTCCGAGCTCATGACCTTCGAGGAACAAGAGCTCGGCGGGAAATCTGTCGGCGTCGTGAAGCCTTCGTCCAACGACCACGACGACGGCGATCACAACAGCGGGCAGACCGGGAACTATGCCGTCACCGCGGGGAACCGGCGCCAGGGGCATGTGCGGGAGAGCCTTCCGCCAGGGTTTACGGGCGAGCCAATGGTGCCGGTGTCGGCTGGGGGGTCCGCGTCGCGCGCGGTGGACTCGGGACAGAACGAGATGGAGATCAAGGACGCGTCCGGGCGGTATCGCCATGCGCGCCGCCCGCCTGTGGACGAGACAACGCTGCAGCCCATGCGCCGCGTCAGCAAGGCGGGGCTCGAAAGCTCTGCATACTCCTGACCGTTGACCTTTCTTTCTTGTGGATTGAGCTTTTCTTCTCTGCTTTCACTCGGGATTCATCATGTATATCTTCGTTCATTTGGCGGGTTCCTACTATTTAATGCTTATTATTCTATGCATACAGTCTTTCTCCGTTCTGTGCACCGTTATAACTCATTTGGTGATTGTCATTGGACTGGCATAATTCGCTCTTTGCAGGTGTCGTCTCGTATCCTTTCGTTGTTTTACGACTTTTGATCACAAGCAAAACTTCCAACTTTGTAGGTGGTAATCACGATTCATTGTAAATACGACTACACGCATACACCGAGAGTCCGCAAATTATCCACCGTCGTTGAGAGTTGACTGGGTCGCTCCCTTAATAAGTAATGGTCGGAAACGAAGATGACTGGAATCTGCTCCATTCGACTCGACCTCGTCGCGAAGAGCGAGCTCGGTTGAAAATGGTCCAGGAGGTTACGCAACAAATGCTTTCGAAGATGATGGGTAGAGGTTTCTGGCGAGGAACCCTTGCGCGCGCACACCATGACGGTGGCTGCAATGTCTGTCCGGGCTGTTTTGATGGTTTCTGTTAGAGTCCGAGTCCGAGTCGACGGCGAGACTTCGGCATCTACAGCAGGTAGGACAGTCGAGACGGTTGCGGCGTGGAAAGTGAGGGCGGGCGGCGCGGCTTCAGGTGTAATCGCCATTTGAGCGTCGGTAGCAGATGGGTGTCGCCGAAGTGAAGCGTTCAAGAAATTGACGGCGCTTGGCAGATTGTGCAGGTCATGCTGGACTAGCATCCACGGGTTCCTTGCTACACGGCTGGGAAAAAATTGGTTATTTTAGTCGCTGTCGGAGGTGACTATGTACCGCAGAGCAGGTAAGTCAACCGTTTCACTGTCCTGACCGATCAAAATAGAGTGCTCACTGATGGCAACTTGGCGTCGCTATTGCGGAGAGTTGGAGGTCCGTCGAGGCAGACGATCTCGTCGTCGTCGTCGTCGATCTGAACCTCAGTCTTTGTTTTCTTCGCCGGCAATTTGGCGTGAGCGAATGTTGCTTGAGGCTTCTTGCTATCGGTAACAACCACGACGGGAGAGGCACTACGTTTGCGTTTGGTTTGACTAGTAGGGAGCCCTTTTTTCTTGGGAGAGTTTTGCGTCTGCTTCTGCTTTGCGAACATGGCCTCTATACCGTCCTTGCGTGTTGAGATCGGCTCAACAAATGTGGGGGACTCTTTTCCGACACTCCCAACCTCTTGTGGGACCTGATAACTGAAGGCAGAGGATTTAGACACAGCTTGGAAATAAGCCCCATCAGTTCGGGTGTATACATACCATTCAAGGGGATGAGTTGCATCATGATATGGATCTAGCAGCTTTACTAGGTTCGCCGACCATTCTTGAGATGATGTATCGAGCCATTCCGCAAGGGCCTCTGGCGTCGATAGAATCACAGGCTGCCGATCATGTAGCCAAGAAAATTCTTCGTTTGCAGACGTCGTCACCACCGTGAACGTTTCAAGCGGTTCGCTTGCACCTTCACAGTCGGTCGTAAGGTTAAGGCTTTAAATTCGGAAACACGCGGTCCTTGCCTTCGATGTTTGCGACGTCGTAGAGGCCGGCGAGCAGCATGACTCCTCCAGTCTTGGGCCTCACAAAGTGAGGAAGCTTACTGTTCCCTCGTTTCAGCCATTCGTAGTACCTAGTCATGCATTAGTGCCTTGCATTCGCATTCAAACTTTGACAGCCCACCCTTGGCAAACTACAGCACATCTCCGCCTCCCTTTGATACTCCCCCACATGCCGCCGCCGTCTATAAGGTTCTCAGAGCGAGCATTTATTGTGTTCATCGATTTGTCTTCATGCTTTGACCAGTGTGGAACAAGCCCCCATTTGAGAGTGTCGAGAATTAACTCGGCAGAGTCGTCGCCCTCATTTCGTGGATTTCGACGACGAATGACAGGTGCATGAGAACGGGGTGCGACGTTGTATCTCGGACGGAATCGGTCTCTGTTTACCCAGTCCCGTATGTGGATAGTGTATCCAGAGAGATTCTGTATTTCATCGTGCTGTGTCGAGGAGGCGTGAAATGATTTACTATTTGACATGGAGTGAGATACTCACTGATAACCCAAGAGCATATCGACCACACATAGCAAGCCTTTTCCGAGCTTTTTAGCGACCACGATAGTCTTGTAAAAGCAAGTCCAATGTTTCCGCGTTGTAAAGTTTTGGGTCGGTCAGAGGAATGCTGAGAGGCGAAATGAAATTGCTGAACGCGGGGTAAACATGAAAGCCCCTGTTGCGCTCGTGGATTTTGAGCGGCGCTTGAATCGACTTGCCCCTCGTCACCACCAACCACGACCAGCAGCAGCACAGGACCGAAAACCTATCCGAATTCTGCATATACATGGACGCTGCAGCTCACAAAATAACAGAGGCGGCTACCTACAAGACCCTACATGCACAAGGCTTCTCTCGCTCGTCGTCGCAGGCCTCGTTAGTTCTTACCGACCTGCTGTCTCGCTACTTGACACTCTTGTCTTCGACCTGTGCTAAATACGCGCAGCACGCTGGAAGAACTGGACTTACCGTTTACGATGCCACTTCTGCGCTAGAGGAAATGGGCGTGAGCTTGGAGGAATTGAGCGAGTATTGTGGCTCGGAGGGCAACGAGTTGCGGCGGTACGCTCAACATACGGGAAG
The DNA here is from genome assembly GCA_000827205.1 of Plicaturopsis crispa FD-325 SS-3. Lineage (NCBI taxonomy): Eukaryota > Fungi > Basidiomycota > Agaricomycetes > Amylocorticiales > Amylocorticiaceae > Plicatura > Plicatura crispa. The sequence goes on along the minus strand of KN832559.1, from coordinate 1,498,375 downwards.
GAGGGTGGAAGACTTGAACGAGCTCAAGGGTCAGTTGGGACGTGCCTCATGCACCCCATATTTTGATGTCATTTCTTGCAGCCCACCTTGCCGAAGGACTGAAGCAAGATCGCGACGACGCGATACCCTTGACATACACGCGCGTGCCCAGCGAGACAGCTTCAGACGACAGCGACGCATATGACGAGGAAGATGAAGCAGACGATTTTGCGGTGGAAGAACTGCCGCCGGTTGATAATGCCATGGAAATAGACATTCCACAGTCGCGCAGACCGTCAATGGATCGCAAGGAGGAAGGACCAGGGCTGCGACCCCCATCCACGCCGCCTCTGCCTTTATCTCCAATATCTAATCCATCATCCCCGGCGCGCAAGCGCGCGCGGACGTCTAGTTGGCGCCCACCTCCGCATATTCCTAACTTCCTTCCCCCATTTCCAAGCGACCGCGACGCATCTTCCTCTTTACCACATATTTCCGATTCACCTCCCCCCTTTCAGCCGCCTCCTTTGAAACTGGAAGAGCCCCCAATACCACTACCTCAACCACAGACACTGCCTTCAACATCGGCCTCCGATTATTTAACACCCGTACCATATTCGCAGTCGACACTTTCAGCAACGCCGGAATGGCACCTTCCAGGGCCACCTCCACGTTCCCATGCATTACAAACCCGCTCGAATCTCCCGACACCCCCAACTCAACCAGCTCTCATCGCCGCATACCATCATATACTCACACATCCACCTCCGGCCAATCTCAATGTTGCAAATCCTTCGCGACACAAGGTCACTATGGCTCTTCTACGCCAGACAGAAACTTCACCTCGATGGGAGCCACCCGATACACTTTTCTCCAGTATTGCGCCATGTCCACCTCGGGTCGCTCCCATTGGGCCTTCATTTCCAATCCCAATAGGCACATTCCCGCCTACGGGTTCGGAGGGCAAGCACAAGGAAGAAGAGAAGGAACGGAAGTCGGGTTTGCCCTCTGCTCCGCCGAGGTCAATATCGTTTGAAGAACGCCTTACGCCCCTCATCAGTCAGCAGCCTTCCCGGATCCCAGAGCTAGCTCGTCATGTTCTGCCCGTACGTTCGTTCCCCTTTCTTGCTGAACCAGACGCTCATATCGTGTGTAGGGGTCTGTCTACACGCGTACTACTCGTATAAACCATCCCCCAGTGCTACATCGCGGTAACCAGAAGCTTACTTATGGCCCTGGGGTCAATGCGCCGGTGAGCTTCGCACGTCTAAGAGCCCTCATGACCTCAATATTAATAGCATCGCGTCGTTCTAACAGTGGAATGCGAATGTGGGCGGTGCAACAGCGGGAACTCCCACGCTTGGCAAAGGCGCGTCTTCGAACGGCCAACCGAACGGCAAAGGGAAGGAGGTCGCTGCACCCAAGCCCTTGCCAGACGCGCGGATGTACGCGACGTGGGACTACGATCAAAAGCACTTCTTTGAGCCCCTGCCAGCTGGTCGGAGAGGGAGGATGGGGTCTTCGCAGAGTTCAAGCGGCGTCACGCTTTCCCTAGGCGGGAAGGGCAGAAGTGCGAGTAAACCCATTTAATTATTCATCGCGTACAGTTGTATGTCATTTAGTCGCACCTGCTTTCATTGCAAGCCCAGTATAATCATATCGTTATCCAACGCTGGGGGTTCTTCACGAAATCCCTTACATCGCCACTGAACTCACAAATAATAACGATTGCAACAATCATAAAACAAGGCAGATTGTACGTCGTACATACATGGTAAGTTAGTACAGAGCGTATGGGAGTACCTCCTCTACATGTATACATACATACATACACTTTCTTAGAACTGGTATAAGTATGTGCACCACATCATTGGATAAATTGCACGCTGCGCCAGTAGCCCAACCAGCTCTCCACGTCCTTCTCCCCGAGTTGAGGAAGTTCGGGATCTGCCAGAGACGAGGAAACGCTCTTGATGCTCGTGACATCAAGCGCGGGGAGCCGCTCGAGGTGGCGGAAGAAGTCCAGCAAGCGCACGGCCGGGTGCTCGGGGCTCGAGTCCTTTTGCGCTTCGAGAGCCTTCAGCCACTGCTCATAAGGCACAACGGGAACATTCAGGCCGTCAGCGATAACACCGATGATCGAACGCAACTCGGCCGGCTTAGGATGGACCAGGTGGAGGGGAGTGACGTCCGAGTTTCTTACTTCGACAAGGGCCGTGGCGGCCTTGTCGAGAGGAAGCCACGATATGGGCTACAGGGATAAGTTCGGAAATAAATTAGCTGAAGATAGCACGAGAACCAAGACGACGTACCTCATCAAGGGCAGGTAAAGACTTCACGAGTTGGCCGGACTTTACCAGAGCGGGGACCCACTCCTTCGTGTTCCAAACGCCATTCTTGCCGCCGCTCAACTGCCCGACGCGAACAACGGTGACAGGCAGAGAAGAGGATGCATGCGCTTTGTTGAGGATATTCTCCGCTACCAATTTGGACTCGCCGTAACCGAAGCCCACGGCGGAACGCAAGTCTGTGACGGGTACTTCGGGGATAGGTAGGGCGCCGTCGTAATCTAGACGCATGCATGTTAGAGAAAACGGAGAAAACGGACCAAGTAACGTACTCCGGAAGACAGCTATAGAGCTGACGAATATGAAGCGCGGAATACGGCCAGCAGTCGACTGGAGTGACAGATCGATGAGATTGCGAAGACCCTTGAGCACTGGCTTGAATGATGCAATAGCGAAGTTGAAGTCTACGGTCCAAGCTGTTGTTTCCATTGTCAGTTGTAGCTCATTTTCATCGCGACGTGAACAGCGTACCATTGTGAATGACGTGAGTAATGGAGGCTTTGATCTGGTGTTGTTTGATTAGTCAAATGTCTACCATCAGAGAAAGCTAACCAACCTCGTCATATACAGCGGCCGGAAGACCAAGGAGCGGCTGAGTGGTATCGCCTTCCAAAAGGACGAGTTTACTGGATTCCAAGAGCTTGATGTCGAAGCCGCGCTCCGCAAATGACCGTGCTTGCCGATCCGGGAGGGCTTTCTCAGATTTGCGGTTAAGCGCGTATACCCGTTTGACGTCGTCTCTGACCAGAAGTTCTGCCAACGCATTTGCGCCGAGAGCGCCGGTGGTCCCTGTTAACAAAATGACATCTCCCGAGGATGGCGCCTCTGTGGTTGATGGTGTTGTTGCAGTCGGAAGATTAGACGTTAGCTCCTCGACCAGGGCCTCCATCTGCTGAAGTTCGGACTGCTCTTCTCCGACGGACAAGCCACCAATTTTCTGCACGAGATAGCTTGTCAATGCGTTGATTGTTGGGTTTTTGTAAAGAAAGTTTTCGGGAAGCTCCCGTGCGAGTGCAGGTTTGGTCTTGCGAACAGCAAGCAGGACGGAGTTGCGAATGAATGTCGCCTGTAGACTGTTCCAAATGGATCAATAAATTTGTCTGACATGGTTAGAGTGCGGTACTTACCTGTCACATCCGTAAGAGAAGATGTCGTCGTCGTCCTTGAGCTCGACTTTCAGAATTCTGTCGAAGATGGTTTTGACGAATGCAAGGGTTTGAGCGGTATCCCAGACCTCAGGAGCTTCGGCGTTCTGCTCAGCGGTAGACTCCGCGGTCGCATAAGCGGCCTCTATCTCCTCAGCATATATGTTGAATACAGCTTGCCGACGTGGCGTGCCTTTGGCGGTATACTCGAATGGCTTCGATGGATTCGCGACCAGGATCATCTGCGACGTGCATCGTTTGATGAGAGGTAACATGGATCGACGGAGAGTGCACTGACCTCCTTAAAGATGCGGGAATGCGACGGCGCGAACGTGTTGACGTGCTCTACTGTAGGCCTGAGGAAAGTCAATGACCCGAAGGGATAAGGCGGACCAAAAGAAACACACCAGAATTTATTCCTGAATTCCGCGAGCGCCCCTTCGTCGGTCGGGTCGAATGGCTCCTTCGGTTCTACGAGAATCAAGACATTGAACTTCCCGCGCCCATACATCAAAGCAGAGGTGATGAGGGGATCTTTCAGGAGCAAGCCCTCTAAAATGTAAGAAAGCACATGGTTGAGAAACAGAGAACCATATTCGATGCTCAATCGAGACGTTACCTAGTGGCACTGGGTTGGTCTAAAAGAGACATGAGTAACTTTCCGGATAACATAGAGCATGTGATGCGCCACTGTACCTTCTCTCCAGACGACAGTGTAATCTGGTCGTCTGCTCTCCCATAAACTTTCCAGAGATGCGGTCTCGTCGGATGCTGCGCTAAGAGATCTGAGCTGGCATATGCATCTTTTCCGTCGATCTTAGTATTGGTCACATTCAATGCGTGACGCTCCGTTCCCTGTAGAATGTCAGAACACGGTGTTCATTCCATCGAGGGAAACAGACGCACAATCATCACTAGCTCATAGACGCCCGGCTCCTCTTGTGGCACGAAGTGAGGCACATAGTGAGGTGAGAACACAAACCATTCAAACTCGTCCCCCACGCGTTTATCTTAGCGAATCGACACATCAGTGGCGTATCCGACACAGATTGCGGAAAGCCTACCGGGAATGAGGCATGTTAAGACGCCCATTTCTGTACCGCCGTAGACGGGGAAAACGCTGGACCATGTGTCATTTTAGATGCCCCTACATAATGTGACGCCGTAAACTCACTTGACACCTGCCTTTAATAGCTTTTCGCCAGTGTTTTTCTCCAGGGGAGAACCTTGGTACATCTACCACAGACCATACGTCAGTACATGATAATTCGCGGTAGCTGTAACTGATAATCTTACGACGGCCCTGAGCGACTTCAAGTGCTCGACCTTGGCAGGGTCCCGAGACCATATCTAATTGAAAGAAGTGGTTTGATTAGACGACAATAATTCGAGGCAGCAGTAACAAATTCGACCTCGATATGGACAGCGACGCCGAAAATGAGCGTGCTACGTGTCTTGACGATACCCTCGAAAACAACGTCGGGCGTCGGGATGATTGGAGGCCGGGCAGGTGGGAGGATTCCTAATATGAGGCCCGACGTCGCCTGAAGGAGGGAAGCCGCCGGATAGATAAGATATAACGGTCTCAATAAGATACGGAAGCACTTACACCCCACCACGTTTGAGCAGACCCTGAGATATCTATTCGTGCATGCACTTAAGTCAGAGCTGCGCGGAAATCAGAACGCGCATGAAAACACGTACGAAACATGGGCAGGGAGTGGAGAGCAGATATGTGTCCACATAGATCGACTTCTCCCCACCCTAGAACGCGCAGACCGACATGTCAGAGAAATTCACGCAAAAATACGTCAGATTGACATACAGGGCGCCTTTCCTTGCTGAAGGACGAACAGATGTTTAATCGGTATGGGCTTCGGATACGCCGTTGATCCTACGCGTCCACTTTAAGTCATGTTTTCACCGGGACGCAAATCAGACCAACCTGAAGAATGCAAAATAAGCGCTAGCTCATTCGCGGCGAGCCATTGAGTAATGGGCGGAGTCGGGACGGGGCCATCCTCGGCAGGGAAGAGCGCCTCGTGAAGGGGCATGTCATGAAGCTCAAGTCCGGCGTAATTAATATCCTTGGAGCCGGCAGCGGCAAGCGATTGCATCGCGGGATCAGGGCTGACGAACAGAATAGACGCAGACGTCTTGTTCAGAAGATGCGTAACGATGGGTGGCGAGTTACGGGGGGATATGGGGAAGGGGATATGGCCCGAGCGCATGATACCCATGACGAGAAGGGTGTATGTAAGGGCGTCTACATATCCATGTCAATGAGACATAAATGGAAGCAGATGAGAATAGCGACTCGCCGGCAACACCCAAGATAGCGACAGTCTTTCGTCCGTCTTTGTGGCCATTGGTAAGAGCGAGAATAAGGTTGGCCGCTCGGTGGACCGCTCTCGTAGCCTGTGCCCATGTAACGGTAGTAGCTCCTTCACCGTCGATGTTGTGGTACACGAACAACGGATGGTCCGGAGAGTTCTGGAGATGGAAATCGAACATCTCGGGCACAGTGACGGATCCATCGAGTGGCGGAGCTTTCCATGTGGTTGATGTGGCCCCTTGAACGGTATTGTGGTCGCGAGACATGCTGGGAAAGCAGAGTGATAATCCCACAGCGGGAAGGGGTATTCAATGCAAGAAAACCTGTAAGAGTTTGAAAACCGATGGTCAGCGTTTGCAGTAAATGAGAGATTATGTGCGTCTACTGTTATCAGCGTGATCCCCGTGAACACGATCAGATATCACATCTCAGCAGTTTAGAGCAGTCACCATCGCTTTCCGCATCATAGAAGATCATGAGTACATACCGTCCTCCGCATTCCATTCTATTCCATTGAACCCACGCAAGATCTTTCTGATCAGGCGTTCGGCGAGTATGGGCGCTACTGTTATGGAACGTACTGACATTCGCAGATTCCCCATGGCGGAGAAATGACGAGCCTGACTCGCAGGAACGTGTGAATTCAACGCCCACAACTTGAGTACTTACATATTCCTCCTGTCACTGGGTGACTTCCCGTAAGGATTAACAGACGAAATTTCTCTAAAATCGTCTCTAAACTGCCCTCGGCATCTCGGCCAACAAAATATTTGATCCAAATCGTCAGGGAGTGTATTTTTAAGTCGTTCTAAACCTGCAAGTTTACGAGGGGGTCAAGACCCTCTCGTAGACTTGAAGTTATCGGAAATGATGGCAAAAACCTCGATTGGGCGTGTCAACCACGCGTTTTTGCCCGATCCTCCTCTAGCGGATCTCAAAAGTCACTGCCGAAGCGATGCCGTTGCCCTCCAGATGGCTGATAATTTAGAGATTTTGGGCGTTACGGTTTACAGATCTGCTCGTCACTTTGCTCTAAATTTCCTTGGAAACCATTTAGAGAAACGAGACTTTCTCTAAATCCTTACGGGAAGTCACCCACTGTCAGCTGTGCATATGCTGCAATGAGGTGATCGACCTTCACAGAAGCTGGCGCAATCTAACATGAGGACTGGTATCTCTCCACTGCTAGACTGATATTTATCGCGCCATCGAACGCCGTAGATCCGCGCGGCGGAGAGTGCAATACGCGTAGCAAAAGCTAGGGAGCAGAGAACAGAGCTCTGTGCAGCCAACAGAATATCTAGGATGAACGGCGGGATAGTAATGCGCGACTTAGCAGCCCAGCACCGTTTCGAGCGTCCCGCGAAAGCACAAAAGAAATATTAAAATATTTGGACTCCGGTGACAATGCCGAGCGGAGCCCCGAAAATGGCAGGGCAAATTTCCGCCACCCGGAATGCCGGCAAATGCCAAAAGACATTATCGAGATTATGTACGGAAGCAGACGGACGATAGGTGATGGGATCATTCTTGACGCTCACCGTTGGAGATGTTTGTCAAATGTCTGCATGTTTCCTATGCTGATCTATTCCGCCGCGACCACAAACGCTCTTTTTCGACATACTATCGTTGCTTGACGTCGATAACGAACAGACGAAGGGGTCTGATCCAAAAAACTTGATAGCACGGGTCCCGTCAGCCCAGTGTCCAAAGCAATTTTGGATCCATCACATACAACATGCCTTTAGATCTCGAGAAATGGTTATACAAATAGCCCTCGTTCTAGGACCATAGGTACACAACGTGGTCGGCTAATCTGCACGCATTTGATACCAACTGACGCGCGTCCCGATAGATCAGGAGTACCCTGCAGCACTACACGCCGTGAGTGCCTGCTACGTACCGTTATCACTTCTTGAAGAATACCACGCAGCCTTGAGGACCAGATGTGTCTGCTTTAGTCCCCTCCCATCCGGCTTGGCCGGATAGGACACGATTCTTGCTATTTCGGGCGAAAATACCAATATCAGAATGCACAGCGAGCAATGCACGTTGTAACAACAAGGTTGTGTCGGATTTCGAATTACGGCAAGTCGGTGGAATTCCACCGACAGGCTGGGCTCCGTATTTAACGCAGCGTTCCTTGGTATATAGAGATGCTGTCTCGTCTCGAGCGAATTCATCCACCAATATGCCTCGCCTGAGCGACTACATCGTTACAGGACTCTTGCTCCTGTCGGCTCTATACGTCTGGAGACGCCGCGCAGCACTAGCTCGCAACCCTCGCGGACTGCCACTACCTCCTGGCCCTCGCGGACTCCCTGTCATTAAGAATCTGCTCCAATGGCCTCAGGGTAATGCATGGCGCAGGTTCAGTGAATGGCGTAAAGTCTATGGTGTGCCCCCAGTCGCGTTGATCTAGTTTTATCCCGCTAACACGAAGATATGTAGGTGATGTCTTTCATCTTGAGATGATGGGCCAGCACGTCATTGTCCTCAACACCCTTGAGGCGACGCACGATACACTTGAGCAGTCCAAGTACGCAGATAGACCAGCCTTCACGATGGCGGGTGAACTGTAAGTTTTATACCGCTTCGCTGCTGCAATTTCGAGCTTATGATTTTCATTTTAGGATGGGTTTCTCGGACTGTACAATTCTTGCGCCGTATGGCGAGTATTGGAAGTTCTTGAGGAGACTGACGCACCAAGCCATCAGTAAGACGGCTGCCTCGAGATACTGGCTGTATCACGAAAAAGATGCCCGTATATATGTGCGCCACCTCTTGGAACACCCGACTGAGTACCGAGAGGCCCTGCGCTAGTAGGTCATGTGAATATGGGCCTTCATTCGAGTCGCTGATTTTTTTTGGCTCTAGCTTGACGAACAAGAATATTTTGAAGACATCCTATGGTCTTGAGATTGACAGGCCTGATCACGAAGTGAGCCCCACCAGACTTGGGACTCGGGCCAAGATTACTCATGCACTTACCTCCGTACAGTACATTACTTTGTCGGAAATCACCCACCACGATCTTTCCCATGCTCTCATCCCCGGATCTTTCCTGGTCGATATTGTTCCGTTCCGTGAGTTCATCATTGACTCCATTGTCGCCTGCGCAAAGTTTAAACGTACCTTGCTCCAGTCAAGCACATTCCCTCTTGGCTTCCCGGCGCAGGTTTCCAAAACCATGCGGCACGTTCGCGGGTACGCGCGTGGAAAATGGCCGACCGGCCATACCTGGAAGTCAAGAAAGCCTTCGTAGGTCTATATATCTCTCCGAAGGATCTCCTTTAAACTTTGGTGGCCTTTGTACAGGAATCCGGCGTTGCACCGCCGTCTTTTGTGTCGACTCTTCTCGAACAAGAGAAGGACACCACTTACGACGCGGACAAGTGGGCCGTAGCCGCAAAATGGGCAGCGGCCAGTCTGTACGGTGGTAAGTAGCAGCGCTCGTCGTGCTAAATATACAAGCTTATATCTCATACAGCCAGTACCGAATCGGTAGGCTGTACGCCATGTCCCATAAAGCATCTTACTAAGCCATTTCATAGTCGTTCTCCTCCATGTCCACGTTCTTCCTTGCTATGGCCATGTTCCCGGAGGTTCAGAAGAAGGCGCAGGAGGAGATTGACCGGGTTGTCGGCACCGACCGACTTCCTGCGCTCACCGATAGGGACAGCATGCCCTACATGGAAGCGCTGGTAAAGGAGACCATCCGGTGGCACCCTCCCCTCCCCACCGGGCTCGCTCATCGATCCATGGAAGACCAGTACTATAATGGTGCGTTTTCTGATACAACATGTCTAGCCCGGACTTTCTGAAGCATTTTTGTAGATTATTATATCCCCAAAGACGCCGTGGTGATGCCCAATGTTTGGTACGTGCATATGTATCAATATAGCCACACGGGAACTGACTCTACATACAGGGAAATGGCGCATGATCCCGAGAACTATCCGGACCCGAAGAACTTCAAGCCAGAAAGGTATTTGGGCACAGAGCAAGGTCTCGATCCTTACTCTTTCTGCTTTGGCTTTGGTCGCAGGTAAGGTCATCGTGTGCTTCACCTCTTCCTTGGCGTCTGACGACCGCCACCGCAGGAACTGCCCCGGAGTCCATTACGCGACGTCAATCTTGTATATTGTCATGACCTCCGTTCTCGCTGCATTCGACATCTCCGTCGAAGACGGCGTGAAGCTGGAATACAGCGAGGACCTGTTCTCACCCAGTACGCTCTCTTGATCAATCCGCGGTCCGGATGTCGCACTAACTTTTCCCCTGCAGAATTCATTAGTTACGCCGAGGCATTCCCATGCCGCATCACGCCCCGCTCGTCCACCCTTTCTGATGTCTTGCAACAGTACGAGTAGACTCGCCGACGACTTCTCACGACTCCTCTGTAGACTGACCGGTACTGATATGTTGTGTGTATAATGTACCCTTGTGATCTTACCAGTCAATCACGATGCTCGAGGACGGATGAAATTGTTCATCCCTCCTTGTATGATTTCACTCCGTCGCGGCGCCCGGACAGCTGAGGGCTATCCTGTACTTCTCAAGCTCCTAGTAAGACGTTAGCATGCACCGTGATACTTTTGTAGCGTCGGGGAAGTGCGCCGAGATTCAGAAGGACTTAAGCTGTTATGCAGTCTGAGTTACGATTCCCATGAGCCACCGTACGCGCTCACGCGCACGTCACGGGGCGGCATGGGACAAGCACGGTATAATATAGGTCGGGGTGCGGGGGCAATCCGGGGAGCAGTCACTGGCTTTCCATCACTGGCATTTTCCTGACTCGCTGTGACGTTACAATCGGACGAAGCACCCAGCTTGGTTAATGGGCGTTAATGAACGGCGTACACATGCAGAATATCCGACAGAGAATTACGCCCTTCCGGAGCCCACGCCCGCAGATTGGCACGGTGAAACCGTCCGACAGCAACTTGGGCGGAAGTCTGTCTCCGGGCTGGCTCTATCGGCATGCTGAATATCGTAACTTGAGAAAACCCTGAAGTGTGTAGTCAACGAGCTCCGAGGCGAACACAAAATAACGCCACCTACACTAACCTAATAATTGGACCGCGGGTTACACGGTAAGTGCCTCGGAAGGCGTCTTGCTCGTCAAACTTGAAGGACGCCCGTAAGTGTCGTACGATCAATGCGATGGAGTCGCAGCACTTACGCAAAGCTCAGGTGCGGCAATGGCAACGTCGAATTGGCGATACAGGCCCAACAAGTTGTGAAATGAAATGAGTAGCAGTATATTAAACTGGGCGCGATCGACCTCTGTACGTGTGGCGACACGCGCATGTACCGATGAGGCTAATGGTATCCAGAGTTGGCGGGGAGTGAATGTTTTACGCCGATCGGGATCCCATACCTACTACGAGCGATGCAACCAACGCGCCTTTCACGTCCGGCGGTCAGAGCACCGAGAATCGGATCACGGCGTCAGACATGCTCTTGACGGCGCGACGTCTCGCGATGGTGGCACGGTCGGGCGCGAGGCGTGAAGTCGGAAAGGTCGCACCAGCAAACGGGCCCAGTCACGTAGCATCCTGACGGACGTACTACTTAGTCTTCATCTTTTCCGGGTATCGGGATTCTTGACAGGTAGACCTGCCTGCCTACGACATCGGAATAAACTAATCCTGCGCGCTCGGGCGTTTATTTTTGAGCATGGGTCATCAGTGCATTCAATTTATTTCGCACAGACAGACATGCTCACACTTCTCTGATTCCCATGCGCAGCGCGTTCGATGACCTGTAAACCGTAGCTGCTGAAGACTGCCAATAGACTAGATGTATCAGACAAAAGTGCGCAGGGTCAGCAAAGTATCTTGAACTCAGTCATCAAGAAATGGACATACTCAGCCGGGCGCGGAGAGCTAGCGTCAACACTGCAGGGTGAACTGGCCAGTAGACAGCCCTAGACTTCGACAACATGCAGCTTCTGCTTTTGTGCATTCACGGCCGCCTGGGTGTGCGAAGTGGACAAATTGATGCTACGGCGGGATATGTAGCAGCATATCATAAGAACGCGCTCATTCAGCGGTTCTTCGAAATAACATCGAATGACACCGGATGTCTGTTCCATACTAATCACTTAGCGTATCCAGCAGTGACTACTGAAAAATACGAGAGATAGGAAGCTGCTCACATATGTCATAGTCGCGATTAGCCCGCTCACCGTTCACCGGGGGCTAAAGGGCTTGAGGAGAGAGAGCGTCCGCCGAGCGATGAACTAGCGCGAGTGAGAAAGACGATTAACCTCATCAGGGAAATGGCGCGGAAATGTTGAGACCTTGTAAAGCTCTCGTAAGGGCTTGTAAAGGTCAAAATCTATAAAAGATGCACAATGATTGTATACCACTTTGTAGAACAATACGACTTAAGGCGACCTTTCTGAAATTTCGCAATACAGCTGCAATGTGTACCGTCGCCGCGAGCCGCCAGGAAGAAATCTGAGATTTTTGTTGTTCATGTTTGGCAAAGACCCCTGCCACTGCAGCTTCAGCGCTCAGCGCTCAACGCTCTGCAGCTATTGGTGCTATACTTCCGACCATGTAACGATCGCTCGTCGAGGTCCCTCCAGTCTAAGATCCACGGCTTACCACCATCATCGTCTTGCATATCTCAGATAACCTTTACCTCACCACCGAGCGGCTTGTGTTATAGGTTTTCTAGTCTCACTTAGATCGCGTCCGCCTATTTTGCTCGATGGCGGCTACCTCGCTATCCTGTTGCGCACCCTGCGTGACCGTAAGTATAGTCTGGAATGTTGCTGTGATAGGTGGTCGTGCGGTGCTAACACGTTGCTCTCAAGACATCAAGACCCACGGATATAATGCGGCACCTTTTCTACCGTGTCAGTTATGGAGGGCGCGTACACGCAGCGAAAGCACGCACGCGCACATATCACGGTGTGTTTCTCTTCTAGGTGCCTCCCGACCTTATTACTTCACACCCAAGACCATATAATCCAAGCTCTCGTCAAACACCCATCCCCGATACCTTCAATAAACATGGAGCCAGCTCAAAGTACTCACCGCCTCGGACGACACCTCCGTACGCGCCCACATGCCCACAATACCGACGGCAACACGTTCAGGTAGAACTGGAGGTCAGGGTGAGTCCTATGAGTCCTATCAACGAGCTTGTAGTGAGCTACGGACATACCAGGAGCGACCACCTCTGCGACCAAATTCTGGACCGGCAAGGCGTGGTGGCCGTCTGGATTTCGGGAGTAGTTCTAACGACTCGGTGTTGTGGTGAGCGTGTTTCCATTCAATCGATGCTTACAAGCTTGCTGACTACAAAGACCTGCGAGACGCCCCCGTCTCGTGCGCGACCATCTACGGGCAATCATCGACACTATCCTCGCCACTCACATCTCCCATGTTTGGTCCTCGAACATGGGCGAAGCTGAGCGTTACGCAAGTAGAGTGCGATGAAACACCGGGACCGGCGTTCGCAGTTTTTCCCTACTTCCTGTGCATTCTACGCGGCGGCTCCTTGAGCAGTCTTCCCTTGTGGTAAGTCGGTTTACTGTGTCTGCTATCATGTGCTCACTATATCTCGCAAGACGACATTCCAGATTCTACACCCATGATGTCTCAGTCATCCCCATCCGTGGCCGTCGATACCAACGACGTGTGCAGCCAGCGACTCCACATGTTAACACCCTACGAGTACTCCCGGGCCAACCTGCGAATGCAACAAGGGATCGTATGCCACGACGCGGTGAGCCCTGGAGGAGCACGGGCTAAGGAGAGGCCCACATGGCTTATTTTCAAGTATATACGCATATGTATTTGTTGATGTATCATACAGCGGATATCATCGTACGAAAAACATTCCATCCGGTCAGTACTGTCAACGGCGGTCTGCCTATCTTTTGGAAAGTAAGTTCAGCGAGTGCGTGCCCTTCCTCAGAAGCAAACTGGAATAGACGAGGAGGTAAATGTTGTGCCAAGAGCAAGTCTATCTCGGTCTCGTCGACCGGAATCAGCATATCAGTACCACCCCACCGCCCGGGAAAGTCGTAGAAGTCATTTGCAGACCCACCAGAGGGCAGGTACGTGTTTTTTTGCTTCCGAATCTTGTGCGCGTTCCTTTCCCGCACAAAAAGATCCAGACGCAATTGCACTATCTGGGACCATATCCAGACAGCAAAATCTCTGCACGAGTCTCGTTAAGCACAATAGCACATAATAGATAGAAACACATACTGGTGACGTTCGTCGAGAGGATGGTATCCTGCGCCAAGCTGCCCTTCTTTCCAAGCGACTAAAATGTTTTGAAGCTCCGTGTGGAACAAGGGGCGCCATGCGCGCTCGCGCACAATGTTATACACACTCTTGACAAAGCGGTGCGCAGGCAATTCGTCCACGTCCAGGGCAGGCCTATAACGCAGACTTCATAGAATCTATATGAGTTGAACACAAATTCATCATGGCAGGTAAACATACCGTAGTGTAGTTTGAAGCGCTGCAACCTGCCCCGTCTCGGAGCCCTTGTCAGTGAGAAGCTGTATCGGAATCCCTGAGTGGTTCCAGAAAACCAATGCAGAAAACCAATGCGGTCGTTAGAACATCTTAGAGCACCGAGATAAAAACTTGCTTACCCTTCCGCTTCTTAACGGTAAGTAGATAAAGTGCAACGGGCACCTCCGGCGTGCGCGAGCTGGGCACGGCCCACAACCCTAGCTCGAGACGAGAAGCTTTGTCCACTAATCCCCATATTGAGATCCCCATCTCCTCCAATATCTTCTCGTGACCGTCTCCGCCCCATTCTTCATTTGGACCGGCAGACCACAATCCCTTCCGATGCATTTGTTTAGAGGTTGGATTCCGCGCTAGGGCCGCTTCCTTGTCACGGGCCTGCATGAAGTTCTGGATATAGTCCCTTGTACAAATTCAACCTGTTAGAACTTGAAATGCTGACGAGTGTACATGGTTACACACCGTGGAATGTGAATCCCGTCAAGGGCAAGCTTTTCCTGGACTTTGCGATAACCCCATCGTCCGAGCGGATCCTCCTTTAGTTTCTGCACAATCGCAATGCCAAACTCTTCTTCCGAAAGACCGGTTTTGCGCGGTGTCTGGATCGATAAATGGGTAATGCATCGTTGCAAGCTGCGTATACTGTCCGAAAATTGTGAGTATGTCTGAGGAGCACGACACTGCACGGCCGACATCGTGAATACGGATGCTCATACCTCATACTAATTTGGTGCTCCTTTACGAGGCGCAAGACCATAGTCCCTTGGTCCATACGAGCGTTGTGATACTCCTGCAATATACTCTTCAATTGCGGGTACTGCTTCACTATGCGATTCACACAAACTCGTAAGTTAGTGAAAGGAGCTCACTGGCATATGGATGTCAGAGAGAACTTACGAATTGGAGGTCCGTGCTGATTGTTTCCATCTACATTATTTGAAGGAGCCATCTACCTCGGCCAGTGTAAGTCGGAGGTCTTTGTGCAGACGACACCTATGTCATAACAATTCCAGGCTGTCGGCATAGGAGGCGGGAGCCGCAGGGTCTTCAAAGCAATGAAAGCAGGCGCTTCGCGGCCTCCAAGTCAGTGCTCGTCCCACGATTACCGTGGCCAGGGAGTCCAAGGTTAGATTTTCAATTTCCGACGCGCGACTCTCGTTTTTGAAGTTTTGGGCGCTTGCACTTCCACTATATTAACCTCAAATACATCGATTTTTTCGGTGTCCAGCGCCTCCTGGACGTCACAAATACGCTACCTGACGCGCAAATGTTGCAGAAATTGCCGAGAAAGAGCGGGAGGAGGCGACATTGCCCTTGGTGAGACTCCCAGACCCGTGGGAAACTAGTCCGAACGACGCGTCGAGGCGCGAAGGTAGGAGGTAAATTTCATCGTTCCCTGCGACACAGAAATCATATTCGGATGGTTTTCATGCTGGAT
>KN832559.1:1462147-1481987 GCA_000827205.1 Plicaturopsis crispa FD-325 SS-3 | reverse complement strand
GTCGAGGCGCGAAGGTAGGAGGTAAATTTCATCGTTCCCTGCGACACAGAAATCATATTCGGATGGTTTTCATGCTGGATGTCACTCAGAGTCTTTTCTCGTAGTACCCCCTCCAATATGCAGAGGACTCAATCAAATTTGAGAGCAAGAATGAATGGAATGTAAAGGCATCACGCGGAAAAGGAAATGGCGTTTTCCCACGGGTCTGGGAGTCTCACCAAGGGCAATGTCGCCTCCTCCCGCTCTTTCTCGGCAATTTCTGCAACATTTGCGCGTCAGGCAGCGTATTTGTGACGTCCAGGAGGCGCTGGACACCGAAAAAATCGATGTATTTGAGGTTAATACAGTGGAAGTGCAAGCGCCCAAGACTTCAAAAACGAGAGTCGCGCGTCGGAAATTGAAAATCTAACCTTGGACTCCCTGGCCACGGTACACGATATAATTGGCCATGAGGACACGTCGACTTCACGTTCGTGCGCAGCCGCCGGCGCGTGTTTCAATTATCTTTGCTCCTGATGTGCTCCTTTGGTGTCGACTCTGACCTCTGACCTCTGCCATCCAATAAGTCGGCATTTTAATGCACTCATTCAACCTATTCAAGGCCCATTCAGTGGTAAATCCAACCAACCGTTGGAGTACTTTGAGTTGTTAGTATGTTAGTATTCACATTGCGTATGCCGCCATCCAGTCACTCGCCTAACACACATCCTCATCCAGTTCACCACACAAACTCCTACAATCTTAGATATAGATTCAAGATCAATTTCCTTCCCCTTACGATTTCCTGCCACCCACGAAAACAGCGGTCTCGCGGTGCTGTTGCGGCGAGCCGCGATTACTGTGTTCCAGTCCACTTACGGGTCAATAACCCTGAAACTTGGACACGGGCTCCGATCAAGTTGAGTCCTAGTGCTTATAGGTGTTCCTGCTATGCAACGAGACCAGGCTGACAATTCACTAGTCCTAATCTCTCCAAAGCATCCACGTCCCTTCGTCTTCTCGTCTGTACCAACCGTTCCAACACTGCTGACGGTACAAATCTATGGCTGCACTGCTGCACCTTCCGGTCTCTGGCTACACTCAATTTGAAGTAAGCTGACTCCCCTGAACACAACCGCATATCCGAAGAATTGACGGTACAGCTTCAGTTCACACCGTGATATATTCATGGTTGATTGCGCGGCCTGCATGGAGATGCGTTGTTAAGAGACTCAGACACGACCCACATTTGAGTGCTTTCAGGTAAGCCAAATTTGCCATGTCACCGCCTTCTTCGTTTCTCACATACCGCTACTATCTCCAGAAAACGCCACCATACGTACATGCACGAGCGCAACTCACACCGTAATTTTTGCGGTAGATGCCCGTTGGCCTCATTATAGGTATCCACTCGGTAAGCGACCTTTCGAATCTGTAAGCCATAGAGTGTCTGAGATTCGGGCTTCGCCCCTGCTCATTTTCCAGGCAATGGAACCCCGTGCAGCATGTGCATGCCCTGTTTCAGCTATGCGCCGGCGTCCGTGGCTCTTGGCTATGTGCGCATATCCCCAGGACATCCTCTTGACTCCGCAACGGTGTTTGCCGCACAATTTTCACTTAAATAGTGGGCGTAAGTTTTTCACTTTGATCGTCCAGCACCTACCCTTCATCCTGATGCCTCACTGCAAAGGCTGCTCAAAATCGTTCCGACTTCTTACTGCCGACCAATGCGCTGCCTGCCTCAGAGGTGGTCTCGCCAGTGGCGACCTAGGCACTCAATGCGACGCGTGCGGTAGATTGTATCCGTTTTTGCAAGAAAGTCCTTGTGGCATCTGTCGTCAATACGGTACATGTCTTTCCTGCTTGCATTTTGTTATACTAACATCGTCTTTTCTCTACCTAGACAATGACCTTGGTGCCGCGGTGGACCAGGCGTTTCATAATGCACCCAATCCTCGTGCCCACAAGGCCGCCCTCCCTCAGGTCCGCACTCGGGAAGCATCGGAGATGGTAAGCACGATCAATAACTTGGAGTCTGCACGGCCTTATCTAATTCATGGCCAAATCTTGCAGGACATCATCGAGGCGGAGCAAGTTCACCAGACCATGCGTAACAGCTATCATCATGCTGTTGGCAGCTCTGCGGGAGGACCTCTGCAGGGACCTAAAGTACCCTCTGTCCCGTTCGGCGCCAAAGCATCGAGATCGGCTACGAGCAAGGTAGTTATGCTATTCTTGAAAGTAGGGCATCTTTGGGTATTCGTTATAGCTTTAGATAGCTGACTGTGACTAGGTCACGAAGTTTCAAGTACGCTGGGCAGCCGGAGGCGTCAAGGGCCCCAACTTCACGCTGATTCCCTACGGAAAAATGTACCCCCTTAGTTCTCCATTTTCTGAGATAGAGGAGAACATCCGAACGGAGGTCGACAGCCAGCTTGCGGGATTGCATGTCTTGAATCGAAGGCTCATGTCGGAGTACGTTGTCGCTCTGTCGTTGTGTTTTCTAATACTATCCCGTCTGACTGAAGTCTCTGATGTAGTGATGATATCACGCTCATGTACGAGCTGCCGAAAACCAAGATCGACCCCTCTCTAACTAGGGGCACACTTGGGGATCTCTGGTATAATACCATTCGGGCTGATAACATTGATCATGTCATATCCAAGAGCCACGTTGCTTCACGCACTTTGAACCTTCACGCCCATATAATCTTATGTGGCGAAAAAGTCGATGTAAGTCTCCTTTTGGAAGTGTTATTGCGAACGTCGGGTTTCGCTAACTTTTCATCTGCAACTAGACGGAAACTGGGACAACTCTTGCCAACCATAGCCAAAAACGCAAGGCAACCCTCTCCATGTCAACTCCGAATGGTATGTTTGTTCATATATCTGCTGTGTACCACCAAAAACTGACGCAAAAATCTAGGTACTCAGCTAGTGCCTGCTGCAAAGGCCCGGGCATTGGATACTGTCTCCAGACATCGCTATGACACCACACTCAATGTGGCCACTGCGTATACGGTCGTGAGAACCACCTGCTCGATGGAATCGGACGGGAGCACGACTCTAATTCAAGCCGACGAACCGTTTGAGGTCATGGTAAACGATAACAAGTCTGCCTCCGGGACAACAAAGAACATGTTTCGTGTACGTCACTTTCTGTTTCTTGATTTACTCCGAGTCGTCAATAAGATTTTCTTTAGCTTGCCTACAACGAGAGTGTTTACGCAGCAAAATGCTTCTACAACATTGGACTTGGTTCGCAACCACCTACAGCTTCCGAAAATGCTGAAGCTCTCCAGAAGGAGCTTATCGTGCTCACGGTTGCACAATCTCTCTGCGACACCTTCATTGACAGGGCCAAGGCATTGAAGATTGGCATCGCCGGCGAGTAACATGACGTGCCTTCAGCGCTCATGTCTGATGCTGACCATTAACGCTCGTAGATATCCGAGTCTCCCAGAGTGCCTTATTCACGGTCACTTCTGGGGAGCGCAAGGGCCATGCATGGCTGGTCGATCCCATGCTCCCGACAACGACTATCTCGAAGTTTTCGGGGACCAACCACGCCGGCGCAAACAGCAAATTATTGGGCTACACATGTGATGCACTGGCACATTTTTCGCTCATGGAATCCGATGCTACGCTGGTCCTTGTCGATATACAAGGTACGGAATTCTGAGTGTTCGACGTTTAAAATACTTGTTCGCTGAACCTACAGTCATTGTAAGGCATCCGAGTTCCTAAAACTGTCCAGGGGGTATCTGGGACTGATGATCTTGTGTTGCTCGACCTCATGACCCACACGTATGTACCCTTTCTCCTTGCCTCTGTAGTAATATCAGTAGCTGAACCCTTTCTCGCAGGCGTACTGGAATGTCTGGAATTGGAGACCGAGGATTTCCCGGAATCAAAGACTTCGCTCAGCAGCACGCATGCAACACGCTTTGCTCAAACCTCCGACTTACATCTTGCGAGGATATTCTCGACGCTGCTATCGAAGCCGACGAGGGACTCCGTCACCTCCGTCATAACTCTCCGGGGCTAGGTCCTGGGGAGAGCGCTAGTGAGATTGCCAGCCAGCTCTTGCGGGCCCACCCGAGCAACTCCGATGATTCCAGTACCAATGACGATGCAGATCTGAAAAGTGAAGCCTAGGGTCCAAGTTTGCTGTACATGTAGTACAATACTTACGTCGTATGCATAGGAATGATCATGCCATCCATTGAATTCTCCAGTGGTCGTGAAATCACTATCCGGGAGACCATTGCGACGACCATGGACGGGCAACTCTGTGCCTTTTCCGCTGCTCTCGCAACAGCTGTAGTGGTAATTGAGAACGGACCTTCCAAGCGGCTTGGACCTTATAGTTTGGCTCGAGTGCGTCCAATTTCCATGCAATTGGAAGTGGTTTTTACTGACCGAAGACGACAATGTAGATGACCAAACCGAACCGTAACTCCAACGAAGGAAATAAAGGCAGTGAGGACTGGTTTGCATGTACAATTCCCGGCGTCGACTGGGGCCTCTTCAGGCGAGACGCATGCGAAGACTCGTGTTTCTTCCGACTCCTCATTCGGAACAAGGAAGACTCCGACCATCTCTCAGGTTTCCAATACCTAGCGGCTCAAAAGGGTGTACCAGTCCCAGGTGAGACATTCTCAAGACGCCCGAGTATTTGACTGAGAGCAGGTTTGTAATTGCAGAACTTCGTTTCACGTCTATGATGGTTGCAGAAGATTGCGAAAGCCATCAACGTTGGCTGTGCTTCCCCGCCACCAAGTCTACGCAAGTAAAGCACGTAACGGGCTATTCTATCGAGCACGGTGATGCAATCGCTGCCACTCTGCACGCATTCTCACACTATACGCTTGTATCCTCTTCATCGGACTTCGACACTGCTACCGACCACGACTCCTTGTTTTCCGAGCCGGACGAAAGGGTTGCGTCTGTATGCACAGATATATGCTGTGAGTATTACTTACCATTCATCTCAGTGCTATCGGTAACTCACTGTTGCGTGATTTATCGGCAGACTTTCTCGGAGATGACGGTATCCCCATCGTCTTCGATACAATCACTCACTCGTGCGTCTCTACTCCTTAATGGTACTGTGAAGCGACACTGAGCATTTTAAAACGAATAGGGATACTCTCCCTGGTGAAGCGTGGCGTGATCTTGGTGCAGACGGAGTGGAAAACTTTCAGAGGAAGCACGTATGCAACCAGGTGTGCGTTGACTTGGAACTAAAGGACATGAAGATAGTTGCCTAGCAAGATCGGTAGCATCCTGTCTCCACTACGTAGCAATATGGTAGCCTCTTAATGTGGTGCAATGCTAACAGTTCATCTGAGCCTTTATCTATCTAACGAAGACAGTTTTGGTCTGCAACGGAGAGGGAGAAAACATTACTCGGGAAGTCCATGGGTAACGCAAGTATTCTTGCGAAACTGACCTGGGTCTCAACTTTCAAGGCAATCACAGCAGTCGTTGGGGTAGCAAAGTAAGAATAAACCGCCATCAGCAATGCATTCAGTAGAGGATTAGTTAAACTGAGCCGCCTGCACCCACCCGCAGTCCCGTTGCGTCGAGTTCGCGTAGCGAGTGCAATTGGCGTGGTTCGCGTGAGAAACAGACTCACATAAAAACACAAGGCTGCGGGCAACGTTGGGGTGTACACATGAATGCAAGTACAGTGATACAGGCAGGCTGTTTGTACTGATGAAGAGAAATAGTGTTAGTCGAGGGTTAAATGGCAGGGGGGAAAATAAGCCGAAGATGATGGAGAAAAGGGCAGCAACACTTTCCGCCGTCCAGGGGCGGACGTTCGTACTGATGTTGTAGCCCCCGAGATAGAAAAGGGAAAGAAGAAGAAAAGAGAAAAACACATACCAGGTGGACCACGTATTGTCGGTAGCTCCGATGATGACAGCAGTGTCTATGCTCGCCGTGCGGGCTGTTGTGACGCCGTGGACTGCGCTTGGAATTAAACACAGTTAGCAATGATCGTATGTTCAAGAGGGCAGGGGCTGCCTGCATCCGCCCGCAGTCCCGTTGCGTCGAGTTCGCGTAGCGGATACAGGCAGCAGGACTCATGACTTGGAAGAGATAAACTCACATTACAGAAAAAGGAGTCTACGGCAAAACATCGAATATCTGTGAATTGGCGGTCAGTCAATTCACAAGAGAACTCGGCAATCAAGACAGCAAGGGATAAGGAGGTGCGCGCCCGATCTGCTCGAGAGGTCGCTAGGCGATCAAAGGCGCGCATGTGGGGGGAGAGGTGGCAGAAAAACTAGTATACACACTCACTGAAAGATGCTTGCATGCTGCTCGCCCAACATTCCATCCTTTGCTGCATCACAGAGCTATACACGTCACTATCAGCAAAGGAATTAGTTCCAAAACCATGAATATGCACTGTGAGGAGAGGCATGCTGATAGCCAAGGACTCGAAGCACCTGCATAGGACAAAAGGAATGAGAGGAGGAAATGCGAAGGACGGCAGTGTCCAAGGAGAGGGAACGCACCCCGCGAATAGGCCGCTAGAGGCTTCTCCACCAACTCCCAACTGCAGATATGGTTGGGGTGCGTGGAGGACAGGGACAAAGGGCGTCGAGACTTTATACGACGATCGCAAGGAACAAATAACACGACACCGTTGAATTGTTCAACAACGCGTATCGCGGTTACACGTGATTCGCCGCGCGCTCGGACGCGTCCGCGTCGCCAAAAGTACCGCCGTGATCCTAGGATTTGTGGCCTGGCGGAAACCAGTAATTCATTAATGTACATGGTAATACAAACATACATGCTATGGTATACAGTGACGACAAAACAAGGAACGTGCGGATATGTGATGTGAGGATTGGATTGAACGAAGTATAGCCAACATATGCCACTGAAGAGTTAGATGGTGAGGCCTGTCCAGCATCGATGGCTACCGCTACGGGGCAAACAGTGGGCGAGTTACGGTCGAAACCTGAGGATCCGAGAGATTGCATTCAATGCTGACAGACTCCTTGCGATGGCTCAGCGACCCGGAGTCAAAATAGACGCGAGGTCTTTTTCGTTAGCGGCGGGCAGTTGACGCGACCTTGCTTTCAAACGAACTGAAATGTGAAACATCAGCAACGCGCAGATAGAACAGATTGGATGAAACTCACGGCTGCGGTCAAGACTCAGCAGAACGACTTTGACAGCAGTAGACATATTTTTGTAGGCAGTCTTGCTCTGTAGAAGGGCAAAGTGATCAACTCAGTGCTCGTCTTGCCAGATGGCAGCCTTGAGAATGAGATCGTCCATGCTCCTCTGCCATGAGGATCCGTCATCGAACTTGATCTGTACCGCGCGTACGCTGAGCGTCGTCAGGTAGTTTCCTTCGAAGTCTGGACTTTGAGGGAGTTCGAATGCGTGCGGATGTGGGCGGTGATGTACGAGATCGCACTCTGGGCCGCCTCGCCGAGCGCTGTCGTGTTGCTCGAGAGCCCGTCAAGCTCCATGATGACCAGTAGAGGGATGATGACGGTCTACTGGAAGCTTCCGATGACCGTAGCGAACATGGCGAGGGACGAGAGAAGTATGTTAGTGTCGACGACGAGGATGGTGTAACCTGGGACGATGTTCAGGGAGTGACGAACGACGGCTTCTTTCCGGGATGTGTGAGGCCGGCTGCGACGAGAAGGGGGAGAGGAGCCGGATTTCTGGAGACTGAGAAGGTAGCGGCGGCGAGCCTTTAAGTAGAGTGTGGTCAGCGAATGTGACCAAGCATGATAAAATAATTCCTACCCGGAGAGCTTTGACTGCATCCCCATCGTATTCGTCGTCCTCGCTCTCCTCAGATACGTCCTCTGCCTCACCCTCTGCCTCGTCGACGTCCATAGTGTCATCGACCGCCCATTGTGTGCCCCTGCGTCGTCTCTCGTCTTCCTCCCGCTGTATCTGCTCCACTGGCGGACCTTGTTCTCCAACACACCCTCAGCTCTCCAGTCCCTCCCCTTATGCCAATTGAACCCATCGATCGCATTCGAAATGGCGACCGCGCTCCGCACAATCCGGACCCATCGCTTCCCGTTCACCTTCCCGGTCCCCGAGCTTGCCGGGCCGCCGTCGTCCTCGTCGTCCTCGATGACGCCGTCCGTCATGTTCGACCCGTCCGCCTCGCCCCGGTCGAGGACGTCCATCTCGATCTTGCGGTCGTCGCCGGACTTCCAGAACCCGCGCTTGAAGACGCGCCGGCCGACCCACTCCATCCCGCGGAGGCACCAGTCCTCGAGGAGAGGCGGCGAGCAGCCGCTCGTGAGCATCGTCCATCGTTGGGGGTCTTGCTCGGCCAGGATGACGCGCGGTGCCGTTGCGAAGAAGACGGCGAGGGCGTCCCAGGGCACGGCGCACCCGAGGACTGTGCGGGTCGCGGAGTGCTTGAGTATGGTGGCCAGGAAGGTGAGCACTACGGATAAGTATGGGTTTAGCGTCGAGCTTGCAAACGGAGACGCTTTGCGCATGGGATCGCGGAGGACTTGAGAAAGCATGGAGAACATAAGCTGCAATGCAAACTTGAGCGCGGGAGGTTGCTCGACGGAATCCGTGGAGGCGGCCACGGCCTCGGGGAGAACGGGAGAGATTTGCATCGCCGCCACGGCGGGACGCGAGAGTGAGGGTGACTTCGTGGAGTTGACACCACTTGCAGATGGGGACCGCCCATCTGCAAGTGGTGGAATTCTCGCAAAATCGCCCTCACCGGCGCCGTTGTCGTCGACGTCCATCTTCCTCTCCTCAGCCTCCTCCGTCGGAGGCCCTCTCTTTGCAAGCCGCATGTTCGGGCTGTTCCCACCTGCGGCAGACACGAGGCCCTCACGCCCACCCACGCCCCCGGCTTTCTTCAACACGCCGCCCGCTCTCCCGTACTCGAGGACCGCGCCGATGTTCACGACGGCCATCATGATCCACTCGCGCTCCTCGGCGCCCTCGATCGCGAGGCGCTCTAGGAAACGCGCTAGGGTCGGGTGGAAGTCGTCGAGCTGTATATTGGTGAAGAGCATCCCGTGGAGGAGGACGAAGAGGTCGGGGACGGAGGCGTCCGGCACGGTGCGACGGGCTTGGGCAGCGGGGGACCAAATGGGCAGCACCGACTCCCGTGAGGTGGAGAACGGGTGTAGACAGGTCATGCTAAATAAATGCTTCCACGTCAGAATAATTGAACGGTGCGAAATGAATTAGATTGACAGACCTCTTGACGAAGTGGTAGACCGCTCGTAAGTCCTCGCCCTCCACCTCGCGGCTCAACAACCCAAGGTGATGGTGGAGCTTCCCCGTTCCCGGGGTGTCCGTAAGCCCCGCACTATACCACTCCCTCGCAATCCCGCGCCACCGCTCCTTCTCAGGCTCGACATCCAGCAGTTGCGCAGCAGCGATGCCCACCGACGGCGATGGCGAGTCGTCTATCCGTGCCGCGGGCGCGTCGCTGACAGATTTCGTCGACGGCGCCTTCGGGACCTCGGGCGGCTCGCTCATTTCCGCAGCGGCGGCCGAGGAGGAGGAGACGGCTGCGGCGGTGAGCGCGCCGGATCCGCTGCCGCTGCCGGTGACCATGGCTGCTACGGCCATGCGGTAGCGCGCGAGGCCGCCGAGGGCTTCGAGCCAGTCGGAGCGGAAGCCCTTGAGAGTTTGTTCCTCGAGGAGACCGGTGTAGAATGTGTATGCGTAGTAAATGAAGTCTTGGAGATGTTCGAGCGCGAGTGGGGAGTTGAAGGAGGCGCGTCGGAGTGCCTCCAGCAGTTTGTGGAAGGCGTGCGTCCAGAGGCGGATGATGATGTTATATTTTGTTGGGATGTTGCGTAAGGAGGCGGGTACGGAGAGGGCGAGACTGAGCTCGAGCAAATTATGCATCATCTCAGCAAGTCTAAACAAAGTTAGCGGTGAGAGTCGTGCGAGAGTATAAGAAAACACACTTCTTGTGGTCGTGGATGACGGCCTTCCATTTGTCCTGGTCGTCTGTGACCTCCTTCCGCTGCACCGTGCGCACTTCATCCCCTGCCTCCTCGTCGGCATGCTCGCTGATGATCCTTGCCTCAAAGAGATACGCGGTATATGCGAGAGAACTAACCGGACCCCGAGTCCCCGCACGCGTTTTGCGGTCGATCGAAAAGCGCACTACATGCACTAAACCCATCCGTGGTGTTCGAAGACAGGGCAAAATTGGATGAGGTTATAGGGTGGGCATATGAGGAGGTGGAGGACGGACGACCGTTAGCGTTTGGTCGTGCGAGGACGGAGAAGCATACGGGACCGTCCTTGCGATGGTCGAAAAGTTGCCGCTGCGCATCTGGCCGCGAGCGTGCATAGGAGCTGGACGTCGCGTCCGAGATGGTCTCCGGCTCTGCGGTATGGCGCCGCGCATGGGTGTACAGCTTTGCCTGCTGCGGCGTCGCATGCTTCGGCCTCGGCGAGTGGGGGATCTTGAATCTTCCGGAGGACTCCTCTGTGCCTGCTTCGGTCGGACGAGACACCACGCCGTGTAGTGTCCTTGGGGGTATTTTTCCTGCGGACGTGGCGCTGGCAGAGGCGGGGAGCGGTCGCTGAGTCTGCCCTGGCCTTTGGGCAGGTTACCCCAGCGTAGTTCTGATCTAGAAAGCGATCATCTTAGCTGCGAGATCGGTAGGCCGTGAGGTCTCTTCGCGCTGCCGCTGGACCATGTCGTTGCATTTGGGCACGGCTGTCAGTACATTACAGTGCGTTGCTACAACTGACTGAGCGTACGCATCTGCGGAACTGACATAAGGCAGGGGTGACCGGGGGCTGAGGATGTATTTAGCAAAAATGTCCCGATTTCATCGAGTGATGATCCTGGCGGTTCACGGCGACCGTAGCAATGTGTACAATAATTACGACTTCAGACTTGTCTGACCGGTGTTTGCAAGGGATATCACTAGTGGCAAGATATCGACTTTATTTGCTCACGAAACTAGAAACATGAACAATGAAAAAACTGCATTGTGGGTAGCTAATACATCGGGCTATGTAATCAAGGTAGACGCTGAAATCGCGCCCCTTGACCCCTTCGAGATACACGCGACGGAGAAGGGGCGCCGTAAACCGGCGCGGACATGGGGACAAATGGCAGAGACCAGTAGCGCTCGGGCCAGACAGTCGGAAGGCCCGAGCAGGCAGAGGCGTCTGCGGCCAGTACACACGAGGGACGCGGACGCCACAAGTGACGAAAACTACACCGCCGGTCTTGGGATTCGACGTTGGTCCATCCGAGTTCCGGGAGGACTGAGAAATCGGGATTCGAGGGGGCTGGCGTCCTACGATGCGCTACCGACTCTCGAGGATCCGAGTCGAGGGCTAGAAATGCGACCGCGAGGCGGAGCACGATGAGAGGCTGGGTGCGACGCGGTAGTCGTCGACGTTGAGCTCGCGCGAGAGCTCGCCGAGGCACCGCTTGGAGCGCGCGGTCTTCGGCAGGTACGCTAACACGGGACACGCGCCAGTCGCCATCGTTCTCGCGCGCCCGACTGATCCTACGGACACCACATCCGGAGAGAATACGCGCATTTGCAAGCGCCGTGCACAGTTCCGTCCAATGGGCAACGAGGTCGAGGTTTTCGGGATACATCCTAGGCACGTCCTCGGGCCGCTTGCGTCAGGCATCCAAAATGGGGTCAGGGATATATACAGAGGGTCCACCACTGGGTCGCCGAGCGCAGCCGGAAACCTGGGTCCAAATGTTATTCACGGGTCCTGAGAGTCGACACAACAACGAATCCTGGCTCGGCTGAGGTCCGTGTACGCAAGGGCCACCACAGTGAAAGCATTCCCATCCCGGAAGGTTCTTGACGGAGAGTATATCCAGTCTTCCTGCGAGGGGCGAGCGATCATCAAATACAGTTGAGCTTTGAGGCCTTGATGACTTGTGAAAGCTGGATTTGACCTCCGCGAGTTATTTGATACTCGTGCTATCGATTTTCGCGAGAGGTGTTGAAGAAGAAAGCGACGTTGGGGTGCATACGTGGGGGCAGAGAAAGAAAGATTTGCGAATATCGTGCGCGAAAATTTCGAGATCGCTCATCCAACACGTGGAGATGAAACCCCGACCAGCGGCGCAACTCGGCTGGGGACTTAGAGAAATTTCAAGTTCGGTCCTGCCCAACGTCAAGACTCAACTTGCACTGCAAACTGGGGGCCCCTCTACCCAAGTATTATAACTGTAAGTAATGCATGTATCATTGCATATGAGCCCAGCTATCAAAGAGCCCAGAAAACTAGCGAGAACGCAGCTTCGATCGACTTCGAGGTCTCTGAGCCGTCTCAACGCAAATCTATGCAAATTGGCCTTCATAATCGCAAGGGATTACAATCACGACTTAAAACTTACACGAGGCTCCTAACACTTAACAATAGACATAAAATTCTTATAGTAGCCCTGTCATGTCTGGCCATCCTTGTTGCTGTTTGCAATAGCTTACAGGATCGACACCAGGATTTCCGCCTCGTTGCACGAGCTTAATAAAGCCATGGAATCCACCACTGTATTTGTCCGGGATTGCAAAGACTGCAAAGCCAAACTAGAAACGCGCCGATTCCCTGACGCTGCGGCCCCGTCAACCTTTGGACACGATCAGAGTCACAAGACATCACAATATCGCTCCGAGGCCTGGAGTCGGAGGCCATACCCGGAGCAAAAAGCAATGTACTCGAGTGGCCCAGCTTCTAAGTTACTGATGCTCGTAGCCTAAGTCAGGTTAATAAGTACTATGTTCTGATTTCTGGAGGACTGTGTCGAGAAACTGACCAAAACTGCGTGGTCGCGGCATGATCAATGCGCTCCCGCGCGCCATCATGATAGAAGCGATGTCGACAAAAGCGCATTGAAAGGCTAGTTTTCTATCTTAGCCAGAGTGGGCTGATATTAATCGGCTGCTGCAGAGATATGCACTCATCAGACATCATGGAATGCGACCCCGCGTAAAGGCAGCCTGCGAATAAATGTGCATACCTGGACGTCGACTCAACTTGGTTATTTGGATTCAACGGATGGATCGACCCAGTGAGAGCCATGTGCAAGCACTGTTAGGCAGCAACGTTGAGGTCAAGCAGTCTTTTTTTGCCTACGGGGAACGTGGTACGCGGTATGTTATGATATCGTTGAAACTTGAACGTACTTGGTCCAACGAAGCTCGGAGATGCTTCCCGGAGTTTGCCGACGAGTCGGGTCCATCTTCCCTACACAAGTCGCAATCATTTGACCTACCATGCTAACACTCCTCCACTGCTTTCTCCGACATCTCCATCTTTTTAGGCCTCGAGATACTTGGCATGGCCCTCGGCTCCCGCCATGGAACTAGTCAAACTGCAGACAGAGGTACAGTCGCAATACCTGATCAGAGCTCCAACTCTTTGCTCACTTCAGATAAGTAGTACACGGATCGCATCAACAGGTATAATATGCTGGGAAAATACTTTGCACGACCCATGTCTCGACTGCCTACCTGAAAGCGCTTTCAGCGGTCCCGAATTTTATTGAGCCCCTTGTGACATGTGAGCCCAGCGATGCACAGCCATACTGTCGACTGACATGCTACGTTGCTGCAGAAGCGGGCGCACACATGTGGTAGCAGCGGGTGCTCCTTGGAGTGGCCGCTAAAAAAACATCAAAAATCAAAAGAAGTGATCTACGGATTCCGAGTTCATTCTAAGCCAGGAAAGATATGGATCGAGATCTTTCCGCACCGTCGAGCGATGCGCTGATCTGCCTCAAAAGAGTGTGCGCATCGAAGCCGTACGGGACGGGCCCCCCTCCCTCTCACGAACATTATTCCCCTACCCTGCGCCCTGCGCCCCCGCGACTGTATACTTTAACGTTGTTATCTATCCTGCAACACAACCCGCGGTGTAAATTATCCCTCAGTGACGCACTCGTCTTGTCATGTCTTCTCTACCCGCAGATTTGAAGCCCTTGTGAGCACCGTACACTCTTCCTATCAGGATGTATCACTGACGCGACACAAACTGATATATAGGACCGGCCCCTTCGTGAGCTCCCATTTAGAATATATTGAAATGTTGAACACCAACGCTGTGTTATACAGTTCATCGGAGCAATCTTGAATTGGCTCTTCTTAGGGTGTCTCACGTATGTGTGATCATTCTTCTTTCCCTACTGAGCTGACGAGCGCTGCTCAGTGTACAAGTCTGTATGTATGCCTCCGCTGAATCCCTATACTCCCGACCAATCCAAATCGCCTCCTTCAGATATTTATTCGCTGTCGAACAAACACGATAGGGCGGGGGTCAAGTCCTTGGGTAAGTGGATAGCTTCGATCGCGGTCTCCGTGTTCCTAACAGCTGGCAATGCATCACAGTCTACAGCGTATACATCATCGACGTTGCACAGACCGTGGTCACGACACACGCGTCTTGGGAGACGCTTGTAGCCAAATGGGGGAACCCTGAGGTTCTTGTGCTGCAGCCTTGGTCCGTTTGCGCTTTGCCTATCTTTGGCGCTATTGGTACGTCGCAGTATTCTCCACTCGCCCGATGTCTCTGACAAGGAGCCCTTCCGCCAGTATCTTGCATGGTCCAGTTATTCTTCGCGTGGAGAATCTGGAAGCTCCAGCGATCAATGATCATGCGCCTTATCTGTGTTGTTATTGTACTTGTGAGTCTCGCATTGTTTTATCCTTGCGAGAATATACTCAACGTATTTCAGATTGCGCTCATGCAGTCAATTAGTGCCATCGTCGGGTCTATAAGAGTATGTTTGAATCCTTTATCACCTTGTGGGGTGCTAACGTGTCCTGTATCTAGTTTGCACTCATTCTTAATGGCGGGAAGATCCACTCGTTGTTCTTAGGTTTCGCTGTAAGTCGCGTTTGGCACAGCGATTGATTCTATCTGACATGCGTCATTGTCGCAGATATGGCTGGGGGGCAGTTTCCTATGCGACATCTTGATTACGCTCTCCATGATGCATATCGTGCGCATCCTACCTCTGTTAGCTCGATCCACAACTCACCTGTGACCTCATCTACAGCTTAGGGAGGCCCGTGCCCAATCAGCGTTCTCCTCAACAGACACTGTCGTTACAAAACTTATCGTTTTGACGGTTCAGACCGGTCTTGTCACCGCCGTCACAGCAGGCGTGGACCTCATTCTGTTCCTCGTCTGCAAAAATAACTACATCTACGACGCCCCCGCCTTCATCATTGGGAAGATCTATTCCAACGTGCTCCTCGCTACCCTTAACGCGCGCACCAACATTGCACGTTCTAGTCACGATACGGAGTCGGGCCCAAATAACTCCAACCTTGCGCTGCGACTCGGAGGGCGGCCACGAACAAGCCAGGCTAACCTGAGGACCCCTGGACTCGGAGTCGTCCATATCGCTACGGAGATCGTCACTGATGACGAGCTGGACCGCGCTCATGTCAGTTCCACAGTCCTTTTCTTCGCATGCCATCAACTGACACAACGCGAATACCAGGCGTCCAAAGGACGGATGTCGACGCCGGACTTCTGATATATTCCGCTGCTGTGTACACTGTATCGTCGCACTTCCGCGCAGCCTGTAAAACCGCCCGCTCTATACGAGCAGTCTGACATCCGAAGGATGTGTAGGAGTAGTTTATTTATCGATGTCGCGTTATGATTAGGCGACCATTCACTCCTTTGCACCCTCATCACCCTTACAAGGTTGTAGATACCTTCTATATATCGGATTATTTGTTTATTAGGGATACCATTATTCGACTTATCTTATAATTGCACGCATCAATGACCATGGGCATAACTTATGTATACAGACAGCATACGGCCGCACGGTATGACAGCGCTCTATCGTTTTGCTCGTCGCCCGTTCAGTGTTACGGGTCAACCGTTAATCTTACACTGCGGAGACGCACAGCAGGTGCTGTTTTGTATGGTTTGCAAAGCGTCGCTAGATGTTGATATAGAGTGAAGTAGTGCTAAAGTGACTCCAAGACTCCGTGACTCTCCGCAACCCACTATATGTCACAATAAAATTCTAGCAAAACAATCGAAGTATCCGAGTCCAGATGACGCCCCCGCCGCCAAAACCGAGTCCAATCCACGATTGCAGAGAGTTCTTCGCCGACCGTAAAATGTTTGAGTGGCCAGATGGGTTGTGATTACAAGGTGCCCACGATATGGATGACTACAAGCGCCGCCAGAGAAAGGCTGTAAGGCATGTACAACAAAACCGAGGACGTCGAGGATGGCAGCCTAGCGAGGATACACACAATTGACTTTTTTCGGAAAATTACATCGCCTCAAAGTCTACAGAGTAGACCTTCGACGTCTAGAGTCGAAACAAGAAATATGATCAATTTTGGAACGGTCAAAATGAAGACGGTATGGATACGCACCGGCGCCTCTTCTTCGTGTGGATTATCGTGGTGGATATCTAATATCCTCATGCCGATTTCAGCCTGTGTTGGTTGTGTCGGGACCCCGAAGACCAATCCACTCGCTGTACCATTGCGCGTGCCATTGGACTCGTCGAATCCGCTACTCGAATGCACTTCATGTGTGGCCTCGCGCGCGATGATTGTTCGGGCGTTGAGAGTCGCAAGAAGTACGTTGGAATACATCTTGCCTAAGATGAACGCCGGTATATCGCTGAAGTTCGTGGGGTTGAGTAGGAATAAGGTGAGCTGCACGCCAGCGGCAGCGGCAGTGATGAACCCGGTTTGGACGGTCAAGACGATAAGCTTCGTCACGACCGTCTCCGTCTCCTTGAATGTCGTCTGCGCGCGCGCCTTGCGAAGCTATGCACAGGCTGTGTCAAACAACCTGAACCAGTCTCGAGCAGGTATTAGTGCACTCACGATCACAAGTAATGATAAGGTTATCAGAATATCGCACGCGAAGCTTCCGACGAGCCAGACCTTAATGGAGCAGAGATGAGACGTGCGTTACTGCTTTTCCTGCATGTGCGACGCACCGTAAAGACCGATACTAACGATACTAAGGTCTGACCGGTTAATCCAAGGCCATACTGCATCGCGTTTGGGCATCAAAGATCCGCAACAGCGGAGGGGAGGAACGCACTGACCTCGATCGACCCAACGATAGAGCAGATGGTTTGCAGTAACGCAATCTGGAAAGTGTCTATAAGCTTCAAGGGGGGGCCATAACCTAGGAGGGAACTCACAACTACAAGGGATACTACCATTACGCGCATAATGCGACTTTGTTGCAGTATCCATATCCTCCACGCGAAGAAAATCTGAACCATGCAAGACACTACCAGAAAAGGACGCGTGAGGACTGCCTCAACAGACGGAGAATGATAGATACACACCGACACCGCACATAACAGGTAGGGCCGCAACAGACCACGGCTGGTGTATAAGGATATCCTCGTCGCCCCATTGATCCACGAGAATTGTCCAAGTCGCATGCGTCGTAATCACCGTTTGAATTATGTCAGTGCCATAGACACTGTATACTATCGCATATGCTGTTCAGACAAGCATCATAAGCTAGGCAGCGTAAGGACTCACCTAGGGATTTGATGGCGATTCTATCTCTCTTGCCCGAGAGCGAGTACATGTCTATTCGATTAGTCAGTACTGTGAGCATTGATCCCCAAAGAACAGTGCTTACACACTTGCACGCTGCAAGAGATCCGTCATGTCATGTATCAGTGTCGAGGACAGTTCAGGCATAGAGATTGTACGCACGTCAAAAAACCGAGGAACAACCAGTTGAGGAGGATCCCTATGAACTATAGCCATGATGTCAGAGAGGGAACAATGCAATGAGGAAAGTGCTCACATAGGATCCGATTCTTTCATGCGAATATCGACGTTAGTCTGGATGTGCCCATGCCAAGACGCACTCCGAGTGTACGCACTGTCCAACCCCCGGCATCGTCACTACTTGTCGCAAAGTGACCGGTACTCTCTATTCGTTATTATCGTTGAATTTCGGAGTCGTAGTCTTGGACAGAGACCTCAGTCTGCAGCTGAGCAGTCCCCCCTTCGACGAGATATGCCAGGATAATCAGACAAAAAGCGGAGAACAATTCGAAACGGTATGGGGAGCAGGCTGGTAACAACACGGTAGCAAAGTCAGTACTTAATAATGAGCGCCATGAATGATGAGAGAACCTCCAAATGATCGGTATGTGTATGCTGCGATAGGTACGTTGTGGCTTTGCCATTTGGGCAGATTTGGGCGCGTTTTGACACGGAAATATCCCAATAATATCGCAATTTGGCAACATATGATCAACAATTGTTCTGATCGCACCAGGCCCCCTACAGACGCTCTAACCAAGAGTAGCGGTGGATAAGAGTAAAAATTAGCTGAAATCCATCCCTTACACACATCGATTAGCATACCGAAAACACTTAGCAGAGGTAGAATGCGCGAAATTTGCAGGAATGCGCTTTGGTAGCAAATCGGAGCATCGAGCATCTTCCGGGAGTCCGCCAAATCATCTGGTGAGCCTCATGCTGAGGTGCAGCGTTTGCTTCCGAGCCGCGGTTGGCAGGTGTTCGTAGAGGCTAGTTCGATGGGACCGATGAGATACGGCATGGCGGAGCATAGATGATCAGCGCTCAGCTCACGCCGTGATTTCGAGCGATAGGCTGCAATAGGCGCCTGGCACAGTGGCGCTAACTTGTAACGCCACGGCCCGGGCCGTCTCCGCGGCTCAACTTCTTGGATAGCGTCGTTCAACGTTGAACATGCCCCGCCGTATACGGGCTCGTGCGCACGCAGCAAAATGTCGATCAGGAGTGAGTCCAACGTGATGCACGACGAGCGCAACGAATGTCTCTAAAAATACGAAGAATTGAAATTAGATTAGGTTCATCATAGACGCTGGTTGGAATATTAATGTTGAAACGTGGAAACGTTGAAGCTGCATAGGCCTCATGAAAGCGCACCCTAGATCATGCCCCGCCGACGGCCGTCGTTGAGCACGATCTTGTTCAAGGTCCGCCATGGCCCACACACGCCGCCGGATCCTAACTGTGTGCCGTGCGTCGCACTCGGATCAGCTCACCGCATGGCTAAACGGGCGCACAACGCAATTGATAAGTAGTGCTCACAGCGAAGAACCGACACAAGTATTGCGGGACGCTACTCACTGCTGTTGCCGTTGGACAAGCAGTTGTCTCGCAATGAGGGGCTCATACAGCCTGAGGACGTGGTCAAGCGGAGGCACATACCGATAACAAGTACGATCTTGCATACGTATACCTGAGCCAGGCATGGCGCGCTGTCAGTAGAACCGCATGCATACTGTTCCTCAAAACTTCAGGATTCTTGGCGGCGCTGAGCTCTTCGAAAGACCTCCTCAAGGTCCCTCAAGTTGCCCCCTGGTGTCAGGTACCAGTTAGCCGTATGAAGTCATTCCCGCCACCGTGAAATTGTAAGGGGCATGGCGCAGCCTGGCCCCTTCCACCGTTTACATCGTCGCTCACTTCCGGATTCCGACGCGAGCTTCCGAAGCTCAGCAGTTTTCCGCGTACACCTTTCGCCCGGTCCTTATCTGCTTCCGCACGCATATATATACCGCTCTCCATGTATTTTCCCCCTTCGCAGAATCAACGCCAGTTACGGCTACTTCTTGCTCTCTCCTCTTTTCTCCCTTTCAGTTCGCTCCCTCGCTCGTCTCCAGGTCTCCGAGCTCTCACGCTCATTCCCGACTTCCGGTTTCCTCTTCCGGACTCTGGCCGTCACAGTTTGATTCTGCCTACCAAACACCTGGCTCGAGCCCCTATTCAAGTTTAGAGTTACATTACGGTAACGTCGTTCATTCTACTTTCTAAAGTTGCTCGTGACAACTTTTGCTACTAAATAAAATGACGATCATATAGATTCGGAG
>KN832559.1:1238916-1452449 GCA_000827205.1 Plicaturopsis crispa FD-325 SS-3 | reverse complement strand
TTTCAATTTACGTTCACCTACTCCTCCTACCGTCCGCGAAGATCCTCGCATATCTTACGCTCCTCCCGCTCAAACCACTCTCCGTTCCGGTCGTGTTTCCAAGCCACCCACGAAACTCGACCCACTCATTCCGCGTTGACTTAGGATTTTTTTCGTTCATCTCTATTTTTCGTCCTACTTATTTTCTGCCTTCAAGTTAGAAGGGGGGTACTGTAAGGGGCATGGCGCAGCCTGGCCCCTTCCACCGTTTACATCGTCGCTCACTTCCGGATTCCGACGCGAGCTTCCGAAGCTCAGCAGTTTTCCGCGTACACCTTTCGCCCGGTCCTTATCTGCTTCCGCACGCATATATATACCGCTCTCCATGTATTTTCCCCCTTCACAGAATCAACGCCAGTTACGGCTACTTCTTGCTCTCTCCTCTTTTCTCCCTTTCAGTTCGCTCCCTCGCTCGTCTCCAGGTCTCCGAGCTCTCACGCTCATTCCCGACTTCCGGTTTCCTCTTCCGGACTCTGGCCGTCACAGAAATCAACCCACAATCAAACTGATAAGCGCCCACAAAAATCCTATCGGTAGACAGGTCACAGCGGTGGACTCGGTTGGCGCCCCGGCTATTGCATGTCTGCTTTCGGCGGTCGTGGATGGTGGAAGGGATTGCCCTCCGGGATCGCCAGGGAAAGAGCCCGCGAGTTCGAGATCAAATCACCGGTGATGTAGACTGATGAAGTCTCGAGTGCTCCTACGTCTCCCACCGTCGATGTATACAGACAGCGGTGAGCGGCATGCAGTGGGTACTACTGGGTGCACTCGTTGGGAATGTGCCGAAGGTGTACACCACACTGCATCCTTTACCCGTACACTTCTTGATATACTTGACTTCTCTGAAGTGGTCTACGTCCTGAAACTGGAGAGCATTAGATCTATGTAGCACATTTTCAGCCATGAACTTACGGCAATAAGGTCGGAATGGGGAAAGCCGTGCAAATTGTTTGGGACTGCTGTTCATGGTTACCAGACAAAAAGATACACACTTGCCTTCCATCATGCAGAAGGGTACGAGGCCCAATGCCCGCTGCGGAGGAACCAATCGCACCGCACTTGCCTGCTTGTCCTCACGCCGCAAGACTTCGACTTGTTGGAGTTCTGAATCTTATCACGGCTTGGGCCGCAGTGCGGGCGAGCGTGGGTGATGGGAGTACATGTACTTCATACCGTATCCTCGAATGGAAACTAAAACAACAATCCTACCCACGCTCCTGGCTTTTCCTCTCTCCGCTCGTTGAGTCGACATGGCGTTGGGCCAGTTGTTCGACGAGGACCCGCTCAGCCGGGCTATTGCGCCCCCCGAATCCGAGACACTAGAGGAGAAGCAGAGGCGGGAGACGGCGGAGACGGAGGCGCGGCGCATAAGCGACGAGATAGACGAGCAGCTGAAGGCGGAAAAATTGGCGTTGAAGAAGAAGAAGAGGCCAGTGAAGGTGCTGCTTCTAGGGCAGAGTGAAAGTGGTGAGCGTAGAGTTAGAGTTGACACTGGACAGAGTCTCATTGGTTTCTGACGCTCGGCCATTGTCTCACAGGAAAAAGTGCGACGCTCAAGAGTGCGTCTTCTTTCAATTTCGGAGCTCGACGGGTACTAATACATTTTGCGCCAGATTTCCAGTTGCAGTACACTCGTCGTGCATGGGCGGCGGAGCGCTCGTCCTGGCGCGCCGTCATCCAGCTGAACTTGTTGAGAAATGTCAACACTATCCTCGACATTCTCGACAAAGAGATGCCCAAGATGTCTGCGGAGAGACCATCACTTGAAGACGACGACAACGACAACGAGTCGACTACGAGTTATGCTACAGACACGCTTCTCGTTGACCCGGAGTCGTCTGTGATAGACATCTCCCGCCATGCGGTCCCTCCGCCTTCTCCCAAATTCTCAGAGAAGCACCGACTCTTGAAACTTCGCCTGACGCCTCTCCGTGAGGTGCAGAGAGACTTGGAGCGCAGGCTTGGAGCGGCTAGTCAAGAAGTGGCATCGTCTGGCGGTTATACTGCAACCGCGCCCTTCGATTCGTCGTCAAATTACCCGGGACCGTCCAGGAGCAAGCGTCGCCCGCAAGAGTTCTTCATCAATTCTAGCAATGGGTGGAAATCCGCTCTAGACAAATTCCGGCCAAAGACTTCCAGTACTCGCCCTACCACCGCTGGGGGGACCCGACGGGGAAAGGAACGACAAGACGACGAGATCACGGATGTCATAGCGGGATGCGGTGACGATATCAAGGCGCTTTGGGACGACCCAGTCGTTCGGGATGTGCTGTCGCGGCAAAGATCGAGGATCGAAGACTCCCCAGGCTTGTGAGTGTACAAATAAGTTCACCAAGTTCAATTGTTCTGAACGATGTTTCAGTTTCCTCAACGATGTCTTACGAATCGCCACCCCTGGATACAAACCCACAGACGACGATGTTATCCGTGCCCGACTGAGGACGTTAGGCGTGCAGGAACACAAATTTACCTTTGAGAAAGGCCAGTCACAGAGTCAGTTTCTCAACTTCCTTTCTGGTGCTGATTATTGAATGTTTCCTAGGTCGGACAGAGGGCCACGAATGGGTGGGTGGAGACCTGTCCTATGGTATCGCGTGAGGAGCTGATGTTTGCTACCATCCAGATCATGTACGACGTGGGCGGTACACGGTCCTCGCGTGCAGCCTGGTTCTCCTACTTCGACGACGTGGACGCCATAATATTCCTCGCCCCCATATCCTGCTTTGACGAGCGGCTTGTCGAAGACCGCCGTGTAAACCGACTGGAAGACAGCTATCTTCTCTGGAAGTCCGTTCTATCTTGCAAACTCCTCAGCCGGACACAGATAATCCTCTTCCTCAATAAATGCGATCTACTCGAAGCAAAATTGAGGCGCGGTGTCAAAGTGCGAGATTACATCTCAAGTTTCGGGGATCGTGAAAATGATCCTGTGACGGTTATGAAATGTGAGTTACAACTCTTGCTCCTGGCGCAGGGTGACGATACGAGACCTGTGTCGCTATCTAGACTTCCAAAATCATTTCAAGGATATATCGAAGCAGTATTCGCCAATTGCACGACCTTTCCATGTCCATCTTACATCTGTTATAGTACGCCCATAACCCTATGTATGTCTGCATGTGACTCTGATCCTTTTTCGTGCAGGATACCCAGGCTACAGCCGTTACATTGGGTGTTGGTGAGTCTGGCTTTCAACCGTGCCTACATCCAGCTCACGCTGATTATGCGTTCAACAGTTGAAGAGGGGATCCTACGAGATCATCTACGGCGTGCCGACCTCCTCTAATATCGTTGCTCTGAGCTCTACGCACCTTATTTATTCTGCTCAGCCTTGAACTACTAGCTATTTATTCATGTTGTCGATGCTCGCCTCCACTTTGTTCTAGTATCTACCACGATGTATCGGCCACCTATTCCCACTCAATCTTATCGATCTTGCAGTAGAATACCACTAACGCCAAACCGACGTCGACTGCGAGACGGTGAGAAGTAGCTACGCATGTATTTGTAATACTAGAATTTAGTAGAAACCTTTGCAATCGTAGAGCGGTCAAGTACTCATCGCAGTGTCCCTCTCCGACGTACTTACAGCAAAACCCAATGAAACAAATAAGAAAATCACTAAAGATATGTATGGACCGTAACTGTATAATTATGACATCCTCCCCATCGGATTATCTGCCTCCCTCGTCCCCCTGAGCATTGGACTCGGCAGCCCTCTCTCCAGTCGGCTCTCCTCCGATATAGGCCCTGACGAGCTCCGAGCAATGCCACCGCCCCCACTGCCTCCTAGATCGACTTCATCCTCCCTGTCGTCCTCGTCCTCGCTTTCAGCCGGCGTGCTCGCCGCCGCACTCCCCATCCCCGTGGGGTTAGAGGCGCTCCTGCGCGCTCTGCGTGCATGGAACGTCCGGCTGGCAGTCGCGTTCGAGAACAACGGCAGCAGATACCGCTCGTCCAAGGCTTGGAACCACTTCCCGTCCTCGCTGATGACGCCAGGGACGGCCGTGCCGTTGACGTCGCGGACGACGGGAGTACCGCTCGAATTTTCACCAGTCGCTGCTACAGCCATGGGCAGCACCTCCCCGCCGTCGGAATCGAATGACTCCGACGATGCAGCGGAGAAGACAGCGTTCGTATTGAACGGAGACGTGGGTGCTTGCGCCTGGTGGTTGTAGCCCCTGGACGCATAGTGGGTGCCGACCCTGGATGGGTCACCGCGCCCCAATCCTTGCTGAGACGCAAGGTATGAAGGCTCGTCAGAGTATACCCCCCAGCTCCGCCCTGCCCCGCCACTGCTGGATCGCCTTCCGGTCCAACCATTCCTCGAGGAAGGTACTTCTTCGTCGTCATCGCTACTCGCTGCTTCATCTTCAACGCCCGTCCGAATTCCGAGCACCTCTAGCATTCGCGCAGTGGTACCTCCAAACATGAGCACGGTGAGCACGACGACGACTAGAACTGTTGTCCGCAGGGTCTGCCCGCTTTCGCCCTTGAAACCGGCGGCTAGCGCAACGCCCACTGCTCCACGAAGACCTGCCCAGAATAACATCATCTGGTACGAGTGCGGAAGCTCTTCGGTGCGCTGGCCGCGCGCGTGCTTGTGGAAAAAGTTGATTGCCTCGGATAAGGGGAATACGGACGCGTACCGCGTGAATATCACAGCAACGGTGGTAATCGTGATGAACAACGGCTTGACGTAGCTCGTAACCTTTTCAGATGTCGGCGCGGACGTGAAAAGCGACATTCCGAGGTATATGAAGATGAAATTCTCCGAGAGCTGCGCCAGGGTCGAGAAAATGTACTTCGTGGTACGCTGGGTCCGGCGAGACATTGTGTGATATGCATAGTGCTTGAGGGTGATGCCGCAGAACAGAAGCGACACGATGCCGGACATAGACAGTCCATTCGAGAAGAAGTAGCACGTGTAGGCGGAAAGGGCGACCAGGCATGATTCGATCGACGGGTAGAGGTTGAGAGAGGAGTGTTTGAGGAGAAGTGACATGGCGAGTCCAAAGGCTATCCCAAGGGCCAGAGAGACGCTGAACGAAATCAAGAAGATCCCAATACCATGGAAGATGGATGACAGGTAGACTTCCGTTCCGTGGAATTGCGAGAGAGTTCTGCGATGGGTGAGCAACTTGAAAGGCGGCGACGAAGATGCGAAAGTTACTCACTCATACATGACGATACTCACAGCATCGTTCAACAAGCTCTCGCCAAAAATAATTGAATACAGCTTCGGGTCGACTTTGTATTGGTTGAATATAGCGAGGATGGTGACAGGGTCGGTAGCGGACAATGTAGAGCCGAAGATAAGACATTCCAGCAAGGTAACATCGAGCGACTCGAGACCAAGGAATGAATATATGTAGACAAGAACGCTGTCCTGTAAGTGATCAGTAGTAGCCCTCCAGGACGAGTGTAGCACGTACCCGACGCCCACAGCCGAGATGAAGGTCCCGAGGAATGCGAAGGTCAATATTGTCCCAAAATTCCGAAAGAAATTCTCCTGTAGCATTCAACTGTGAATCTGACGCATGCCTGGCAGTGCCGCAAAACTTACTTGCTTGAGCTCATAGCCCGAGTTTAGGATAATTGGGGGCAGTAAAAGGTTGAAGAAAAGCGTGTGCTTGAAAGTCTATGAGAGCAGTCAGTACCCAGGTTGTATACACGACCTCGAGAATGAGAGGGCATGTGCCCTTAGATCAGACGCGTCGTCGGACAAGTTATATCCAGTATTGACCCACGCAGTTGAGGCCACGAAGAGAAAAAGCATCTCCCGTGCACAAAGCTAGTGCAAAGCGAATAGACTCACCAACATTTCACGTATCATCGTCCCAGGTGCCAGCCGTATGATCAAACCTACAAACATCCCGGCGAATATAGACACGAGCGTTTCGTGGACGGCTCGAATACGTTTGATTTGCAGATAGTAGCTTGTCCATAGGGACACCACGAGCAGCATACACACAAGGAACAGACTCCATGACGAGTAGAATTCTTCTTCCTCCACGACCGGGGCTGCTGAGGGTGTTGGCGAGGCGGCAGCGGCAGCTACGACCGCTGAACCAATTTTGAAAGACATCCTTGGGATCCGACAGACGCTATACCCTCAGAGCGGGGAAAAGAGTATGGCTAAGATGGATCTTGACAGTGTTTCGTCGAGGAGGAATGGCATGAATAGTAGCCGCAGTAAAGCGGCGTCGAGTCGCGTACAGCAGCGGGGAAGAGATTACGTAATGACAGCCAGAAAATACGGCGCGCCCGGATGCACAACTTCTTCATTCTACCAAAACTTGACCAAAAGGCCCTCGTATATCGCGTCTGGCCTGCCCAGTGCCCACGGCATTCTGCACGGAGTCTTTGGTGCAGCGTAGGCTCAATTTCAGACGTCTTCTGTCAGCAAGTACGCGTCGTGACATGGCCATCGCCAGTTTTCTCGGGGCGGGCATGAGGGCTAGTGCGTTACGCATTGGCAGTGGTCGGTGAGTAGTAATTATCTCCCTAGTTAGAGCCTTATTCATGTGTCCCTACAGATTAACTGTTCCGGTGATCACGTCGTGCCAAAGGAGACAGTTTTCCGCGTTCATGAGTCAGGTGCGTCGCCGTCGAGGAAGCACTGGCCGTCAAATGTAATGAACAGGCGCATAGGATTTTCGCACCTTCCAGCAGTGCGAAGTACGTCAGTCGCCATCTTGTGCTCGCAACTTCTCTCTTTTCCCATGGCGAACCACCCCGAATGCAAGCACCCCTTCTCCGGCGCCGACACCAGCACCGGAGGTACCGCCACCACCACCA
The DNA here is from genome assembly GCA_000827205.1 of Plicaturopsis crispa FD-325 SS-3. Lineage (NCBI taxonomy): Eukaryota > Fungi > Basidiomycota > Agaricomycetes > Amylocorticiales > Amylocorticiaceae > Plicatura > Plicatura crispa. The sequence continues at coordinate 1,445,609 of KN832559.1, read as the reverse complement.
CCCGTGCCAAGCAACCCGACCTCGGATGTGACTGCTCCATCGGAGGAGCCAGCTGCTGCATCGTCATTGCCGAGCGGAACCGAGGTAGTTGCTTCCTCTCCACAGGTGCCAGCGACCGACGCAGTGCCATTGCCCGTCGAGGCTGTCGGCGAGGTTCCTATACCGGACGTCGGGCTCGCCCCGCTTCACTTCGGCGAATTGGCGGACATGGGGCTTGCGGGGTGGGGCCCGTCTGGCCTCATTGTCCGGCTGCTCGAAATCGTGAACTTGACAGGCCTTCCTTGGTTCTGGACAATCGTCGCCTCGATGATACTGGTGCGTGTAGCTTTGCTACCACTCGCAATTAGCAGTGCGCGGAGTGCGGCACGGTTGGCACCCCATGCCCAGCGCTTAAAGGATATCCAAGCCGAGGCCAATGTTGCGCGGGCTTCTGGGGACCAACTGGCACTGCAGCGGTGTGCGCTCCAGCAGAAAGCTATCTACGAGAAGAACGGGATAAACCCGTTGATGTCGCTCGGTGGCGCACTCGGGAACGGAGTGGCTGCGTATGCTTTCGTGATTGGGCTCAGGCGGTTGTGTCTGCACCCTGTCGAGCAGCTGAAGCACAGTGGCCTGGACATTGTACCGGATCTCACTGCTTTCGATCCTTGGTATGGCCTGCCGCTCGTGGTGACCGCGTTGATCAACGCCCAGATCTCCGTAAGTGGCTCGCCTGCGCTTCTGTGTATATCCACTGGCTAAACGCCGCGGCCTTTTCATAGCTGGCATCAAAAGATGTAGCAACTCCGGGCCACGCTATGAATTATTTCAGGATCCTTTCTGTGGCTGGACTCTGGTTCATGACCAAACTTCCTGACGTACGTCTCTTTTCCATGCCATGCTGCTGTCTCCATACATATCACCCATCTTTAGGCCGCACTTGTGAGCATCGTCACGGGCGCCGTATTCACGGCCATACAAACATATGCGCTCCAACGACCCGCGGTGCGCGCACGCCTGGACATACCGCCCCACCCCAAGGATGCGCCCAAGGGTCCTACAATAATGGAGACGTTGCGGCATACCAGGAACTGGGCCCTAGAGCAATACAACGTGAGATTCGGCTCGAAAAAGAGCTTGCCGTCCCCACCGAAACGCTCCCGGAGATGAAGGAATCTTGTATACTTTAACTTGACTCTAATCAGACTTAATTCATCCGTGCTCCAGATCGCTCACTGATTAGTGTCTACGATCGCCGACTCATTGGCTCCCGAAAACATCTTAAGTATTGAGCTTGGTACTCGTGAGTGTCAATGTCGTTTTCCTGCTGGCCGAAACGTCTATCAGTAGTTCCGTGTATCAGCACCCTAAGCTCTAGTCGTAGGTTAACTCATTTTTTGTGTTGTTTCCCGTACTGACGCGGACGTCTAATGTGCTTGTCTGGTGATCTGTTTCCGGACTTCAATCATCTGTTCTAACAGTGTACCGCAGCAAAAAAGTTTTGACTCAGTGGTTGTGGACAGAGTGAGAGAACTTGAACACCTATCACTCAAAAAAGAATACGACAATGGGGGACAGTTCATGTGCAAGGTACGACGATTGGGTAAGCAGTTCGGCAAGCAACTTTCGGGTGCTGCGCTCGACTCTGTTCGATCGCTGGTTAGGCGACCGATGGCCCCAGAGTCAGGTGCAGCATCAGAAAGCTACTTGGAGAAATGCTCCTGGTTTCGCTTTCCATGGCAGCAATGTATATGAACTATCCAAGGTATTCGCTAGTATTCACATGATGTCCTGCGATGCAACCACAGCAGTTCGCCATTTTGTTTGGTCCAGTCTAGCTGAGATTGAAATCATGATGGTGTTGTAACGGTTGTAAGATGAACTAGTACTGTAAGAGCGAATGGTTCTCTGATATATATATCGCCGAGAATTACTAGTACTAGTGAGCTGGCTTCAACTGTATACAGTCGCTGAAAGTAAGTACTGTAAGTACAAACCAGCATACGATTTGGTACGCGTTCAGTGAACGCGTCGATTACCAATCAGTCACGAGACCTACTGAGTGCAGCGAGAGCGAGGCACTCGCGCCCGAGTCGTTTCGACTAGTTGTTTGAATGCATACATCCACGAGCGATACCAGCATCCATACTTCAAGACTAGGATATAAGTATGTCGTTATCGCTGGCTAACTCTTGCTAATATTTAGGACAACTCCACATACCAAGCGAGCGCTGCCGCGATGTGCTCATTAGTGGGCTAATTTGTACGCGGTTGCTTATAGAATAAGTAGTGCGTGAGGCTGACAGTTTCTTTCTTTGCATATCCTTGTCGGCCGCCTCGCGTCGTAAGACATCCTAGTGGAACGCGGTGCCACCGCCATTTTTCCTGACGCCACGTCCCGACCAAGGCACTCCCGTTAACCTCCCTCCTACGGTACCGACAATATGCCCACCTTCTCTGTGAGAGCGTATCAGTACGCTCAAACTGCCGTCCTGAGTCATCCCTTTTCAACTATGGAGCTGCCGCAAATTGACATGGCAGTCCTACGCGGCACAAAAGCAGACCGCGACCGACAAACCTATTTCGGAGATCGTCTTATATGGAGCGCGACTGTCAAGGAGCTAAGGCTACGGTATCCTCGTGAAGAGGTGTTTGTATACAAGGTAGTTTCGAATGCCCGTAAACCTCCGCTGTCCTAATTCATGTGTCCAGGTCATTGCAGATGTCGTCACATCCAACAGAACCCTCGAGCACATGCTCTCCGCCTCCGCGCGCGCCGACATCTTGAAAATCGACATCTACGGCCGCGGAAAGAAGCCCGTGGCCGTGCTCAAACAGATGGCTGCAGCTTCCAACGACATGTCCGAAGTGGACCACACAGAGTGGTTTGATCTTCATTTTATCCCGGTCCTGGAAGTTGCGATGCGCGCAATGAAAGAATTGTGAGCGTCACTGCGTATATATCCACACCTACGGAGCTACTGACTCAACCTCTGCTCTAGCATCACCAAGGAACGGGCCGCTAAGCAGGCAACGAAGTTTGTATTTTCATCTTCATTTTTCAACGTGTATATGCTGATTACGAGGCATCAGCACACGCCAGAAGAGCTACACGCAATAAGCGGAGGTGGTAGTGCGTCGTCCTCTCTAGTCAAGAGAGCGAGTACGGCAGGTGCGTACAATGCACATCCACTTCAAAAATACCGTACGAACTCACCCTTAGATATTGCGCCTAGGCGTTATAAACAGGTCCCAATCAGAACAGATAAATACGCTGTCACAATACTCCGATGACTTGTCCCCGATGCGGTGTGCATGTACCAGGCGTCATTTCTCTCTGCGTACCTCGACGTCGCAAGGAATTTCGCTTCGTTTCTCCGTCCAAGTCATCGATCTCAAACTGTTGATTCTAGCTCCCTCTGCATAGCATGCCTTTCCGAAAGCTCAATTTGTGAAATGGATTTTCCGTTCCATGAGGCTTGTCTACAGGTTTTCCCGGGACATTTTCTGTGCGTGATACATGTTTTCTGACTCACGTACACCCGACTTGATAGACTTAAGTAGGATCCAGAGTAAAAGATAGGTCGGCCTTTCAGGGTACCGCAGCTCGAGATAATCCAGGTACAAGTGTCTGCGGCGGGTAGCAGGTTCAACAGGCCGCGTTCTGGCTCTGCGCTGAGATACAGTCCTACATATTTCACCATGCACGGGTGCGCCTTTACTTCCTCTATATCTGGTCCATGGCTAAATTAATACACCAAAAAAGGTTACGAATATCGAAGAGAGTCCAAGTGCAAGGTCTGGCCCGCAGGCAGGCCAGTCCACCAGGCAACTTTCGGGTGCTGCGCTCGGCTCTGTTCGATCGCCTGTGGCCAAGCGACCGATGGCCCCAGAGTCGGGCGCAGCATCCGAAAGCTACCTTGTGTGAATGTCTCCCGAGCGATTCCCAAGGCAGTAATGTGTATGGGCTATCTCGTGTATCCGCTGGTATGTATGCGTGATATTACGATGCGGCTAAGGAAGCGAGACATTTCTTTTGGTCGGTTCTGTGTGTGTGGTCGCGATTCGAATGATGTTTTCGACGGTCTTCCACTGCCAACCTGTTATCCTCAGACGACGGCTCAAGTACACTGGCGGAATCCCGGACTCGCGGGTACGCCGTCAGAGCTGCGGTCAGCATCTAAAGCATGTTTATACTATTTATTCGTCAGTGCTAAGGAGAGAATATGTTTGCAGCGACGTACCACTGCTGATAGCGATCTTCGCATTTCTTCGGGTCGCGTTGACAGTTCAAGATTCAGGATGATAGCGAAGTCGCAACATGTAGCCCGCATCCTCGATTTTATGGAAAGACCAAGCTTTCAGTAGGAGTCAACTACAGCGTCACTGTTCAGCGGCTTGACAGCGACGCCAACCATTACAGTTTCCATTCGTGGCCGTTTCTGAACTCCGCGACTTTGTCGAGCCGGGCGGCGTCTTTACGCTACTCCGACTCGTTTCAGTAGTTCTCATCTACAACTGTTTCCAAACAAGACCTCAGAGGCTCGGATAGGGTTTGGATATCCTTGTCTGGATCCTCCTGCCTACGGCAGACAGTCGCTGCACTTCGACAAACGGGACTCTTTGAGTCTACGCATTAGCATTAGCTTCGATATCTTAGCTCCATATGCATTCACCGTCAACAAGCACTTCAAAACCCCCTGCTGCCCCTGGAACGACCGAATTTGAGATCCTGAAAGCATCTCATCGGTAAGTATGTCATGACCTCCGCTGTCAGAGGAAATCTGACTTTTCCGCCACAGATTCTTGCACGACGAACACGAGAAAGACGAGTCTTGGGATCACAAGCTCGCACGGAAGTACTACGACAGTCTCTACCGGGAGTTTGCAGTGTGCGACTTGAAGCACTACAAATCTGGGAACGTGCGTCTCTAAACCATGTCACGGACAGAGAACCACAAATAACCATTCCACTCCTAGTTCTCTCTGCGTTGGCGAACTGAGGCCGAAGTCCTTTCTGGTGCCGGCGAGTCGACCTGCGCGAACACGCGCTGCCCGCTGCACGAACCGCCGTCACCTCAGTCAGGCCTCAAGATGCCGCCGCTGACCACGCTTGAGCTTCCATTCGCGTACGAGGAGGCGGGCGTTGCGCGTAATGCGTTGGTGAAGGTAGTGCTTTGCGCGCGCTGTTACGATAAGCTGATGTGGAAGCGGAGGAAGGAGCGGAGTGAAGAGGTGAAGGAGGATGGCGCTGATGAGCGAGAGAAGACGAGACGGCACGGAAAGGGACGGGCGGAGGGGAGGCGGCACAAGAGCAGCGTCCGCGAGGGAATTGAAGTCGACGGGGCCTATCCTAGTGAATCACAGGAGCGCAACCACCGGCGTAGACGCAGTTCGCGCTCACGCTCGCCTGATACACGGTCTCGGCACTCGCGCCCCGCACATCGCCGCGAACGCTCGGAGCCACGTACATGATTCAGTGCGAACCCAGTGGAGAAGGTTCATTGCAACTCTTTCCCTGCGTGCTTTCTGTCTTTGCTTACTCATGATTTTCGTCCAGAGATCAGTAACACTTTGTCGCATGTAGAGCCATCGCCTACGTCAGCACATGTCCGTGGATCCTTGTCCGCTGACATGCAAGCTTCAGCAAGACTACAGCCACGCGCGACGGCTTCGGCCGTGCGCACTACCGAGCACATTCGCTGGAGGTAGCAGTGAAAGTTGAAGATGATGGATTCATATCATGCTGGTCCACAGTGCGGCAGGGCTTGAATGCGTAGGCTGCCGTGGAACTGCATTCACTTGCTAGGATCTTCAATTTACCCCGTTCCGCCGGAGCAGTTCCCATACGCTATACATCGTGTATCATGTCAACGCGATGTATCTGCTATGTAGTGCAGCCATTTTCAGATTTGTGCATACATGAAATTCTGTTTAAGATTTTGAGTTCTGCACCCACTATTTTCCCCTTTGCCTTTGTTCCTGGCACTTCCATCTTGCTCCCACCGCCAAAGCGCTTATCACAGCTACATGCACTCAAGCGCTCAAGACGTACCTGCTTGACATCTTCTCTTGTACTTACCGTCTACCGCAATCTGTTTTACAAGATATATAATTGACCGAAATGCAGCCAAGCGATCGTCCAAAACGCGACCGCTCTCCTCCGCCACACATCTACGGACCACCGATCCCCGAGGCCTTTCAATCCTGGTCCACGCCCGCCGCTGGAATGACCGCTGATTCAGAGGACTGCACCACACTCATGGGCATCGCAGGCTGCGGGCCCGACACCGCGCAGCGACTACTGCTCAAGCACGGTAGCGTGGAGAAGGCAGTGAACGCGTTCTACGACGGAGACACCGGCGAGAATGCGCCATTGACGGTGCGTCTCAATGCGCCTAGCACTCGCAGTGAGTATCTGATGTCTAACGAACTTGGGGCTGCACTGATGTCGTGAACGTGCAGGCCAGGACACGCCCAGGGGCGGGGAAAGCAGTTATTTCAACAATCAGAGCAAGTCCCCGATTGACCTCACCGTCGACGACGACGAGCAGATGGCGCAGGCGATCAAGGCATCGCTAGAGGGAACGAACTTGGATGGGACGTCGAGCGAGCTTGTGCCGTCCCAGCGTGCGCCCGATCCGAACTGGGCCATGGTTCCATCTAATGTGAGTGCACGACCGCATGCATCGGCTCATTCGTTGACAGGCATGGCAGGTCGAAGTGTCGAAAAACAACGCCGAAGCGTTTTCGCAGGACGACCAGACATTGAGCCGTGCTATCGAGGCGAGCCTGAACACTAGCTATGGGGACTTTGCCGCCGACGAATACGAGGTGCCTCCGCTAGAAAAGCAGGTGCGCATTGGGAAGAGGTGAGTACCACCGCGCTGTTTCTCCCGGTCTTGGCCTCACCCTCTACAGACCGGTCGCCCTGCGCCCCGCTGTCCCCACCATGACATACGCTGCACTCATCCTCCAAGGCCTGTTCTTTGTCCCCCAGTTCCGGCAACGGCTCGCGGATTGGCATCCGTATGTGCCGGAGGGCAGGGACGAGACGCCCGTGCCTACGTCGGGCGACGGTGCGCATTCCTCTCTACGCGCACTCGCCATGCTCTTCTAATGCGCACGAGCAGAACATCTACTATGGTTGCTCGTCGAGGTATGCACGACCATGGACATGGGGTTGCTCTCCGAGCTCAACGTTGACAGTCACCTCCTCGCATTCGATACGCGGCCGTGGGGGAGTGCAATCGAACGTGTCGGAGACTTGTCGTCGGGTGCGTCCCCTTCCCCTACGGACTCTGGACCGAAAACTGACACTGCGCATTTAGCATTCTTCCAGAAAGTAGCGTTGATCGCGGAGGAGCTTTTCAAGAGGCAATGGGAGGACTCCGGGCTCGATCCGCGACAGTGGGTACCTCCCTTCGATACGCTTGTATATTGACTGATAGCATGCTCCGACGCGCAGTCGACCGCGTATCTTTCAGTTCTCGCATAGCACGATGGAATCTGATCCCGTGACGCGTGCTCCCCTTTACCGGGAAACTGACAACTGTATCGTCAAAGTCGATCTGGGCGTGGACCCACCGCTGGCAAGTCTGCTCGAAGAGGGTGCCCCTGGTCTGATGATCTTGCCTCCTCTCTACGCACATGCTGACTCCCAGTTTAATAGACACCCACGCACCGCTGGAACTTTTATCAGTTCTATCTACACAGCTGTCGAAACCCCTCTATACTGATGCGCCACTGAATGTGGACCAGATGCCGCCGCAAGACGTTATCTGTGCACCATCCGAGACCGTCGCATTCCATCTGGTCCAGTCGTCCGCGCGGGCGCGCCCAGTACGCTACGGGAAGAGTATATATCTCGACCCTTTCTTGCGCGAGAATGCGATCCTAAGCCGCGAGCGCCGATGGCTGCAACGTAAGATGCAGCTCGAAATCTCCTCCCTGCGCACGCGGAGAGAGGCTCTTGTGCGGTTCAAGGTGATTGATCCCGTGTCCGCTAAATACGGAGGGGTGCTGACATTGCGATAGGGCAAGGACGTGCTGAAGGACTTACGTGCTTCAATACATTACTACGCGGAGGTGGCTGATGCCAAGGGAGATCCCGTTCGACAGGCTACCATTGAGCGCACACGGGCAAAGCTGCAAGCTATTTTGGAAAAAATTGAAGCTCAAACTAAAGGTATCTCACATTTCGTCATGATCATTTCGCCCCTTCGTCCTGACAAGACCCAGATATCGATGCGCAAATATCACAGCTGCAAATAGACGCTGCCGCAGTAATGGATATACCGGAGCTGCAACGACTTCGCGTGCGTCTCGTATTTTCCATGGTGGCTCCATCTCATTTTCGCTTACCGACTGCGTTAGTATGATCTCCGCGTCGTCTTTGTCCACGACGGACTGTTTGGCCGAAAGCACCTTTACTCGTACGTGCAAGACCAAGGAAAGTGGTGGAAGACTGTTGACTCGCTCGTGGATGAGGTATGCTCCACGATTTTCCTCATTGACGTCACTGAGCGCCATCCAGGTGTCGGAGGAAACCGTTTTGAACGACCAGTCAGGCATCCACCTCGGCGCGGGCCCTTACCTACTTCTCTACAGCCGAGCGCTCCCCGACGCCGATGGCCCTCCACCGCGGCTGCCTTGGCCTGAGGGCCTCAAGGTTTGTGTGACATCTTTCCATTCGTCCCCTTCACTCCTGATGTCATTTCACATGCAGCAAGGCATCAAGCGCAATAACTTGACGTTCATGTCGCAGTTGCCACCAGAGGTAGCAGAAAACATGAGCCCGATGAGTTCGCCACCAACCTCCCCGATCGAGCTTGAGCCGCCTTCGGACGTGCTAATGGGGTCAGATTCTATGTAGAAGGCGGAGACTTGGTGTACTGTCGCTATATTCTAGGTGTGTGTATAATATGACCAACGCATTGTACTCTCATTTCAATCCACGTTGGCTGGCTGTATCTTGAATGCGCTAAAACCCTTTCGACTGAGCTTTTACAGAGACCTGGATACGCGGCTTCTCTTTTTATCGTCTCAAAGTTTTCTCCCGTGATCTATCGGGGAAGACACGCTTTCCCAGCATGTATCCCGCTCCCGGGCATGTCAGCACTTTGCATCGCGGGGTTACAATTCAAAATGTGTAGTCGATAAGTGACTTGACGTTTGTCAACAGACATCACGAAATCGACACTTCTTCAACGGTCCCGTTGGCCAGACTGGCTTCGCGAACTCAGCGCCCACGAAGTGGGAATACCTGGTTACAAATCTCAGCTAGATTGGAGGGACTCCACGAGAATCGCTCACGATCTTAACGATGAATCAGTGATAAGGGTCCAGGTATAGTACTGTCTCGTCCATACTCAAACAATAGACGCGTAGCTGACTCTCAGGTCACAGTCTCACGGCACATATGCCAGACAAACTGAGTGTCAACTTTCAAGTAAACACCGGACGATGTTGCCGATCCTCGTGCTACCACCGTACGGTCATGGAGCGGTTATGAACCCGGCACTATCAAGTTGTCGTCCTTCCAGGAGCATGGTATGATGCCTGGTGACCTTGCATCATCTAACGGTTCATGGACTGTTCTAACCGACTATGGAATATACCACCACTTTTCGCCCGACATATGGCCCGAAATCCACAGCTTACTTCCTTTCCCACTCAATACGCACACGATAGTCGCCGTGCCGGAAGCCTGGGACCTAGTTATACCCGGATATGGTCCAACCACGGGTATGTTTCCTCGATGAAAACCGCATTATTACTCAGGTGAAAGGCATTGGATGATGCTGACCGACCCAGCTGGTTCCCGTCGGAATGTCATTCGTTTGTGTTTGCACCCTGCCGCCCTCGCCATTCGGGTCAAGGTTGTGTCGCTCCACCGGCGCACTGGAGCATGTGCACGATTGGTCCAGCAGGTCACCGAAACGGTATGGACAGGCTACTCTGCGCCTTTTTCATTGCCTGTCTACGAGCTGGAAAAATGGCGGGACCAAGATTGCCGAAGCCTGAAGGGACTCGCCTGGAAGGACGGGAACGATACGACCACTAACTTCCTTTTTGGGATGATAGGAAGGCCAAGAAGGTGTACGTTTCAGGGTAAAACAGCGCAAGATCTAGAGAACTCAATCCCGGGTGACCCTGAGATGTTCAACACGTCAGCGCCTACGGACCAACAGTAAGCACACGATTTCCTTATATCCCTTTTGACTTCTGCGCGTCAATCCAGGGACGTCAGCACTCTCTGATCAAGTATCGGGCGCCAGCGAAGACCATATATATAGCGTGGGGCCTATCCTACCAGTACAGAGTCAACGAGATCCTTACAGAGATGTTCTCTCTAGTCTCGCAATTGTCTATCGTTTTCTTCGCATCGCTAGCAGCCTGGCACATTCTACAACGCATCGCCGCCAAGTCGTCTTTGGACAACGTCGGAGGTCCTCCCAGAGAATCTTTTGCTACCGGTATGTTCGCCAGATCCGTAGCCTACCTAGCGGCTTCATTCGTAGTTATGCTGAGTCTTGATGTGTCCAGGAAACTTGAAGCAGTTTTTCGATTGGCAAGGCTGGAGTTTCCACGAACAAATCCTGGCACGATGGGGTCGTGTTATCAAGATACACGGTTTATTTGGTGTAAGTCTTGCACCATGCTGGTTTTTTAACAGAAAATAAATGACGTTGGCCGTGCATCATCCAGGACAAACGACTCTACGTGTCCGACCCACTGGCACTGTATGACATCCTCATGAAGAACCAGGACAATTACGAGGAAACACCGCTTTTCACAGCGTATGCCACCTTAGCGTCCCCACAATCGACTTGGAAGCTCAATCTGATATGGAAATTAGGATCAATCAGACTGCTTTCGGCGAGCACTGTCTCATGGGTACTGCAGGTTGGTACCGAATCATGCCACGATATCGGGATGTGTACATTGATATCGTGCGGTTTAGGAAATCACCACAAGAGACAACGAAAATTGTTGAATCCTGTTTTCTCGGTGAAGCATATGCGGCACATGATACCGCTCTTCTACCAGACTACTCGCAAGGTTTATGATTCTCCACCACTTAAAATATAGGTGCTTCGTACTTACAAATATACGCCCTCAGCTCCAGACCGTTCTTGCGTCAGCGGTATCGAGCGGGCCCAAGGAGATTGACATGCTCGAGTGGATGTACGAATTTATTTTGGCTCAGTTTCTGGAGGGAGTGCTAATGCTTTCTTGTTATTACTTGTAGGTCACGAACCGCACTAGAACTCATCGGACAATCCGGTCTAGGAGTTTCATTCGACTCCTTGGAGGGCGAATCTGACAATCCGTATGCCAACGCCGTCAAAGCATTTTTGTACGTGCAATTACGCGTATGCTGTTTTCTTTTGGACCGTTTTGTTTACCCCGACGCAGCCCGACTATATCCTCTTTCTTCCTTCCCATCCTCTTACTTCCGTATGCAAAGAATATCGGCACACCTGCGTTTAGACGCTTTGTCGTCGAGCATATGCCGTGGAAGCGGGGGCAGGTGGTGCGGAGTATCGTTGACGAGATGTGGGAGAATTCGAAGAAGGTCTACGAGGATAAGAAGGCTGCCTTGGCCGCAGGCGAAGACGCCGTTGTCGCGCAGGTTGGCCAAGGGAAGGACATCATGAGCATCTTGCGTGAGTGTCCTGGCTATATCATGGTGCTGCGATCTTAACAGCTAGCTGCTACAGTAAGAGCAAATATGGACGCTGATGGAGAGGATCGTCTCTCGGACGAAGAGCTCCTCAGCCAGATGTCGTGAGTCTGCTCGTCACCTTCATATTTACATTCCTCACCATAATTCATTTATCCATCAGCGGTCTCGTATTTGCGGCTATGGACACTACATCGTCCGCCCTCGCGAGGACCCTGCATCAGCTATCGATACACCCGGCGGAGCAGGAAAAGCTGCGCGCGGAGATTGTTGCGGCTCGCCGTGAGGAGGGCGAGCTCGACCACGACGAGCTAGTCGCACTCCCGTATCTTGACGCTGTTTGCCGGGAGACTCTCCGACTGTAAGTCCTAATTTGAGTTTCCCTCTTCTCGCCAATATCTAATGGAGCTGTAAAGATTTGCGCCAGTGCCCTTCATATCCCGAACGTACGTCTACTTGCTCTCCCAATGTCATATACACATCCTAACCTGACTGATGGGCATCAGGACCGTCAAAGACACCGTGCTGCCCCTCTCCGAGCCTATCCGCGGTCAAGACGGACGCGAACTCTCTTCCATCGCCGTCCCTGAGAACACCGACATAATTATTGGTATCCTCGCCATCAACAGGGACCCTTTGATATGGGGTCCGGATGCCACGCAGTGGAGGCCCGAGCGGTGGTTGGAGCCTCTTCCTGAGAGCGTCACCAACGCTAAAATCCCGGGCGTATACGCCAACATGTTCGTAGCTAGTATTTGACCTCGTTTCCTGACGCCTGATTTACGAGTGCTATGCAGGATGACCTTCCTCGGCGGTCCTCGGTCATGCATCGGGTTCAAGTTCTCTCAGCTGGAGATGAGTACGTTGCGTTCTCTCTGGCTTGGTTTAGTTGAGCGCCTTGCTAACATATATTTCTTTGTTCCAGAGGTGGTGCTCTCGCTCCTGGTTGAAGTCCTCAGTTTCGCACCTAGTGGCGACAAGGACATACAGTGGAACCTGGGACAAGGAATACAGACCCCCAGCATCGTAGGGCTGGACGAAACTCGAGCGCAACTGCCATTGAAGGTCTCGCTGGCATCTCCTGGCCTCGGGTCGTTCTAATATGTGTACTGTATCTTCGGGGTCAACGGGCCACACATATCTTCGTTGGGATACTCACAGTGACAATTTGCTCATAGTACATACCTTGCTGTTCCTGTCATACGCGCCATCCAGCCTTGTATCGTTATCATGTCCGTGCAGCAGAACCTAGATGATATAGAACGTACTACGCCTTGTCAGAGTAAAAAACACGATATCCTTTCACTACTCTTTCATAATCATCTGAGGTACCTAGCCCAGGAGCAAGCGTCCGAGGACGGGCATGAGATTACACAGAGCACGGTGACAATGCTGATTAACCTACAACCCGGAGTAAATGAACAGAAATGCGGCACAGAAAGCAAGGGTAGTATGATGGGAGAAGCAGCTTAACAGGATACAGCGTCAAGTCCAGACCCAAGCTACGACGCAGCCATTCCGTTGGGTGTAGCATTATCCATATCGACGTCCTCGGTTGTGTCCAGGTCATTTGCCGATGGCACTGCTGCAGACGCAGCGGCGCCAGCAGCTGTCTGTGCTTGTTGCGGTGCTGCAACATCCCTACGAGAACGAAGATGCAGGCGTAAGTGTTATTTCACGCCCTCAACAGCGGACATGCACGCACCATTTTATCTGGAAACGCGTCACGCGCGGCTTCGCGCTGATATCCCGCACCAGCCGCTCGAAAACTATCGACTTTGGCTGTGTCTCCTTCATCTCCTCGTTGTCGTATTCCGTATTTTGGTAGTATCCCACGCGCACGAACTCCTGGTCTTTGTACGAGCCTGTCAGGATAAGCGCGGCCACGCCGAGCACGTCTTCTGGCGGGATTTTGGAGGGATCGGGTGGCGAGCCCTCGAATTCAAAGGAGTTCACGCCGACGGGAACGGGCCCTACGAGACAGTCGTCGAGTTCCTGGTCGAGCTCTTCATTTCCAGGCGACGAGACGTAGATCAGCTTCCACTCGAGATCTGCAGGCGCGTGAGCATGGGGGTGGCACTTGGACCAGGCGGGAGTGGGGGCGCGTACCTTCCGCTAAGGACGCGATGCACTCGAACGTGACGCGAAAATGGTATGGATCTGAAAAGCGCGCGGGGTTGTTCAGGAATTCCACGTTCTGCAATGGGCGGGGTAGGCGCGTAAGTGCTGGTGGTGGCGCCTCGACGAGGAGACTTTGTACGAACCCTGATGGTGACGATAGACATTTCGCGATTGTAGACGCGGTTTGAAAGGCTGAGATCGTCTAGGATATGGCGGTATGAACGACAGACAAGGATGCAAACCAAGGAGAACGTGACGGTGAAACAGGCAGGCGCGGGGTGCAAAAAATGAACGCGTCCGGTCGCGCGAACAAACGCGAAAGAAAGCCTCCTTCCTCACTGCCATCATCATCCGTCGTCGTCCCACATCCGCAGCACTACACCTATGGCAAGCATGCCTAAGAACTGGCATGGCCGCCGTATCTGCAGTATACAAAAGGGCCTATGCTTGACCAATTGCCTGGCCCGATTTACCGTGCAAGATGCTCGTTTTTGTCACCGCTTTGCTTGCGACATCCTGGTTTCACCAGACTCTCGCCAAGGTGCATCACCTTGTAACTGGGACATTCCAGACACCGTATCTGTACACCTTGCAGTTTGATGATGAAACCTTGGCACTCAATCTCACTGCCAATACGACCGTCGCGGGTGGCCATAGTTGGCTCACCTTAAGCGTGAGTTTGAAGTCGTCGATCGTATGGGCAGGTTCTGACATGCGTCACAGCCATCTAAGAAGTTCTTGTACGGTACCGTCTGGTCGATCCCCGCCGGGCTGGCGTCTTACTCCCTTTCACCCTCTGCGGTGCCCACCCTTCTGTCCAACGCGTCGTTTGGGGCTACGAATCCACTTTACGTCGCGGCCTCGAAGTCAGCACTGTATGCAGTCGGTGGCGGAATAGGCACCGTATATGCCGTATCCGATGATGGGCATCTAGGAGATCTCGTGCAAGGCTTGACCTTTGACAATTCTAGTGAGGCACACGGGATCGAGTTAACACCGGATGGCAAATGGGCTTACGTCGCAGATATCGAGGCCAACCAGGTGAGGCACCATTGTCTGAATGTGAATAGGTATGTTGACGCGACGTATTGATGCTTTGCCCCGCAGATATGGAGCTACTCTGTGGATCCAGTGAACGGATCGTTGAATCTACTCAGCGAGGTACCTTCACCTGGATTAGGCGACGGACCGCGTCACACCTGGTACCACCCAAATGGCAAATACGCGTACGTTCTCGAGCAGGATAGTAGTCAGGTCGCTTTCTACTCTATCAACGATTCCACTGGTGCATTGTTATATGACGGCACCGCCCTCAGCATACTTCCAGAAGGTGAAGCTGTTCAGTACACCAAAACCTGGAATTCATTTCAATTCTTGTCATTACTCTCGCAGGTCTTAATGCGACCAATTATTGGGCGGACGAAGTGCGCCTGTCTGCGTCATCGTCGGTCCTTTTCGCTAGCAACCGTGGGCAGAAATCTGGTGGCCCATCCAACCAGTCGAACGCCACGGCGCCCAACGGTTACCTATATGGCTTCTCTCTCACCCCCAACGGGTCTGTGGCGTCAGCGAGCCCGCTGTTTGTTTACGAAACGGCTACGAGCGGGGGCGCCGCCAACGCCATCACGCCGTTCTTATCCGAGGATGGCAGAGAATGGATCGCATTGACGGACTCAGAGGTTGGTAGTGTGTCCATGCTGGAGTTTACGGGAAACAATGTAACGGAGGTCGCGAGAGTGTTCGTAGAGGACGGGGGATGCTGCGCCAATGCCGTTTGGGTTAACTAAGCGCCCCGGCCCGTTTCTTCTGTACGCACGTGGCTGCTGTATGTCTATAATCTTATCGGACTTCCGCCTCGAGCATCTCGGAAGTTCACAATAATTTCCTGCTGAAATGGCTGCATCCGTTTCTCCTTCGGACAACGAACTGAAAGACGCTCTACTAACAATAAAAAGCGCGCAACCTAGCCTCGGAATAGCCAAGACACACGCCCTCGTTTTATCCAGCCATCCGACATGGACTGTGAGCGAAAAGCGGCTCCGAAAAATCTTACAGAACGAAGGCCTGATCGTCTCCAATGCTGGGCCAAAACGCGACTTGTCTAGGAAGATCTTTCCATCGTCGAAAGTCATCGAGAAACTCGACGTCGAGCGGTGGACGAAGAAGGTCGAGGTGAAATACTTTGATAAATTCAAAGGAAAGGGCTTGGTGGCGAAGGAGCCCATCGTTGAAGGCGAAGTGGTTTGGAAGGAGGATCCCTTTGTTATTGCACCGGAATGGTTTGTCTGCCCGTACTATGCCCGTGCATTTTTCTGATTTGTGCCATGCTACAGGGAAATATTTGACCTGCAGAAGGCATCCCGGGCTTGCGAATACTGCACGACGCCGCTGTCAGGCTCGTCCACCATCATTGCCTGCGCGAGCTCGACAACCGCTACGCCATGTCCTGCGCACTTCTGCAACCGCCTGTGTCAATCGCGGTCCGGGCGGACACATCCCCTGCTGTGCCCCGCCCAGAACCCCGCATCCGTACCCCTCATCGCCTTTGCGCGCAAAACAGAGTGGATGGGGCTGCATGCCGTCGCGCACTGCGCCGCGCGGATACTGCTGGACAACCAGATTAGTGAATCCGACCTGCACAGCGATTGGCGGATAATCCAAGGCCTGGCTGAACTGGGACTGGAGGAACGTTTTGAGGACACGCGGCACGTACACATCTCGCAAAAGTGCTCGTTTCGCACCACTGGCTAACCTCGGCCCGCTAAAGGGAAGGCCCTGGCGCTGAACCAGACAGGGAAACATGGCAGAAGGCGCACACTCTTTTTCTCCAAGCCTTCAAGGAGCCGAAAAATAGCGCCCAAGCGAAGAAACTCGCGCGATTAATAAAAAAGCCATTGCCAGAAGAGATCTCCCGCAATATATTTGAATACGACGCCTTCCTACATGGATTAGGCCGTATGAGTCTTAGTACGCATTCCCTCCCCCCTCATGGTTCCCCACTATTTTCTGACCGTAGTATACTTACAGACATGGAGGGCCACGGCGGCCTCTACACGCTACACTCCCACCTAAACCACTCGTGCTCCCCCAGCATCTCTGTGCGCCATCTTGACCGCGGCACCGCGCTCGCGCGCATCACACTCATCGCGCGGCGGGACATCGCCCAGGGGGAGGAGCTCGTCATCACATATGTGGACCCCGGGCAGAGCCTGAAGGAGCGACGGCACGCCCTGCGCGCGTGGGGCTTCGGGACGTGTCAGTGCGCGCGCTGTGTCGACGAGGAAAAGGCGATCAAGAGCTCGGGGACGGACGCGCTGGAGATCGACGACCTCGAGAAAGAGTTGAGGGCGAGCCTCGGGGTGTAGGTCGTTGTGCCGCCGGAGCGTGCTCGAAAACAAACACTAGAAATTGCACCAGTACTCGACGCCCGGGAGTGTTGCTTATCGTCCTCATAACGCTGCACTTCCCGATCTATACCCGAAAGATTTGTCTATTATATGCACTCAAAGAGAGTAATTACAGAGGCAAGAGAGCAGAGTGATAAGTAATCCAGAGCGCGTTAAAAAGATATCGCAGCATAAACCTAGTACATGCGGAGGCGGAAAGTTTGGACGTCGTCGATACAATATATACGAGGGGAAAGTAACGGAGAAGATAAAGAAACTCTATATCGTATCGTATTCCAACAGCCCGTGACAGGAGTAGGACAGAGGGGGGTCATGACAAGTCCAACCGTGGCGTGATAAAAATCAAGATACATTAGCATAAACCCGATGGAGAGTGTCCGTGTCCAGTCCACGCAGCTTCAGGCACTTCTGGAACAGCTTCTTGTCAACGGGGTACTGCACGCGGCTCGCAAGATGCTGTCCGGCGACAAGAGACTTGATGACACCCGCAATGAGTCGTTGCTTGTGCACATTGATGAGCGGCTCCAGTTGCATCGATGGTGGTAATGGGGCCAAGGAGGAAAAGACTTCCGGGTGAGCAGGTGCGTCGAAGTTCCCGGTGACTGGGTCGATGCCGACTGCCTCGTTCGGCGCTGTTGGATCGATCAAGTCGGGCAATTTGCTGTATCGTTCGAGTTGCGAAAGGTACACGCCTGTATAGAGAGGAAGGTCAGCGTATGAGCAGTGGCAAAACGATGGAATACGCACCGATGAAAGGTACACAGGCCGATGGAGGTGGCGGTTTGTTCTCCGAGGTTTTACTCTTTGCCGAATGCCCGTCCGCTGTACCGCCACCGCTCACAACAGATGCGGTATGTGAGCCGATGTTGATGGGTTTGGCGTCGGCCATGGAAGCAACGGATTGACGGATATACTTGAAGTCATCAGTTGGGCTAACGTATTCGGTCAAATCATTGAACATCCGTGTCTCCCACATGCCAACACGGCTCCACCATCGCCGCATGGCTTTGGTGACCCATTCGCTGCGTAGACCTGCGATAACGGCGACCAGTGTGTTATAGTTGCCCAAAGAGTAAGCTTTCTGTAATTCACATTCAGAAACAGTTCGAGACGACAGAACATAGAACACACCCAGGCGACCCGAATCAATTTCCCGACAACCACCGCGCGTTCATTTGGGGATGTCAAGACGACCTCCGATAGAGTGAATGTGGCGATGAGATTGAACCGTGCTCGAACGGCCGCGAGAGCGCTGGTTTTATGAGCAAGCCGAGACTCCGCTTTCCAACGCGCCCGGTCCTTCAGATATTGCGCCCAGTCCAGAACATTGACTTCCTCGCAAGACATCCAGTCATCCAGAACCAATTCTTCGAATTTGACTCCCATGAAGAGCTCCCGATCGATCATCGAAAAGTGTTGCACCAGAGTCTCGGCCCGATACCCTAGTATGAAAGACCGATGGACCCGTGGCCCTTGGGGAACAACGAACTTCGACGACGGTGACGTGATGCTTGGGGAGTTGACATGGGAGAGGCGCTGAGGTGAACCGCCGGAAGTCGAAGGCCTCGACGATACCCTACTCCGCGCGATGTCAAGCGGAACAGCCTCGTCAGGCACAGAATCTTCGTCACGAAGAGGGGACCCAGGTCCACCGTTTGAACCCACAGGCATCTGTGCAGCTATCGGAGTAGAGGCCGCGTCAAAAGTCGAGGTCAGATCCTCCGTGTCGTCGTCAGATGCAGACGTCGGCTGAGACGTTATAGCGCTGCCTTGCACGCTGCTGCCGTCCCCATGCGTGAAGCTATGGTCAAAGTCTTCATCAGTTGCCGACTCCTCATCGTCCGACAATCTAGAAGGTTCGTCCCCGTAATCACCGGCCGCTAGGCGCTCCTGTATCGTGCGTACCCAGCCATCGACTTTGGACGCTTTCTCCTGCCTTTTTGCAGGGTTAATCTGGCCTTCAAGGCGACGGAGAGCATCTTCGACATCTCCAGCTTCCTCCTCGTCGCTCAGGGAATCTATCAGAGCATTCATTTGCCACTGCTGGATGTTACCACCGCCCAAGCCAGCTTCATTCGAAGCAGACGACACGACAGAGCTCGTGGATGGTCCAGAAGCACCGGACGCATAAGATTCTCGCGAGATACCCATCGAAGAGACGCTTTCCCCAGACCGACGTAGGAATTCAAAGTCGCGTCGAAGTGGTAGCTTTCGTGGTTGTTTGCGTAATAGTCCAGGAGGCGCGGATGGTGCAGCGTGGTCTGACGAAGTATCAGATAAGTCGAGTTCGTCAATGGACACAACGTCAAACTGCCATTGCTCCCGAAGATTACGCTGAGGTGCTCGTGGCGGTGCTCGTGAGCCAGAGGAAGAGCTCGAAAGTAGTGAGCGTGGGGAGCCTGGTCGGTCGATTTGATTCTCGTGCGCAGGCTCTACAGGTCTTGGAGCAATCTCGCCAAAGGAACTGTCGTCAGACATATCTGAGTCGAGAGGCGCATCAGGTTGTTCGTAAGCCGGAGGCTGGTCATTGGGGACATCAGGTGTATCAGGTTTAGGGGAATCAGGTTTGGTGGGCGGATCAACAGCTTCGGGAGAGGGTTCGCCAGCCGCAGAAGGTAAGTCGGTCCGTTCAACCGCTTCGATAGACGGTTGAGGGAGTGGCGGCACAGATGGCTGTGTCTCCATTATCTGCAAGTAACGTTCTACTCCACCCCGAACGGTGAGCAGGTCCCCAGACTCGTTCAATTCCAGGTCAAAGGCAGACACATCTGTGCAAGCGCCCAAAGGTGCATGAACCACCGACCCAGGGTTCAAGACCCGTTTCCATCGCCCCAGACGTCCAAGAGTTTTGACAAACACTCGCGACAGTTTGTTGTGATGAATAGGAAGAGAGTTGGGATTAGCACCAAAGGGTAAATCTGGTGAGGACTCTGCGTTCGAACGATTGCCTTGTTGCAGTATCGTTTTCTGTAGTGGCTGTTGCAGAAGGGCGAGAGCTGGGGAGGACACAAGAGTTGTCGGCCGCTGGGGAGAACCAATGCCTGAACCAACATGGGCTGGTGTGAGATGAGCATTGGCAAGGTCGTTTGGGAAGCCTGGGGCGTTCGACGATCCATCCGGAACAAAGTCAAGATCCAAGTCCGAATCCTCTTCTTCCTCGGCCCGTCCCACTGCTTCTGCGAATTTATCCCCTAGCAAATGACTGAGTGTCGACCGAGCCTTGGGTGGAGAGCTGACAGAAGAGGGGCGAGGTCGGGTGGTCGTAGATGAACGTCTGGGTGCGGACGGCCACTCCTTGCGAGTGTGTGCCTCTTTGCATTCCTTGACAATTTTTTTCAGTTTGCGAACAATGCTCTGAGAGAATGGTATGGTGAGTACAATCAGGATCACAAAGGTGCTATGCAAGCCGAAAGCATACCAAACCATCGCTGTGTTCCTTTAATATTGGATCACGGATCATACTGTTCAACCAATCGGCGAGGAGCAGTCTGAGCTCGCGATTGGGCAAAAAGTCCACAGCAAAAAATGTCAACAACCAATATCGAATGGCTACGAACGTCCGCACGCGTACGATCTGCCGCACCCGTCCATCCTGCGACGATGCCGGTTGACCCAGGGACCAATGAAAACGGCAGATGAGCAGATGCAGCAGGTCTACGGCACCGATGTACGCTCTATACGTCAGTAGGAACATTAACAGTTCGTCATAATCCAAGTCGCTTGTTAGCTGCGCAATCCACCGTTCGATAGTGGCGGCGACCAAGATCCTAGGCTGCATACCATCCTCGGACGGCGCCTGGACCGTTGGAATGGGGACAGCGATACTGTTGCTTCGTGACGCCTTTCCATTCTTGTGCCGTGGAGCACGCGATGAGTGCACTGACGACATATCGGTGCGGCTGCCCTGCGAAATCGATACATCATCGCCCTCTCGTTCGGCCTGCATCTCACCCCATATTACAAAGCGCGGGTCATCGCGAGGAGCAGCCGAGTCGTCGGAGCGCAACGACATCCTGATCACCGTAGTTTCGCCTGAATCGGGTGATATTCGGTCCAATAATGGCAGACCACGATACGTTTGCAAGACATCGAAGACGTCCGTCGAGTATCGCGAGTGCATGCTAGTCTCCGGGAGCGGTGCAAGGCAGCTTTCAAGGGGCTTATATTCCTCGGTCAATATGGAAGGACTAGGGATTTGGATGTTGGATGGCCCTGAGTCATCAGTGTCGCCGACTTCGGGTGGCGGCCCTGTGGCGTCAGACTCTGTGCGGGAGCTGGGGTCCGCGGCACGAGCCGTCAAGCCCGACTCGAATGATTGCATCTCCCGCAGCATGTGCGGGGCTGGCAGACGTTCTGACTCTGGTCGTCTGGAGGGGGAGTCGAAGGAGACACCCGCCCCGAAAGGTCGCAGGATAACAGCGGGCGCATGTCCACGCTCGTGCAAACGCGTCGGACTGCCTCCCGGAGAGGATACGCTACGCGAGGAGTAGCCGTTGGAAGATGACGGGGTGGCCTTCCCTGTCCAATGCATCACATCTCCAAACATATCCCCGCGTGGTGATCGCGGAACGTCTACCATGGGTGCTAGGAGACGCGGCATGTCTGCCCCAGTGACACTATGTGAATGAGCACGGCCTGACACTGTCGCGGGCTGCCCATGGGGCGAGGCCTGCGGACGTGGGTCAGGTGGCGCGAAGGCAAACATATCCGGAATCGACCGCGTTTTCCGCAGCTTGCGCGGTCCGTAACTATTCGAGCGGGTAACATCTGGCCTGTTGGGTAAAGGCGGCGCGTCCCCGTTCTTAAACACCCCCGGTGCCAGGAGCATGTGCATGCTCATGCGTGAGCGTCGCTTACCCCGTGAGGTCGACGAGGGATCATGACGGGAAATGTCAGACGAGTGTGATGCCGAGTTCAGATGCTGCTCCACGGCTACACCAGAGGCCGCGGGTGCCTCAGCCACGACGCGAAAGCTAGGTAAAGATGGTCGTTAAGAATTGGTTCCGGGTATGAGAGAAAGGTATGCTTACCCCACACGGTACATTTCCTTTCCGTACTGATTCTTGAATGCCGTGATGACATACGGGGAGCGTACATCTTTGTTGACGCCCCAGTGCTTATCGTAGCGTCTTTTCAGCTCGCGCGCGGCGGGTCCTGACGATGTCTCAACGAAAGTACCGTCGGCTATAAGAACGATCGAGTTAGATTGCCACCGCATCATAGCATACAAATCTTACCAGACAATGATACGTCTGCGGAGGCGATTTCTGGCGGAAGCGGCTCATCGTCGTCAACAGTTTCTGGGACTGCCAGAGACGACTTCGACTTGTTAGCGTCCAATGTCGGGATAGGAAGATGGCAATTCCCTGTGTCGGAGGAGTCCACGGTGCGGGGTGTTATGGAGGGTGATAATGGCGCGTCGGGCGGGTCTAAACGTGAAGGGCCTACTACAGGCGTGTCAGAGCGAATCGTGTCGTCGAGGTCGCTGTCGTGGTGGTCATGTATAGCCTCGGATGACGAAGCCATGGTGAAGCAGTTGGGTGTAACTAGGCGCTGAAGTGCGCGGTGTCCGGGGTAAGAAAATGAAGTTGCAGAATATTACAGAGTCATCCCAAAGAGCAGCAGCTATAATCCCAAAGGTACAAAGTCAAGAATGAAAACGGAAACAAGGGCGTCGGTTGTCGTAATTGTGTGCGGGGGTGAGAGCACGTCGGTGGATTCGGTCAAGCTCCGGTTTGAGTGGGCTGAGCGAGCAGATGGCGAGTATAGCAGTTTTGTCAACGAATCATAAGAGAGGACTGTCCTCGTCGTGACTCTTGCCGTCCAAAGAGAATTGAGGCCTTGACGATGGTGGTTAATGTTATAGCTGTAGCAGTTCTGCAAGTCCGTGAATCGGTTTCAGTCGGGGTTTGAAACTTGTTTTATTCCTGGAGAAGGAGGAAATTCGGGCTGCATTACGCGTCGCGTTCGTGTCTTTCTTACAATTCTCTACCTCGATCGACAAACATGCCTCTCGCAGTACACATCAAGCATGCGGGCAAAGTACACGATGTTCAGTTAGACACCGATCTCCCGCCTGCTGCGTTCAAGGACGCGGTCTATCAGGTCACAGGCGTCCCGCCAGACAGGATGAAGGTCATGGTGAAGGGCGGCGTTCTCAAGGTGTGTGGTAAAGGCAAGATTACAGTACGGGATCTAACAGACTATACACCCCTAGGACGACTCGGATTGGAAAAAGATCGCGCCCAAAGAGGCACGTCTGCAAAAACATGGCGCGATCACTCCTTTACTGACCCTACAGTGTAGGGACAAACATTTATGGTGATCGGTGCGGCTGGTGAGCTCCCAAAGGCACCAACCAAGCCGATAGTCTTCTTGGAAGGTGTGTGTGGTGTAGACAACTAATGCGCGGCGCACTGACGCGCCGCAGACATGGACGACACGGAACTCGCTGCAGCAGTACGTTCATGGGCTGATCCCATACCTGTGCGCCAATTAATATTCTCGTACAGCTGGCAAAACCTGTCGGCCTGAAAAAGTGCGTCCCCCTGCATGGCGAACACACGGATGTTAACGAAATGTCGTACGTTCACCAGCCTAGGGAATACGTGCTATATGAACGCGACCGTTCAATCTCTCCGGGCCATTCCTGAACTCCAGGAAGCTCTTGCCGCGTAAGTATGGCTTTATGTGGAATTCGCGACCCCACTGATGTGCTCGAGATAGCTCGACCCCTACGAGCCCGCTTGCGCGGTCGCTCCGTGACCTTTACAGCAACATGTCAAAGACGACGGAAAGCGTCGTACCGATCTCGTTCCTGCAAGTCCTACGGCAAGTCGTACCCCAGTTCGCGGAGATGGATCGGAGCAAGGGCGGCATGGGTATGGCAGGATACGCGCAGCAAGGTACTTTAGCCGTTGAGCTGTGGCACTATCGTACTGACATTTCCAAGACGCGGAGGAATGCTGGGGACAAATGACAAACGCGTTGAAGGAGGTTGACGGCATTCCGGGCCCTTCTTCTGCAGGCAAGAAATTCGTTGAACAATTCATGATGGGTGAGATGCGTCGAGAGTGAGTACCGCCCGCACCCTTACGTTGTGAGAGCCTGCTGACGAGTGGCCCCAGGTTGAAGTGTGACGAAACTACGGAAGAGCAGCCATCCGTCACATTCGAGAAGGTGCTCAAGATCGAGTGCAATATTTCCATTACCACAAATTTCATGCTCAGTGGCATCAAGGATGTATGTTCAATTTTTATATGAGCTGTCTACCGAGTGCTAATTCGCCTGCAGGCTCTCGATCAAAAGGTCGAGAAACATTCACCGTCCTTGGGACGGGATGCAGTGTACACTCAGCACTCCCGGCTGTCGCGCCTTCCTGGATATTTGACCGTGCACATGGTCCGGTTCGCATGGCGCAGGGACATCAACAAGAAGGCGAAGATCATGGTAAGGCTCTGCTAGATTTAGTTTCTCCTGCACCGTGCATACCGCTTACCCCACCCCGCAGCGCAAAGTGAAGTTCCCGGTCGAGTTCGATGCACTCGACCTTGCCACGGACGAGCTCAAGGCTAAGCTGCTACCCGTGAGCCGGAAGCTGAAGGAAGTGGAAGGCGCGCGCGCCGAGCGCCGGAAAGTGCGCAAACGTACCAAGGCAGTTGCTGCCGCTGGCCCCTCGAAAGAGCAGCAGGAGAAGGACGTCGAGATGGCCGATGCCGCTGAGGCGCCCGCAATTGCTACGTCCGGCTCGTCGACAATAGCCGCGGATGGGAAGGGCAAGGCCCCCGAGACTGGTGAGCTCGAGGACGAGAGCGTGTACCGAGAGAAGGAGGCGGCGGAGCTCCAGGAGCTCGTGAGCCCCGACCTGAAGGCTGACGTTGGGTGCAGTGTGAGCGGGCTGTACGACCTCGTCGGTACGTCGCATCTTTTCAATCCTCAAAGCGGTACCTAATAGACGTTTGCAGCCATTGTCACGCACAAGGGCGCCGCGGCAGACGCGGGCCACTATATCGGTTTTGTAAAGAAGAGCGTGTTTCACGCGACGTCGAACAAAGGCGGCGCGTCGGCGTCGTCTTCTAGCGAGCCAGCATTCAACGCGCTGATAGACGAGGACGATGAAGACTGGTACAAATTCGATGACGACAAGGTATCAGTGTTCCCCAAGGAGAAATTGGCGACCTTGGATGGCGGAGGTGTGCATCGTGTTTTCTGCGTGATCTATTTGCAGCTAGCTGACGTTCTGGATCAGGTGAGGATTCCTCTGCGTACGTGTTGCTGTACAGGACGAGGCCTCTGGCATGAAGGGCTGTGTTTGCATTCACCCGTGTTGTAACCCAATACCAACAAAAATGTTGTAGACTTGTACTTCACGAATATTGCCATTGCTGTCCTGCGGCCCTGTAAGTTGTACAGACCATCCATAGGAAGAGCTACAAATTTATTTGGAGGATTTGCAACTCTCCTCGACCTGTTTCCTCCGCATCCGTGCCTTTTGCTGATGTAAGCACGACGTCAGTGCCACTGCAGACCACGTCGCGGCCGCAGCGCGCGGCTCCAGAACGTGAATAAAATCCTTGAAGCTTGCACAAGACCACGACAATCCCTTCTTCCCCAACATCCAAAACTTATCTGCTTTGCCTTAAGCACTATAAGTCATGACTATCTAGTACGTTATATGCAAAATCTCCATGAGATATGGCTTATAACTGACTATATGCACAGCTACTCCCTTACGTTCATGCTCCTGGCGGCGGAGGTGCGTGGGGTTGAAGGCGCTCGGATATCTTTTCAGAGAGCTCAATAGTGTTGTCTTCTAGATGGTGACATTCTGTTTCCTCGTTGCGCCTTTACCGTATGCGGTTCGCAAGCGCCTCTTCCGGTTCCTGTCCGAATCGCCCTACGTCGCAAAGGTCGCGTATGCGCTCAAAATATCATTCATGTGCGTTTCCTTCAGCCCCATTTATAAATGCCACGCTCAAAAATGTCTCTAGATTTGTAGCAATACTGTTTGTCGACGCCGTCCAGCGCATGTTCCGCGTGACAGCCGAGTCGCAGATAAATAAGTCCAATGGACAGCTTGGGGCCTCGGATGTTAGAACCGAAACAAACTTCGCTGCGCGAAAATTCTAGTGCGTTTATTTATCCATTCACTTTTTGAAGTGCTCAAGTTTACCCTCGACAGTGCGCAACGCAACACATACCTGACCGGATTCTGTCTTTTCCTGTCCCTTGTGCTCACACGAGTGTTCTACATCATCCTCGACCTTATCCACACGCAGGAGGAATATGCCAAGCTCAAACAAGAGGTAAGTCTCTCCGCTCGAAATTAGCTTTCGCTCATGCGTGCATGCTTTTAGACTGCCAACAAATCGAAAGGTAGCATCGCAGCTGGCGACCAAACGAAGACGATTGAAGAACTCAAGCAAAAGCTCGCCGCCGTTGAGGCTAAAGACCGTGACTTTGGTCAGTCGTCCGATATCCACTAGCCATGAACATTCCTAATCACTTTCGTACAAATATAGAGACCCTCAAAAAGCAAGCGGCCCAACAGCACGACGAGTACAACCGGCTCGCGACGAAGTACAACGAGGCTACCGGTCAAGTTTCGTCGAAGCGCAATGACTAAACGGTGTACTAAGTTGCACGAACGGGGGCGATCTGAATATTAGATCTTAGCATGCTTCGGGTACGGTGATGGACCTTGTTTGTTATATGAACCTGCCTGTTGTCCTTGCTACCTTTCCCCAATTTTGTTTGTTCAATTCGTTCAAGTTGGTATCGTACATACAGGTTGGACTGCGTCGTTCGGTCGTAAAAGTATTCCGAGGCGTTCTAATGAAGGGCAACCATGCAGTCAAGACTCGGTCATGTATAGTATCTGAAGTTTGGGTGCCTACGCAAACGCTTGTTAGCTTTACTTGCGACCGACTGTATCACGACCAACACACTCACCTATCGCCGAGGTCGCCCAGCTCGTCTCCCAGCATCGTCCCCCCTCCTTTCAAGTCCCTCTCTTCTGCCATTTTATCCCTCAAAGCATTGTCCCTCTTATAGCCCCAGCATAGTAGTGTCCCAAACACCAGTGCCACGACGTAGCACGCCAAATTTATGGCATGGCCTTGCACGTACCGCGGCGCCCATTCTGCACGGTATATCTGGCCGGATATGGCGCCCCCGATATTCCCCATGCTGAAGACGAGGCCGGTCGCCGTCGCACGCTTGTTCGTGCCCGCGGTATTCATTGACAGCCAGCTCCAAAGGACGGACACTGGCACAAACTGTGGTTCCAGCGCGTCAGCACATCGCAACCAGGAAACTAGGCAAGGGAGCGCATACCATGCACATGGTCGGGAAGAACATGGCGTAGCGCACGACGTCGTTCGTCGAGATGATGAGCACGATCAGGGCAGCCATTGTCACGACGCAGCCGCCGACAAAGTGCCAGTACCTATCATGGAAGCGGTCGGACGTCCAACCCAGCCCGAGGACGGCGAGGAAGCTGAATCCGTACGGCGGCGTCGCCATGAGCGTCGCCGCGGTACCCTTGTACCCGAGGCCCGATATCACCGTCGGGAGCGAGAGCATGACGGAAAACACGGGGATGTACGTCGCGAGGTAGATGAGGCCCCAGATGTACGTGCGGTAGTCGGTGAAGGCGGAGAGGATCTGCTTGCGGTCGAAGCCCTCGTTGGCGCGGAGCGCGCGGTCGGCCTCGTTCGCTTGGAGGATCACGGCGCGCTCCTCGGGCGTTAGCCACGATGCAGTGTCTGGGTAGTTACACATGAATATCATGGCGAGGAGGCCGAAGCCCGCGGTGATGCACCCCTCCACAATAAATATCCACCTATGTGGAAAAATGAGGATGGAAGTGTGCATATGCCAAACGAACTATCTTACCTCCAGCCCGCGATGCCGTGTATTCCGTTCATAGCGTTGAGTCCTGTTGCCAACAGACCGCCAAAGGCGCCCGTGAGCGAGACAGATGAATACAGTACCCCATATCGCCGGCCTTGCATTGGTCTTGGATACCAGCAGCCCACTATCGCACATGAGCATAGTTCCTGCAAAAGCAGAGATAAACTTACTCCAGAAGACTATGCCGGGCAGGAACCCCGCCTCAGCGACTCCGAGGAAAAAACGAACGGCAAGCAGGCCGGGCGCGTTTTTCACGGTGGATACGAGGCAGCATATGACGCCCCATACGACCTTAGATACCAAAGATATTGTGTTAGCAGAAGGACGATAGACGATTGACGCGAGTGGCGTACAGCTAGGGTTGGAATGTACCACCGTGGCTTGACCCTTTTGAGGATGATGTTGGACGGCGTCTCGAAGACGAGGTACCCGATGAAGAAGATAGATAGACTCCAGTTGTATTGGTTTGCAGTCAGTCCAGTGACTCCCGTAGACAGACCGAGCACCTTTGCGTTTCCAATGTTCACGCTAGATTTCAGTTGTGAAGTTCAGTGACACAGTTAAATTGCGCATGAAAAGAAAGGGTCAAATACCGGTCTATGTACGAGGCGAGGTAGAGCAACACGGCAATGGGCATGATATGCATGTCCACTTTCCGCCATGCCCGCCTCACTACCTCCTCGTCATGCTCCAGCCCATGAGTGACGATAACGACGGAGTCTAGGGAGGGCGCAGCGACCTTCCCCTTGAGCTCTTCATCTGGTGCAGCTGCAGGCATGTCCACGGCTGGATATGCTGGCTGAAGAGTATCTGTAACCCGTTAGTACGTCCTCGTTTTGAGAACGAGGTAGTGTACTCACGAGCCGGCTATACAAGTTAAGTAAAAGTAGCCATCCCCGGTCCGCTAGACGCATGTCCGGGAGCTCGCATTACGATACCCGAGTCCGACGGAGACGTTCGGTAACAGCTGCAGTAGCCTAACTGTGGAGGCATCGCCGAGGTGTGTTTGTCAAGGAAGGATGGAAAAGAAGTCGGCTCTCACAAAACCCGTTAGCACCATTGTCGAGCGCGCTGGAGATCTGGTGTAAGGAGCTCTCGGGTCCCCGACGGCGTTAGATATGCTTGCAGCTGTTCACACACCAGTGTACAGGACCTCCACGATGAGGCGCTTAGCGGAGCATTGGAAAAGAAGCAGGCGAGGCAACGGTGTCTGGAATGGGGTTCATCCTGCCAGTATGCAGTACATAGATGCCATATTAATTTCTCAGCTCGGGACTTCTGGGTGTTTTGATAAGCATTTGACTGTTAAAGTTCATGGGATCAGTACTCACATGATAGCCTTCGTCATTTTATCGACGATAAGAACGCTGATGATTCCACGGTGCTCCTTCGATGAAGGATCATGTGCGATTCTACAACAATTCCATGTACACGATGTCGACAGCATATGAGACGTTCTCAGGGATAGATTATCCTATATATAATACCGGAAGTTAGGGTGCCTAGAAAGAAGAACGTGAGACTCCTCGACTATCGCCCAAAGAAAACTCGACGTACCTATCACCAAGATCCCCAAGCTCTTCGCCCAGCATCGTTCCTCCCTTCGCGTCCCTCTCGGAAGCAAGCCTGTCCCTGCGTGCGTTGTCTCTTCGATAATCCCAGCAGAGCAGGGTGCCTGTCGCTAGCGCAACTACATAGCACGCTAGGTTGATCCCGTGTCCTTGAACGTACCGCGGCGCCCATTCGGCACGATATATCTGGCCAGCAATGGCTCCTCCGATGTTGCCCATGCTGAATACCAGACCACTCGCGGTCGCGCGTTTGTTCGTACCAGCGGTGTTCATCGATAGCCAGCTCCATATGACGGAGATTGGCACGAACTGAGAGAAGATGAGTTAGTTCAATTGCCCTCGGATAATGACAGGGTACACATACCATGAACATTGTCGGAAAGAACATGATATAGCGAACAACGTCGTTCGTGACGCTCATCAGGACAATGAGAGCTGCCATGGTCACTACACATCCACCGATGTAGTGCCAGTATCGGTCATTCAGGTGGTCCGAAGTCCATGCTAGCGTAAGGACGACGAAGAAGCCGAAGCCATACGGAGGGGTAGCCATGAGTGTTGCCGTAGTCCCCTTGTATCCCAGGCCGGAGATCACAGTTGGCAGGGAGAGAATGACAGAGTACACAGGGATGTAGGTTGCCAGGTAAATCAAGCCCCAGAGATACGTGCGGTAGTCGGTGAAGGCCGATAATATCTGCTTGCCGTTGAAGGATTCGTCTGCTCTCAGAGCCCGGTCAGCTTCGTTGGCTTGAAGGACAACTGCCCGCTCGGCTGGAGTTAGCCACGATGCAGTGTCAGGATAATTGCACATGAAGACGAAGGCGAGGAGACCAAAGCCGATGGTGATGCACCCTTCGATGATGAAAATCCACCTGCGTGAGTTGAGATTTGAGAATCGTACGACGTATAGGCTGCCTTGAGAGTTGTAAAATCACCTCCAACCAGCAATGCCATGGGCGCCATCTAACGAGTGCAGTCCTGTGGCCAACAGACCACCAAAGGCGCCGGTAAGTGAAACGGACGAGTACAATACACCATAGCGACGGCCCTGCATAGGCCTCGGGTACCAGCATCCCACTGCGCAATTTTAAGTCAAAGAGCTGGACGATGCAGAGGACCACTCACGCCAGAAGATTATACCGGGGAGGAACCCGGCTTCCGCTAATCCCAGGAAAAACCGAACTGCTAAAAGGCCAGACGCTGTTGTTACGACTGATACGAGGCAGCAGATAACACCCCATATAACCTACGTTCTCAGTAAGCATGTTGTGTCACAAAGCATGGAATTGAATGATACACGCTGCAAGAGTTGGTATATACCACCGTGGATGAACCCTTTTGAGGATGATATTGGATGGTGTCTCGAAAACCAGGTATCCGATGAAGAAGATTGAGAGACTCCAGTTATACTGGTTTGCGGTGAGACCAGTGACACCCGTAGACAAGCCCAAGACCTTTGCATTGCCAATGTTCGTTCTTATGGAAACGTCGGCGACGGTACACAGGCGCCAAGAGTGAGCAAAACGCACCGATCGATGTAAGAGGCGAGGTAGAGCAATACCGCGATTGGCATTATGTGCAAGTCTACTTTCCTCCATGCCCGCTTCACTACCTTCTCGTCGTGCTCCAGTCCGTGCGTGACGATCACAGAGGAGGCTAGAGACGGCGTCCCAGCCTTTCCCTTTTCGAAATCGGCATCTGGATTGGCCGTAGACATGTTCAGAGGCGCTGACAAGAGGATGGAAGTACCGTAGTCCTGGATAACAAGGAAAAGGTAGTACGGACTTCCATGGCGCGTGTTGGGCTGAAGAGTGTCCTTCGCTTGGAGGAGATAAGCTTGACGCAAAAGACAGCAAAAATGTCGCCATCGCTCTCGGGGCCAAAGAATTGTTTGCCCCTGAGTGGGATGATAAGCGTTTAGCCTTTGCGAGGAAATTGAAGCCCCGCGGCCCTTTTCTGCCACGTCCGCTCCAGCTGTTGGCTATCAGCTGCATTGCCACGTTCGAAAATTTCACAAGTTAGTATCTCATATATCTTGACCGATTTCATCATTCTTACAGCACAGAACCGCACCAGGCGTCACATCAACTTTTCTGGAATTGAGGTTTACCTTCAAGACGGACATCGCAGACCAAGTGAGCGCGACTACGGTCCATTCTTTATTCATGTCTTTGAATCTATACTCATACACAAGACATCGCTTCAATTGTTAGATCCTACGGGACACTCTTAAATATCTTGCACCCCCTCCTCTGGATGTCAAACCCTCAAATGACTCCGGTGCAGCTTGCCCGTCAAAAGCTTGACGAGGAAATCGGACGTATATTATCAAGCCCTGTGCGGGTTCTTAGGACGCGCCGCAATGCGCTTGCACCTATCCACGTACTGCCGATCGAAGTCATCTCCGAGATATTTGCCTATGCTAGGCTGGACTGGCGGTCTATCACCAGCGTCTGCAGTCATTGGCGCGCCGTCTCTCTTCAGTGTCCAACTATCTGGAGCCACCTGGTCGATCCTTATCATCATCCCGAATGGATCGCGCTGCTTCTAGAGCGCTCGAGGAGCGCGCCCTTACGCTTGATGCTGGATCCGGGCGTGTCCAGCATTCCGGAATCCTTAAACCTAGTATTGAAGCATGCCTCCCAGTTCGAAGTGCTTCGACTACACGGCGACGAGGCGTTTATGCGCTCCTGCATGCAGAGGATCGAAGGCCCCATGCCGTTGCTGAATCGGCTTTTTATATCATCTGAATATGCAGCACCGTCGTTCATTGTCCCCGACTCCTTCTGCTCCTCCACTCCGCGGCTGCGCCATCTTATACTGATACATTACAACGTACGGTGGGATAGACCAATATTCCATGGTCTCGTCTATCTCTCTATATTGTCACTGCCTTGGCAGTCCGATGTACCACGTCTACCTTTATCAACCTCGCAACTCCTCCGTATACTCGGGGCATCACCAGCTCTTCAATCGCTGTCTCTGACCGATGCCGTACAAGATGTCCATGGTCCTGACCTTGTCGCTGTTTCAGATAGCGTGCAGGTTAGTCTGTGCCAGCTCAGGTCGCTCGAGCTTCAGAGCGACCTGAGTGCAAGTACATTCCTGCAACACATCCAATTTCCAGCATCGGCTACGTTCAACGTATACTGGGACGTCCGTGCGGCGGATTCCGACGACTCCATAGGGGCAGCACTGTCGGCTTTCAAGGGGACAGGCGTCGACTTCACGCATAAACTGACAATCAATCCAGAGTCCGGCACTGGGATGGTCATAAAATGCGAGAAAAGATCCCATTGTAGAGCGACATTGATCGTAGCTCTCGATCTGGAGCTGTCGTTCCCCTTCTCGTGGATACCTGGACGACTACTATCCATTCTGTTCAGTCGTCTGTCGCTCTCTCACCTCCACGAACTAACGATCTGGGGTGACGTGGACTTCACGAAGGAGGAGTGGGCGCAGTGGCTAGCGCCTCTCAGCAGATTGCAAACCTTGGAGGTACAAGGATACAACGAATGGATTGGCTACCCAATCCTTTTCGCTCTTACAGCTACGGCGGACTCCGTCAATGTTCCTAGCCTGGAAACTCTCACACTCGTCGATATCGACTTCGACAAGGATTCGGAAACACAGCTGCGGAGATGCCTAGAAAGCCGACATGCGCAACACGTCGAAGGGATGCGTCTCAATCTCAATTTCACGGGTTGTACCTACAACGATGGGGCCGATATGTATCCACGCGACATGGTCCAGGACGTCTTGCGCCGATGGGCGAGAATCTGTATTGAAGGAGAGTCCGATTACGGCTCGGACTCGGACGGGCGGGATGATTGATACAATTGGCGTTCGACTGCCCCGGGCGGGGAAAGCGACATAACACAGAATATAGTACATGGTAACGTTCTTGACAATGACCCAGAGAACTCTCCCCTTTCGCACTAGGTCGGACGCGATGTCTTACGCGAAGTTGTAGACCAGTTTCTCTCGTCCGTACGCGCCATCCTTCATGATCAAGAGACCTTCAATGACGTCTACACCGGTGTTAGCACAGCGACTAGATATAGCTAGTCATGCTACTCACTTTCGAGTCCCCCTGGAAGGCGGCGCAGCTTCTGCGGCTTGATCCCTCCACCAGGTTTTGAAAATAGGGCGGGGAAGGTGGAGCTGACGTATGCTAGGGCGCGCGCCCTGTCCTCCGGTAGGGCATCCACAGGCACGACATTTGCGAAGTTGATCTGCGACACTGCAGTAAGTATGCAACACTCGCAGACTTGGAAGACGGGAACGATAAACGCACAGGTTTGCCTAGTAGAGCATAGGAGATAGTGAATCTAGCGACATACAGTCAGCCCACCGTGCATGCAGGACAGGTGTATGCACGCACTCGACTTTGACGTCCGCTCTGCGGTTTTGGATCTCATCTGAGACGGGGAGCGTTGTGACAACAGTTCCCCCGGAGGGCCCGATAGCATCCTACATTGGCATCAGGTCAGAAAATGCACGGGGATGGCATAACGCAACGACTTACAATGCAGGCCTCTGTACTCCCCTTCTCGCTCACAGCATCAACTGCATATGTAACTCCATCAGGGGACGCAGCCTCACCGGCGGAGCGAATGGAGCTTGAAACGTGGGGGTCGTGGTAGTCAAAGGCCTGCGAGGCTCCTAGGGCTTTGAGGTCTTCGTGAGCAGATGCGGAAGCGGTCACGAAGACACGCGCATTTGACAAGTGTGCGAGCTGGACTGCATGGTGGCCTCTGGATGTACAAGGACATTAGCTGGCGATCGAATTCTGAAGAAGGATGCGGATGTACACAGCGGTGGAGCCACCCCAGATGAGGAGCGTGGGTGCGGGTGGCGTATTGCTAGGATCCGGTGACGGAAGAGCTAGGGGAAGCCGTACTGTAAACATGCAATAAGCTAATAAGAAAGGCGAGAGAATGCCCTAAAATCCGTACTGTAGAGTGCTTGTACAGCTGTGAGATGCGGGATCTAAGAAATCATTGCGCAGTAGGACAGTGAAGATGGATTTGCATTTGAGATAACACGTACGGGAAAGGATGCAGCTTCATCGTACGACATGCCTTCTGGCACCTTGAACGTGACAGCGGAATCGAGGCGAACGTATTCGGCGAACGATCCATTGTTTGTCTGGCTGGTTCCATACCTAGCAAATATGGTAAAACCCCTCAGCGGCAGGCGAGCAGCGAAGGCCGAGAGAAAGCCGTACACGAAGCCAGCAACTCTGTCTCCCACTTGAATGTGCTTTACGCTAGGCCCGACTTTGACGACGTCTCCTGCAGAATCACATCCAACTACGAGTCCCGGCTTTCCCCAATCACCATAGGAGTGCTAAACAGTATCATTTGTATTAGAGCCTTCGTGGACGAGGCGAAAGTGTTCCAAGCCGCACCTTCCAATCGGTCGGGTTTAAGCCAACGGCACGAACACGAATCTAAAAGGTTAGTGAGTACACAAATCGTAAAGGTCAATGATACTTGGTGGGGCGTACGATGAGTTCCTCTGGCTCGAGATCAGAGGAGAATGAGATCTCCTTGATGGCGGCAGTGTGTCCCTCCTGCGAGACAAGAGCTTTGATAGTGGTTGGGATAGACATTTTGTCAGTAGTACAATTGCAGCTGCTTTGAGAATGGGAAACATTGGGACGAACGGTGAAGGGTTATATACGCACACCGACAGTGACGTCGATGCCTCGGCTGTCAATAGCAGATGGCCGTCCTCGACGTGCTGCATACGTTGTATAGAGCTTGGGAGAACAATTCGGCACCAGACGGCCTTGGCGAGAATGGACGGCAACTTAGTAATTGAGAGGCACCAGAGTAATCGAGAAGTACTCCTCAATGTATCGATGAATCATGGTTCCATGTATTGCGATGCTCCATATTGACATCACTGAGGACCTGGCCAGTTGTAGAGTCGTAGGGCGTATGTGAATGAAGGAGCAGTCCAGTAGATCACGAAGAAACCCATCACGTCTATAACTGACATCGAAGGGTGGCACGAGATACGAGAGTGGGTAGCTCCGGAAGTTGTATATTCCACCCAAGGGCCGAAGCGGAAGAATCTACGTCCGCTTATCGCATAGAGCCAGGTCATCCAGGTAAGTGCTCAGTCAAGTAACAGGTACACTTTTAACGACATACACATAATACTGGCCTCCGAGATAACGACGCAGAAGGAAATGGTGCAACTTATGCACGGCGCGGAGAATCGATGAGATCTAGTTCTCTCACATCCACGCCCTCAAACGACTTGTTCACGACTTTCCGCGTTTCTAGCTCGCGCTTTGTCAACCATAGATGCAGAAGATGAATGCAGTCCTTCGCCTGTGTAATGATCAGCTAAGAACGTTCTCTTCCTTATCTTAACCGAAGCCTGCTTACAACGACAAAGATGCCCAATCCGATAGAGTTTCTCCACCTGTAGCAGGAAGAGTCAGACGGGCATGGTCGGCGTAGAATGAAGATACTTGCCAGACGGGGTCACATTCCCTCCAAAGGGCCGATCCACTCCACATTCCAGTTGCCACAATCTTGGATGCAACACCTATTCGCCTGATAGTACTCATCGAATGCCACGAGCCGGGTATAGCAATACCTGGCGTCATAGGACGGCTAGTCAGAGGCGGTCGAATAGCAAGCAACTTTTTTAGAAGGGGTGATCGGCACGCGAGCCGGAAGAGGAGAGATCCCATAAGATTTGCGATGGCAGGAACGATGAGCGCTCCGCCGAATGCACGGCCCAGGGATGACCCTGTAGCAGTGATAGTCTGTTGCGCCGCAATAGCTCCATCCGGTGCAGCATCTGCTTGCTGTCCCTGGCCTGCGGCGCCGCCATTCACGCCAGCTGCCGCGGCTGCTTCATCTGGATCGACGTCACCAAGGACAAAGCGGATGCGAAGGCCACCTTCGTTCATAGCCCACATTGGTGCTCGGCCTGGAAGCCGAGGTTCTGGTCGCGTGTCCAGGACGTAGTGTGAGAAGCGCGTGAATTGCTTTCTGTAAAACCCGCGAATGAAAGGCAACATGAGCGCGCAGATAGCAGGCGACGGCGGCCAAGAGAAAGGTGACGGCGATTCAGGTAAGGGACGCGTTATGTCCAACGGAGTCCATGGTGCTTGGTTGAAAGCGTCCCCACGCTGCACGGGTCCCGAAGAGGACCACACGAGCAGTAGAGTCCAAGCAGGCTCAAGCGCCGTGCGATACCCGAATCGTCTCGCGATGAGGCTGAGCGGGATGAGCGGGAGATTGATAAAGGTATGCCATGGCCAATTAGACGGGTCATCGGTGACTATCAAGTCATACATTCTAGTTCAAGAAGTCAGCTACCAGCGAAGGACGGAGGAAGTCACATACTCCTTGCCCAGAAACTCTTGCAAGGCATATGCGCCATATGCAGTGCTAACGACGTATATACCTGGGATGTCAATCATCAGGTGATATAGCTTGGAGACTGGAGCTCATTATAACTCACCAGTACCCACTGCTGCAATAGCGGAAGACAATGTGAGGACGGTGAACATCCGTCCCGCCAACGAAAGACCCAGATTTCCGGCGTCCAGTAGCTTCAGCACATATGGATTAGAGCTTTCCAATTCATACGCAGTGCCACATTGCGGACATTCTACAGTTGACTGCCTCAGTTCCGGGACTTGCGAAACGCGAAAATACGGATGTACTCAAAGCATTCGGAGCGCGTGTCCGACTAGCCTGCGATGTTTGGATCCATTGGAGTAGACACGATTCGTGCGCAATAAGTGTACCTTTGTGACGCGTCAGATTGCAACGTGCATTGGATAATGAAACTTACAATTGCAAGGATGCACCCAAGCCCTTGGAGGGTCTTCCGGCTCTGCGACGAAAGCGTTAGTTCGAGCGCGGAAAGCAGTTCGACGGAATCGCCACCACTCACTGTCAAACGGCTCTTCTTCACGACATATATAGCACAACTTCACTCGCAGATCTTTGACTGTTACTCTGGAGGCATCGGGCATGTTGGCGGGCTTGGAGGATGTAACAGGAATGGTGAGCGCAAAGGTCAAGGCGGCTATGTTACTGTTCTTGCCAAACGTGGAGCCGACGCGGACCGGACCGCGGAGACGCCACGACTTGCGTGAGCCTCATGTTACAGTCTCAAATCTCTTCTCATCTTGCCTACATAAATGCACAGGACCAATATTATCATTGAGAAAGCGGTGACTACAGCACACTTTTGAAATGACAGTAGGAAATATAGACAGGCTTCGATAGGTGGCATGCGTCCCTAGAAACCAGAGAAAATATGCGAAACAAACGAACAGTTAGCTCAATGATCATACGGCGGTGTGACAGCCCTGTCATCGTCCTTTTTAATGTCATCCAGCGGAGGGGGAGTTCTCGCTCTGTCATCGCGCCTCCTCTCGGGAGATGCGCTCCTCCTCCTCTCTGGGCTCCTGCTGCGCCTCCTCCTTTCCCTGTCGTCTACGTCCCGATCCTTGTCGCGGTCATCTCTTTCAACGCGGCGGCGGGGGCTGCGAGAACGCTCGCGGTCCCTGGTGGCTCTCGGAGGTGCACGCCTGTCGTAACGCCAAACCGATGAAGGAGGGTTCTTGGCCCACTGTGCAAGTGATATTAGCAAACAAGCGGTGTCAGGACGGGCGTTGCTTCACTAACCTGAATACTCAAGCGGGATCCTTCAAACATTCGCCCATGCCTGCAACAATTGTGAAACGGAGGTAAACAAAAGCGAGATAGAGACTTACATATCGTAATAGGCGTCCTCAGCATCGCGTTGACTGCGGAACTCCACAAAAGCGTAACTGCAGGATGGCATTCGAGGGAGGTTCGTTGAGCGATCGAGGTCTCGTACGGAATTCGATAGATTGAATGATCGCGGGGAGCGCTATCGAGGACGTGTTCACGGACGTACTCGCGAGCGAAGGTGTGGTGTGGATCGCGTTCGCATGTCGTCGTTCGCCGGACCACTCGAGCCAATTCGACTGCGACAAGAGGATGTACCAAGCAGAAGACCGATGACTCACGGATTCGAGCTTGCGTGCGGGTTGCGAGGGGCTGGAACATCGCATCGAACTAGGGGACCAAATCTGCAAGGCAGTCGTCAAAAGAATTCACGACAGCGAAACAAGATTCCGCACCTTTCAAACTCGTAGGCAAGATCGCGAGCGCGAGTAGCAGGATGAAACCCGCTAACAAACAAGATACGAGGCATTTTGCGGACACAGACGAGGAAGGTGGAAGAAAGTTGAAAGAAAGTTGTGAAGGGCTGATTTGGTCGGCAAGCGGTGCTTTAATCTTGTTGCTCTTTGTTTACATTGTGGCGGCAAGGTCGCGTCCACGACAGATTTGCCACAACGACCGCGAGCAAACCGCGAGAGCATTTACCTGAAAGTGCATTGGGGTACTGCGGTTGGCTTGGAACATTTTGCAGCTAGACAGGTGCGTGAACAATGCTCAAATTCTTATCTCCATTTATTGACCAGAAACTCTGTCATAGATGCGGTGGACGCATGCTGCGACCTGCTCTTCGTATCTTCGCCGGTTCGAAGAAACTACGCTATTCGACAACTGTCGACGTACCTCACGCGCCAGTGGAGAGCGCACACAAGCGTACATCACGGCAGCTTGCCAGGAGCGTGTATCTGTTCCAGAGAGAGTTGATCAGACATACGGACGATCCGCTATGGGCTCTACAATGGCGGCTCAAACACCACTGGCAATTCACAGCTCAGAGGAAAATGGGCTATCGATATAAACGGACCGATCCGTATTTCAAGGTGTGGAGAGATCGCAATGTTCTGTCGGAGACCGACATCTCTCTCGAAGAGTACCAGAAATGGATACCCGTTATGACGGCAAGGGATATTGACTACGCACTTTTGGTCCTCATTGATATGGGGTTTCCCATCCCGTCATGGGACACTGGGTCCAGCCTATCTGACCAGGTATCTCTCTTGGAAGGACGCCAACCTCCGACATGGTTGGTTCTGTACATCATTACGCACAAAGTGCGCACTTCTAGTCAGGCGGCTCATGCTCTACCAGCCCTCGTGTACTCGCACTTTCCGTCGGCACCTTCACATCTCCAACCCTCGATACTCGTCTTCACAACCCTCGTCCTCTCCATATTTCGAGCCATGCAGCCTTTGCCCGACATCATACGCACGTTCCTCTGCATCCCTCTTCCAGAGCCTGTCCTCTATTTCAACCTCATCCTCGTTGCCATCGGCCGATTTACTCAATCCAAAGAGGCTGCAGACCTTGTAGTGCCTCTACTAGAAGCCATGAGGTCGCGCCAAATCCACCTTCGAGCATCCACGTACGAGATCCTTTTAGCGGATCGCTTCGTGACCATGCAATTGACGAAGCATCTTCGCGCGCAAATGCTGTACGAGGGATACGCTCCAAAAGCATCCCATCTGGAGGCCTATCTTCGGGTGTTTGCAAAGGACGGTGCCATTCACGACGCTGGAAGATATCTTGGAGCCGTGCGAGCGCAAGTGCAGGAAGATGTATCTGATGGCGCGTCTACTGTAGCAAGTGGGCCATCTGCGGCCTCGTCGGTCCACACTGCCCATACTCACTTCCTCGGTGCATTCAAAGGGGATCGAGCGTCAGCATTCGACTATCTTGGCCGTCTTCTTCGCACGGAGCAAGCACACCCGCATGCACATCCCGAGTCGCCGTTGTCCAGTCGCAGGGCGTCTATTGCGCGCACAAAGAAATCCCCCGTGAGGCGTCGGTTCAATATTGCCAAGCCAAGGGGTAAGCAGCTGAACATCTACGACTGGACTACTACCCTCGCTGCCGCCGCTCGCGATAAAAGGACCTCGTCCCGTCAGCTGATACGGCTGTTGCAACAAGTACGGAACACAACGCGGACGTTCCGGCCAACCGTTGCCACATATACCGTCGTGCTACGCGGCCTAATCTACCGTAAAGATCTGGAAGGCGCGGAGACGATATGGCGGCAGCTTCGCGAGGATGGGCTACCACTCGATGATAAAGGGCTGACGGTTGGCTTGCAAGTTCTTACTCGTATTGGGAAGCCGCACCTGGCGTTCATACTGTTGGAGCTACTTGCTATAAAACCTGGCGAAACCGTCGATATCGCCAGGCGGAGATCCAACAACCGTCCCGTCGCACCTGACACCATGATGCTCAACGAATTCATGGTGTCGCTGTTGCGAATACGCCGACCCGATATCGTATTCAAGCTCTGGGACCACATGGAGACGCTCTACGATGTCAGGCCTAATGCAGTTACGCTTGACATCTTGCTCAAGTCAGCTAATGTTGCCTCGAAACTTGACAATACCTTACGCGGGCTTTGGGCAGAGTTTGTATCTCACAACCCTTTCCGCCACGACCAACCCGAGCTCTCGGATAGAGATCAAATAGTTGACTCTATCACAGTAGCGCTGGGAGACATGGACGGCGGACCAGTACCGTACAGGTCCGGGATGTGGAGAAACGCGCCCGCGTGGAGAGGTGCCCGTAAGGTTTTTCAGCAAGTTCTGCTGGGAAACCGTCCCGACATGAGGCGGATAGCATCGCCTGCGAATGCCGTGCGCAAATCACGCGACTCTCCCACCGACTCTCCCATGTCGGAGATTGCGCAAGGAATTTCCTCCGCGTGGTCTTCCGGCGTGTACAAGAACACGGTTGTGCTCGTGCCGCCGTCGCCCTTGTATGCCGGCGCCGAGGGTATCTATCCGGAAATCGTGTTGAATGACCAGACGTTCTTCTCGTACATCTCATTGTTGGGCCTGCATAGCCAGGCCGCTGAGATCCCGCTCGCACTCGCGTGGATGCGGGCCTTGGGTGTGTCTCCTGCGCAGTCCACGCTGGCAATGGCGTTAGTGTTTTGGGGCGAGGTCAGCTTGCAGGCACCGCTGATCGAGAGTTGGGCAGGCGGACGCGCGAGTAGCGAGTATGAGAAATTGGTTCAGTGGATTAGGGATTGGGTGGGCGATGATAGGGTGCCGAAAGACCATCATATAGGCCATTGGTTGCGGCAGGTCAAGAAAATGCGGAGACCCATGGATGTCAACGGGTAGATTGTTGGACTTGGCGGAAGGTGACATCGCAGCAAGAGATGTTTCGACAAGAGATCGAATATCAGATGTGAATTACGGTACATGTGCACATACAGTCTGATCAATACAATTGGATACTCCAGTCTTAGGAAATTGAATCGATACATGCTGCAGAATGCGTACAGTGACCCACTAATCCACTTCCAACACCGTGCCACGCTGTACACTGCCCCATCCTAGGGAGAAAAAGGTTAGAATCGCCAACGCAGTACGCAAGGTGAACAGTCCGCACCAACAAGCCGCCAATGCTTTTCAATACGACGCGACAGCGCCACCTTCTCTCCGACCTCGGTACATGCAGGGGATGTGAGTTGAATTTTCGCCAAATCCGCCTTGACGCTAAGTACTCGGCCGCCCGTGGACGTCGAGCCAATGTTGATGAGGAGGAGCTCGTTCTTCACGAGCTTGGATACTTTCGTCTGCTTCTTGTCCTCGGTCTTCACTCCTAGTAGACGACGAAGCAAGAACAGACTGATCTCGAGTTCTAGAAAGTCAAAAGTGAGCCAGTGTAAGGAATGCAAGGCAAAGGCGCGTACCGGTGTAGATTTTTGGCAACTTGCCAACAGCACCGAGAACCTGTCCAACGAGTCGGTCGGCTCTGCACAGTGTAGGATCTATCCTCGTCCCTACACCGATCAAACCACCCGGAACAGCGAAGTTCAAGAGGTTGTTCTCGGCATGCAAAGATACAATGCGACTGAAGATAGGTTTGCACCTATTCCGCCCAGCACTATCCTTTGTGACGATACCTGGCCGAATCTCGACCTCCTGACCTATCCTAAGAACACCTGTTAGGATAGATCCACCAGCAACTCCGCCCTTCAACTCGTCGACCTCGGCTCCTGGTTTGTTAACGTCGAACGAACGAATGACGATGAGGCGTGGGTCGGAGGTGAAATCGCGAACAGGGATGGGTATACGTTTGACGATGTATTCATTGACGGCGTCAATGTTGTATTTCAGTTGAGCGGATATGGGGACAATGGGCGAAGATTCCGCAACAGTGCCTGCAACGAAAATTAATGAATTCGTCATGTAGAATGCTATTGGATTACAAGAACGCACCTTTGACGAAGGCAGAGATGCTCTTTTGGTGCTCCAAAGCCTGCGACTCTTTGATCAAGTCTACCTTGTTTTGTAGAATGATGATGTTCTCGAGCTTCATGATCTCGACAGCGGCCAAGTGCTCCGATGTTTGCGGTTGAGGGCAGGTTTCATTACCAGCAATGAGTAACAATGCAGCGTCCATGACGGCGGCACCGTTCAACATAGTAGCCATGAGAATGTCGTGTCCAGGACAGTCGACAAACGAGACGTGTCGAACGAGCTTCATTTTGTGGCCACAACCCGGCCGTTCACATGGTGGATTGTCTTCTTTGTCAGAACGATACGAGCGGTAGCATCCAGGCCGTGGGCACGCGTCGTTTTCACATTTGTATATCTATCGAGAATCAATGGGGAATCGCAGGATTACAAAGAGTACGGCGTACTTTTGCATTTGCGTATCCCAATTTAATCGTGATGTTCCGGACAAGCTCATTCTTAAACCGGACGGTCATGACACCCGATATCGCTTTCACGACCGTAGATTTTCCGTGAGCGACATGGCCAATCGTACCTGCGAGCGAAACTGTTAGACCAGACCGTTTAGACGCCTAACTGCACACGTACCCAAGTTGATAGTAGCCTGTCCAGATTATTCAGAATTCCTCTGATACGATAGCAAAAAAGATGCTCACTTGTTTAGAGATGACTTCGGGAGATAGAGGAGTCAATGTCGAAGGATCGATTTCGACTTTCGGTATCGCCTCTACGAGATCATCCTCTTCCTCGGCCTCTGAATCAGAATCTTCGTGCAGATTTTGGACCTCGTCGACCGCCATATTCAAGTATTGGCGATAGCTTTATGGATCTGTATATGAAGCAGAGAACGGAGAGACTTGTAGCGTTGATCTATGTCGAGAATCTATCGAGGACGTCGTTTGCGTGACTCGGCTCAATCGCGGTCAAAAAGTCGGCCGGAGTTCGAACCGATCCTAATCGGCACTCGGAACTTATAGCAGTCAAGTTCATTGTCTTTCTCAACCGCCGGCGGCGATTTCATTCAGTGCTCTTTCTCTTCAACCGTCAGCTCCAGATAGCACTACTGCGTTTATCATACGCGCGTGTAGACTCCAAATAGCACGCTGTCTTCTTGAATTGTGCGCTCTTCGTATATAACCGCCACGAAATTGAACAACGTCACCGAGCCCAGTAGCAATAAAACGGGCAGCACGTA
This sequence comes from Plicaturopsis crispa FD-325 SS-3, assembly GCA_000827205.1. Lineage (NCBI taxonomy): Eukaryota > Fungi > Basidiomycota > Agaricomycetes > Amylocorticiales > Amylocorticiaceae > Plicatura > Plicatura crispa. The sequence goes on along the minus strand of KN832559.1, from coordinate 1,401,535 downwards.
CAACAGGTCGCGTCGCCACTGGCAGGCCTTGCAGGAGGACTTAGTGTCTAGGTGAAGCTCCCGAGCCACCCATGCGCTACTCACGAGTGCTGGATCTCATGGTGCCGATGCGCGGTGAGTACCTACTCCTTCTCTGCTCATTAAGCCGTCCACAGAAAAATGTCAGATGCCTTCTCATTACAGAGTATCACCCGCGCCAATCGTCCAGTCATCGAATGCTGATTTTTGAACCGCAAATATCTCAGTACATGCCTCCTCCTCCTCCTGTGCATTGGAAAGCTCGGAGCCTCGGACATTGTGCCATGCGGCATAAGCACAAGCAAACATTGTGCGTCACACTAGCGTCCTCCAATAACACCCCCAAGTTTCCGGGTTTCTTTCCTCTTCGTACTGGTGTACTTGTTCTCTTGTAATCACCAGGACACCCCTGAAATATCACCGACTTAGACTTCTATATCACCTGCTGGACAATGTCGCTAGGAGAAGGTGAGTCGCGCTGCCTATGGGTACTTCATAGAGTGCAGTCAGAGTTCGAAAGTCCGGCAAAGGTTGTACAACGGCATATCGCTGACATCAATTTGATATGTACAGCGGACGCGAAGTTTCCGGGACGGATTGACAAGGCGCTGCCTCCTTCACCATCCAGAGAGAATCCAGGGCAGGTGAGCTTACCCTCTATGACATCGCGAATTTTGTATGACTTGCCGACCGACAATATCGTAGGTGTACCCGAAATCGGATCCCGCTGGTACGTTTCTATCTGTTTGTCAGCACCTGCGTGTGTCACTCACACCGGGATTGGAACGCAGCCGCACCTGCAAATTCTGTACCCGGAACCGGGTCAGTGCCTACCCCCCACTCAGCGATTGGGAATCCCTTCCTCTTTGCAAGTGTCCTCGAGAAACTCGACCACTCGCTCAGTGAGGTGATATCGGCGATCGAGAACGAAACCAATGCAATGGGAGAGTCCAGTGAGGAGGCAGCTTTGTTGGAGAAGTTCAAAAGCTGGCGGCAGGATTTAGACCGTGTCCGGGCTGGGGAAACCATGGCGAGTCGCGGGGCAGAATTTCAATATGAGCCGGCGGAAGAGGGAGGGATGTTCGCAGACTAGGGACTGACTTGATAGAAATGTAATTACGTGAGGTTTTGTTCACTTGAAAATCGACTCGGTGTCACACCAAGTCGTGCGGAACGATAAGAGACCCCAATCCCGTGATGTGAATTTAGGTATGAACAATAGTGTGGGTATGATATGTCTGCCAATATACAATGGGTGCAGGGTAATACAACAGAACGAAAGGATACAACTCGACGACTAAAAGAGAGCAAACTATTCCTTGGGCACAGGCCTCGACGTCCTTGACCGACTTTCCCGCTGTTCTTGCCGCACCACAGATTTTTTGGCACCGCAAAAAATCCCAAAGTGACGGCGCATGGGCCGCTGGATGAACGCACTGGGGGCAATGTTCTCCTGCGCCTGTTTGGGGTTTTGAAACGTTCGCGGAGACCGTGAACGCGAGCGCGAGACCCGTGCAACGAGCAAGGACACCGGTTTGCGGCGATAGAGCGAGCGCCGGACCCGTGGATCGTCGCTGCGCTGGCACCTCACAGGATTCGAAGGGGGCGCTATTACAAGGTCAGCGGTGAGATAACCGAGTAGAGTGAGCCAGACATACGCGGCATGAGTGACGAGGTCCGCCCTGGCGAATGGTTGGCGGTGAAATCTACATTCAACCGTGGGTATCTGGGAGATTGTTCTCCCCGTGGACTGAGACTCCTGTGATGTGCTGGAGGCGGTCTGTTCATGATATCCAGAGGCGTCGCGTCGCCTTTCTTTCGAATGATAAATTGACTTGATAGAGGGACGAGCAAACGACGTGTCCGACCTATTGAGCAAGCAATCAGAACAATGCAAAAGTAGAACACGGATAAAATTACCATATAAATCGACAGAAACTTTATGTCTGTGATACCTAAGCATCTCCAAGAGGGCCAGATGGGCAGCCTTGAACGGCAGCAGCAAGGCGGGACAGGAAGCAAATGTGTACGGTAAAATTCCTTCATGAATGAGTGTACGGGAAGAAATCTTTGTCGAACAGTGAGCAGTCAGTTCAAGTCATCCACAGAAGGAAACCAAGGATATTGAGCGCTTCACCTCTATCAGAGCTACAATCTAATGCAATGCCACGTTAGACACAGAAGCGCTGACTCAGTGTTCGAAAAACCCGACCTTTTTGCTATGGTGATGAAATTCGCTGTTTGATAGCGCTGCGCAAGCCAGGATAAGCTGGTCCGCGGCATTAATGAATTTTTCAGTCAGATAGGACAGCGCATAGGCGATGTCCATGGAGGAGGTCTGTAAATCGACGACTTGGGGGAGTGTGTTCTCCATGGGAGAAAAAAGGCAGGAGTAGGAAGATTTAGATGTGGCGGTAGATGGTGGTGGTCCAAGAGCAAGGAACGTTCTGGTGCGCTGCCGTTTTGAGAGTTGCCGTTTGAAAGTAAGGCCTGCGGGCGGGTGGCTTGACGCCGGCGGTTCCCGGTGGCCATGTTTTCAAGTCTGTGCCCGCTACCCTCACCGCTTCCGCTATCAGCAAAACCCAGTCACCATGATGTTTTGTGGGCGGCATCTTCATGCTGCTGTCCGCTTTTGATCGTCTGCTCCCAAGTGCCAGGCAACTTGTGCTCGAGCCTGCGGGGTCGTGAGCGCCGAAGAGAGCATCACAATCCCGGAGCCCAAATCGTTGTTGTGGGAAAGTCATCTTCCTTATTTAGGCAACGACAAGTATTCGAATTTTGAGTTCTCTGGTTGCACTGCTAGTCAGGACGCCAAGTCACTCGGGCAGTACAGCACACAGCAGGAGGAGAGTAGGAGGGCTGTAGATGCACAGACTGCAGCCAACAAAACAACTGTTGTTACATTGGAGAGCACCCGATTTCTTATACAACAACAAGTCCAAAACAACACGCCAATTACACTCGTTTCCCGCTCTGCTGCGCCTTCTTCTTCGCGTCGATTTCGGCGGTCTTGGCTGGGAAAGATAAGAAATAATTAACGTGGATGGCGACGAAAATCTGTAGAGGAGCCTACCTTCAGCTTCAGCTTTCCTCTTTGCCTGTGCGGCTTCCCGCTCGGCTCGAATCTTGGCCAGACGTGAGAGGTCAGACTTCGCCTCGTCAGTCTTCCCAGCGAGGTGGAGCTAAAAGGTCAAGGCGTTCAGCGATGAGAAATCTAACGGTGAAAAGTAAAGCAGACCTTCCAGTAACGATCCTTGGCGTCTTGTTTGTCTTTCTGCTCCCTGCGAACTATTTGTCAGCCTGCCTCAAAAAAGATACTAGCTGTAGGCGATATCGTACTTTTCCCGACGGGACAGCTCGCGAGGGGCACCCAAATCCGATATGTTCAGCTTCTTCTCGACGTGATTGGGATTGATGAGGTCAGGGTCCTCCTCTTCGAGTTTCTGTCTCTCCGCTGCCTGCTTCTTCTTCAGATCGCGCCGTTCCGCACGCGACATTTCGACCTCCTGAACGCCATTGCTTCCAGCAGGCGCTTCTTCCTCTTCCGACTCTTCCTCACTTGACTCTTCCTCCTCGTCGGAATCTTCGTCGGAGCTGTCTTCCTCGCCTCGCTGGCCACGCGGGACTCTAATGATCAATCGGATTAGATCTCACGAGACGAGCAACGCTGGAGTGATCGAGACACACCGTGGCTTGTCTGTCGATACTGCTGTACCATTCTCATCAAGTACCATGTTCCTGCTATATAAGAGGCATTTTATTGGCACGATCGGACAGCAGAGCCAGATTTCATTGTGGCCACACCTGAAGTTACGCCCTCCTCCGCGCTTCTGTTTGAATTTGCCTGGAAGAAGAGATCAGGGCTGTTTCCTGACATTTGATCAGCACACGCACCTGTTCCTCTGACCATGATCGCGATAGATTGAAGGAGAAATGAAGAAGATACAAGTGCGAGAGGTTGTGGCGGATCGGAAGCAAGCTTAGAGTCACTCCAATCCTCCATTACCATATCGGGCTGAGTGGGCGGAGCTTCAAATTTGTCTCCAGTCCTCCCGGGCCCGACCAATAATTCCGACAGCCATTTCACCGACAACGCAACCATGAGCTTTACTATACCTGCGCGCCTCGCCCAGCCAACGCGGACGTCGAGCAGCCCTGCAGAGGCTCGCAGACGCGTCCTTCAACTCTACCGCGACTGGTATCGCTCGGTGCGTTTGGAATTACCGCCTCTGTGATTGGATCTCACAACTTCCATAGGCTCCCGAGGTCGTCGAACTCTACGCACTGAACGTGTCGCCAGGCTACGTGCGCCACGCCATTCGCCAAAAGTTTGAGAAGAACCGATATGTATCCAACCCGCGCGCTATCGATGTCTTGCTGTTGAAGGGCAGGCAGGAGTACCAAGAGACGCTGAATTGCTGGAAGCAGCCCGACCATGTCATGGGGATATTACTGCAGAATCCCAACAGGCCTCAGCGAACGTTTTTGCAGAAGTTCCATGAGGGTGAGTGGAGAACATCGGATCCCAGTCTTCGTGATGGTTAACGTATTACGTCTCATAGGACGAGATGAGGATGCAGTGCTTCCTGCAGCGACTGGTGTTGTATAGTAGAGAGTTGCTCCCAATCTCGACTCGGATTGCCCACGAGATGCTTGCTTCAGACGCGATACCTTACTGAGACGTATCCTCTCAGATATCCCGTATCTCTCCCGAGCGTGAACCGAATGCACTATCTGGTTTCTGGAGCGCGTCCGTCTCAACATCATCCCTCAACTGCATTGTCCGAAATCCTCGATCACAGTCGGCAGGCCTTGGAAGTCTCACAAACCTTGACTCTGACAGGAACTACCAGTTAACTCCCATGAGACGAACTCCAAGTACACAGACACTCTAAGTACACTGTCCGAAATGCATATACCGTGACTCTTCAACCTACAGATAGAAGTCCTTCACTTCAAGATTCTTGACTTTGAAGACCGCGTTGGGCGTCTTTTCGTCGTATCGCGTCGCTGTGCGGTCATGGACATTCTTCACCCGTGCACGAACGTACTCTGCACAACGCGGTACATGAGCACCGTTTTTAAATGCACGAAAGTGCTGATGTATGCGAGGGCTTACCGAGACCTGTAACAGCGTCTTCTCCCTTCTGCTCGTCCTCCTCCGTCAGCAGGCCCTCGCGCCGGAGGACAGGACTTGGTGCGGGGACCATGGGGACATCGTCCCCAGGGCGGACAAAGTAGAACAAACCGAGCCGCTCGAGGTTCGCCTGGTCCGCGGGTGGGCGCACGACGCGGTGAATGGTGCTTTTGATGTACCCCTGCGAAGTGTTCAGCACGACATAAAAGATGGGCCGTTTGACTACCCACTTTGGTCAGGAAAGAGAGCGTGTCCGCGGCGTTGCAGGTGATTCCACCCGGGACGGGTTTGACCCATTTCCACTCATTATCCGGTGTGCGGATCTGTAGCCTACATCCGATAGTGTCAGTCCAGCACACGGAAACTCAGAAACAAACACGAGCGACGTACGCAGCGACGCTTTGCGAGAATAAGAGCGTCAGGGATCCTAAGGAGGCAAGTCGACGCACATCAATGACTCTTCAGTCTGTTTCATATCGAGCTAAGACCTACCAAAATCTAGGAAAGGGCACAGACGTTAGGAGAAACGGTGATGACTAGGTGAAGGCGTATGCACCTGTATGTCCCGCGGACCACTGATCCCCGATCTTAGCGTCCTCTTTCGCGGATCTGGGGTGGTATATCATCTGTCAAACGCGATGGTTGTAAGTGCTTGCGAGGGCACCAGAATACGAGCACAGACATAACGCAAGTGGTCCTCCGAAGGTCTGTCGTACGCGTGCCTGTCCACGAAATAATTTTCGGGCAGTTCAATAATTAGTGCAAAGAGCACCATGAGCTTGCGCACGACATTCTCCCATACAAGGCGGTGGAAGGGAGCAATCTCGTCTGCGAAAGTGCGCACGAGGTCATGCTGCGGCATGCTGGCGTAGTCTTGGGTGAATTTCGGGAGATTAAGCTGGGCGGTGCATGCGTTGATATTGGACTACACACATGCAAAGGTAGCTGCGACCTACCATTTCCATATTTTCTTTGACATCTGTTTTGGCGATGAACCGGGTGGGTTCACGATAACCAAAGTAACTACGAGCACACACGGTGAGAATCAGAATTTTTGCAATAATGAATAGTACGGCCTACTTTCCAACAGTGAAATCGCACGGTACTTTCCGTTTCTCCTCTAGCGGCTGCTTGAAGAATGCATTCCCGATAGCCAGCTGTCTGTCCACCGCCTCTTGCGACAGGCCAGTGTTGGTGACAACCCAGAACCCCCACCGCTGGACTGCCTCTTGCAAATCTTTCGCAAGAGCCTGCTTTCCACCAGGTTCGTCGAATTTTCCAAGGTCGACGATTGCAAGCGGAGCCCAGTCGAGCTCAGCAGTGGTTTCCTTGGGAGAGGTCCAAGGCTCGAGGTCAGGCTTCGGCGGCGTGACGAGAGCAGGCATCGCGGGAGACTCAAGAGACTTGTGTGATAAGCCAGGCTTCAGGGCTTTAACAGGATACATATACTCCAGGCATGCCAGCCGGGTCTTCGTGTCCTCACAAACACTTGGCAACCTAGCAATTTTAGATTTCCGCGTCGAAAACTAGGGACCGAATACGGTTTATCGGGCGTCAACGGTATCAAAGAACATGGTTATAGATGGGAAGGATGATGCTTAACGAGGCAGCTATACAATCTTGGAGAGGTTTCGATGGCGCGACTGGAGCACTGGATGGTGCATGTCTGAGCCCATGACCCGCCGTGGTAAGTAATAGAAAGCGCCTTCAAAACCAGTTGTTCAGTAGGTTGGTTTGAGGGAGTTCTGCCGGTAAAATTCACTCTCGGGCTGGCCCTGAGTGCAGAAACGAGAACGATGAATTGAAGACGAACGCCTAAGAGAGACTGGAAGTTCGCGAAATTGAAATTGATTTCGATTTCATTTCTTGACACAATTTGAACTCCGCGGCATTTGCATTCAAGTTATTCCAAGCTCGGCCATGTTTTGGATTCAACCACTCCCTTCCCACCAGCCTGCCGCAGTGCTATTGAATGCTTATGTCGTGCTCGTTATCTCAAAATTCAACGCACAACACGATTCCCGAATGTCGATTAAATGGCGTTTCGAATGCTCGATGAGAAACTGAATCGGTTCTGTCTTTGATTGTGTGTAGTAGGTCAGTAATGTTTCGCAATTGGCTAATGCCTAGTGACTCGCCCAACTGACTCTCAATTTCAGTGTACATGCCGAAAGACCCTTTGAGTCGACTGTTAAAGTACAAAATATGTGTATACATGCATACGAAGATGCGGAACATCTGTCAATTGGCACAGCACAATTAGGAAATCAATAATGGGATTCGCTATAGTCACGCTAGGTGGTGAGCAATGTTCCTTCTGAATGGTACCATCGTAGCTTCTTCATACCCAGAGGATCATACTGATCATCTTTGCCGTAACGCGGTGGCGATATGCTTGCAGTCCTTATATGTAGGCCCGATGACTTGACATGGAATCCTCGGCGATCTTCGTCACTTCGCCGCAATGTCTACTTCTCGTTCAATTTCTATCGAGCAGGACACCCGGTCCTTCACCAGCAAGGAAACCAAGCAACTCGAAACGGTTGACGTCGATGGGGCAAAGTCTGAAGTTGATACTGTAGCTATCGTTTCCGACGAGGACATTGCGAAAATACATCGCCGTATAGGTGAGTTCTGGACACCCTTCGTCTGCTTGCTATTGACCTACTCTCTGTAGACTGGCGCATAATGCCCTGGCTAAGTTTCACTTATCTTGTCATGCGCATTGACGTTGGCAATATATCCAATGCTGCAATCATGAACATCGAAGCAAACCACGGAATCAAGCAGGAGCTTCACCTCAGTGCTCAACAGGTACGCTCCTTGTATCCTCTCGCAATGTATGTAGCTGATGTACTGGTATACAAATAGTGGACATGGGCTGTCGCGTGTTTCTTCTATTCGTGTGTCGCAATTATTAGACTCTTGTGAGTACAAATTTGCTAACAAACTATAGGTATGGCGCACTAGAGCCTTTGTCTACGCTACTCATGAGAAAGATGTCCCCGAGCATTTGCCTGGCACGTTTGATGATAACTTGGGGTATCATTTCTTGCTGTCTAGCCGCAGTTCGAAACTACGGTGGGCTTATAACCACGCGCGTCCGTAAGTTTCCACGCATGGCCGAACCTATCTATGTTATCTGACGCCACGAGGTCCATTTAGTACTTGGAGCTGGTATGTACTTTTGTACAGGCTGTAGTTTCACCTGAGCTCACTCGATATCGTCCAGCCGAGGCAGGATATTATCCCGGTGTTATATACTATCTTGCCTTCTGGTTCAGCTGGCAGGAACTTCCATTGCGCATCGCCGTTTTCTACGCATTCGGCCAGGTGGCCGGGTTCGTGAGTGGTTTCCTGTCCTATGCTATCAGTTTTGCAGACGGACACGCGGGTCTCTCCGGTTGGCGCTGGCTATTTATCATTGGTAAGTGCTTTCCCCTTCATTTGCACTGAATTCTGAGTCGATAATTTGTAGAAGGACTACCGGCGATCGTATGCGGTGTCGCGACGTATTTCATCCTACCTGATTACCCGCAAACCGCCGAATTTCTACTCCCCCACGAACGCGATGCGATTGTTTCACGCCTTGCTGCACATGCACCAACGAAACTCGCGAAGACTTGGGACACTAGACAGGTCACCGCGTTACTGAAGGACCCGACGTTCTGGAGCTTCGCGGTGGTGTGGTTCTGCCATGCAGTCGGCGGGTTTGGGCTGTCATATGTACTGCCGACGGTCATTCACGATCTTGGTATGTCGATTTTAAGTGTGTACACCGTGTAGAGACTGAAATAATACGTGCTTGCAGGCTTTACGGACTCTGCAATGAGCAACGTGCTAACGATGCCGCCTTCAATGGCTGCGTTCATATTGTTAATCATTCTCGGCTGGCTAGTCGAAAAACGCTACTGGAATCCGTTTCGCGTCGCAATGGGCCGTACGTCCTGTTCCCCATGCCCCCTGTTAATCCCAATCTGTTATCCTGACGTGTTTCACTTGCAGTCGAATTCGTCAACATCATATGCTGCATTCTGCTCATAACGGTAAAGGTTGGTTTCCGTCACTCCTTGCCCACGGAGAATATGCATTGACGTTCCTGCCGTAGACGACAGTAGTCAAATACCTCGCCCTCACTGTGTCCACCGGGACCGCGGGGTGTGTGTATCCAATCCTGTGGCCTGCGCGTGTAAACGCAGCCCGCGGAACAACCGCGGTAGGTCTTGCAATCGGGACCACCAACGCCGTGGCGCAATTCAGTGGGATATTGGGCCCGCAAGTATTCACCCGTGAGTTCAGGATGTCTATACCGATGCTGGCCTGTACTGATACTAGACGCACCATCGTCCAGCGGCGCTTGGCCCTTCGTATCGTGTGTCCTTTGTTGTGTGCATCGCACTCCTAGGGGCCGGAATTCTTGCTATAGCCTGGAGTCAGTTTTTGATATGGAGGGGCACAAAGAGGGCTGAAGAGGACGCTGGTAAATTATCCACAAATCAGGGTGCAATTCCTTGATGGCATTCCCCGAAAAGCAAGGACACGAAGTACAACATACATAGATATGTACATTAGCGCACTAGCGAATCGAAGACCTACAACTAGAAAGCCAAAATTGAGAGCGAATCCCTGATACGAATGTGATCCAAAGGAGTTCATGTACCAAGCTGGCACTGTGTCTCGATGAGCCAGCCTCGCCAGCTCACTCTTGAGCCCGCCGGACGCTCCCTAACGTTCCAGGTGGATTATGACTCGAAGAGCCACGAAGAGAGGCTGCCGCCCTGTCCCAAGCCTTCCAAGGCTCTTGGCCTTCAACGAACCGCGCACCCACAGTAGAGAAAATCCACCGCTCTAGCGCTCCGAGACAGAGCATAACACTAACCACACCCAATGTGAGGATATAGTGTACCGTGGATGCAGACGTGTCGATGGGATGAATCGCAGGCACCGATAGTGGGGGGTCGAGGAGCTCCGAAGGGACTACAGATGTGCGCAGTCGTTGGGTAAGATTAAGATTGGTGTCGGCTGGAATGGCAGAAAATACACGGATGAAGAGTTCGCGCGACGAGACGGAGAATTCGGGGTCCGGAGAGGACGAAGACAACAAGAGTGCGTGGGCGGGGGACGGTGCGAGTAGAAAAAGCGTATAGAACCGAGGTGACAGGTGCGTGACTGTCAAATGCTCGCGGGAACCTCCTGGGGTCGCAGACGATGGTTCGAAGTGCAGTTTAATTCCTCTAGAATCGCCACTGATGATACTGACACCAACGCCAGTGGCTTCAACTCTGCGCCGCAGAAAATGTTCCAATCGCCGTCGAGCATATCCTTCTAGGAAGGATTCAGGTTGCCATCTGACGCCACCACCTTTGACAATTGTCGCGGTGGCTGACGTAGTCGTGGAGTGCGGCTCGGGCCTGACATATACATCCAATCGCTTCCAGTAATGCAGTATGTAGGCTTGATATACGATTCGAGGAAAGCTGAGGGCGAGGGCGAGCGGTGTGTGCGCAAGAGCAGAAACGAGGTTTGCCGTTGTCAGAGGGCGGGACGTGTGCGGCCGCAGGAGCGCCGTGAGTTTCAAAGGGCCCAGCGCGTCAGAGCCTGGTGATGATGTGTGTAGATGCACGCGAACCATTGGGCGTGGCGGAGGACAGGTTCGAGAGGAGTCACCCGACGGTGGATGCGAGGGTGATTTCACTGATACTGTGTAGAAGCCGGAGCGATCGTTGAACGGCGATACATGGAAATCCCGGAGAAAAGTCCATTGGTGGTCGAAGCTATGCATGCGACATAAGTAATGATCTATCTACAAGGTTCAAAATGGAAGAGAACGAACCTTGCATCCGAGATTTTATCCTCCTCCTTGCCAGCCTCGAGGACGTGAACATGGCTCTCGCCGAATGTGTTATGTATCTGAGGCGGGAGATTCGTAGTTCAGACACAAAATCGGTGAGAAAAAGTGAAACAAAATAACCTCGAGCACCGCAAGCCAAAATACTCCTCCGGGCTTATAGCAGAAGTAAACTGTCAAAGGGTTGATCCCTTCCAGCCCGCAGAAACTGGGCATGGTCATCATCCACGCATCATCCAGTTCTTCACCACTTAGGCCTTGCCAATTGATCACGTCTATTAATTTGGCGCGTATAGTGTGACTCGTAGGACTATCTGGGAAGAAATAGGGCGTTGGTCTGATGCCCGTGAGACGTCCTCGAATACCGCCATATGAGAAGATGAATCCTAGTCCTAGGTCCAGGGAGCCAGATTCGAGGGCAGAGAGGGAGACGAGGAAAGATAGCGTCGGATATGTAAAGGCATGTGCGGAGTCAGCCGGCAAAAGACGCGCATGAGTCACAGCGCTTTGCAGCACGTATGCCCGCGCGGGCTGTCCGGTGGAGGGTTGAAGGCGTCTTTGACCGAGTCGATAGACCAGAAATGACACCGCCAGTCCGAGCGCGGCGATGCCTACATCGGCGGCAGTCATTCTGCTCAAGACCAGAGGAGAACTAAAATTGCTGTTGGACAGCGGACTGAGGCTGTCACCACCCACTAAAGGTGCGCAATTGTGTTGGCTTCGATCTACTGAATGTTTGTCAGCCACTGCCAACGAATTAAAGACGTGTTTAAGACGCACCGAACAGGAAAGCACGCTAGGTTTGAGCCACACAGACTTGATTTCTTGGGTCGTAGATTCCAAGTCGTACACGTCCGAGGAGTCGTGGTGGCCGTAAGGTGCTTGTACTGATCGTCTCTCAGTTACCCAGTAAATGGCGGCCTTTTGGGGAACTGTTCTGCGCGAATGGACAGCGTGTCCGGCGGAATCTTCCTGGCAGAGTGGACGTTCATGCTTGTGGGAATCGTGAGTCGTAAGTAACCCGAATCCTGACGGCGAGAGAACGCACGCGTTACGTAACACTTGGCGCGACCGCCGCGACGCGTCGGGGCAACGTCGGGGCGTCGCGTCCAGCAGTATATCGACAATTGCCATGGCATAAAAATACAAAGAGTAAAAAATCTATGCAATACAACAAATTCCTACCGGAATATAAGATCTAATGAGTACGACTAGTATAACGAAGTCACTGTAAAGGGATAAAAGGTGAAAATGACCGCCGTGCTCGTGTGGGAAGGATCACAATGGATCCGATCCCAATCTACATGGCGAGCAGATGGATGGTGTAGTCTAGATCTAGGAAGTGGATGGGTATTAATTATCCTGAGGAAACCGTAAGCAAAGAAAGAGATCGCGTAAGATTCCGAATATCTGGTACGCACCGAGACGGAGACGAGACAGAAAATCATCAGTAGATATTTAAAAAAAAACAAGAATAAGGTAAGTCTAGCACGACGCGTTATCGCATCGTTATCGAGGGTGGGACGTTGGTCTTGAAGCCTTGGATCGTTCATACGTTCAGGCATCTACCAGCGAACTGGTGAAGTAGTTGACTCTTCTTGAGGCACGCGTCTTGAAATGAGAGTGTGAAATATTCACTGCGATGGTAGATGTTAGTTCTGGATGCCCTCAACAGCCGAAAATGCACGTCTGTAGGGGTGGGTTCGCACGAGTGGAGGATAAGCTCACAGCATGGGCAATAGTAAGCGAGGCAGAACCATCTTGTGATGGGGGCGGGATTGCGTATCGTCCGTGTATTGGAGGCGGTCTCCGCAAGAGACGCGTTGGCTCCGAATAGCACCAGTCGTCTGCATATCGCAGTATACGCGAAGCAAGCGGCGGTTGTCCTAGGAAGTGGGCTCGTTGCGCCACATCGGGCATCATGTTGTACGGTGCCATCCAAAACCACAGCGGATACTGAACGTTGTCGCCACGAACGCCGTCGTGACTGCTGCGTCTGGACATCACGCAACTCAAAGAGAACGGGAAATGTTGGGGCTACCAGCCAGTTGAAGCTTTTGAAGGCAGACCGCGTCGTTTGGAATGACTGATGGGGACTGTCGATTGCAGCTCCGACGCGAGATTTTTGCTGGGGCAGCATGTAAAAGGACAGTAAGCTGGAAAATAGTTGCAGGGTGCTGACCTGGAGAGGGTTTACAGACGTTGTTGCATCGACAGCATGAAAACGTGGTAGGATGTCCGCAAGGGCAACTGAGACATCTACACGGCGAGATTCTGTGGAACTCGTGGGTATGACCGCAGTAGCAGTACAACATTTGAAGACAATCATAGAAACTCACCGAGAGGAAGAGTCCACTCGTTATATAACTCCTAGAAACGAGGCCGACACGAAAGAGCATGGAGAGACGGCTACCACAGCACAGACGACGGGGTGATCGACCACAACCAAGAGAACGGCGACAGTCGGACGAGAATGGATGGCTAAAAGGGTCGAGGGTTTGGCGAAAAGGCACGACGTTTGGTCCGACTTGTACAACAGCAAGATCGCGTGCTGGCGGCATGATGTAAAAAGGATCGAGCCCGACGTTTGAGTAAGATGCCGAACGTACTTTTTAGGCGAAGCGCAGTACATCCGTTAGATTGAAGTGACCGCAGATTGATTTCCAGTGCCATGATATTCACAGGTACGATTTGCGTTCCGCGTAGGACATGCATACTGAGTGCGTATGATGGATGCACAAGAACCCATGACGGAGATTATACACTGCCGCAATGTGATCGTTAGGATACAGAGTACAAAAGCGAGCTAAACAACTTACCTGTACTGACCACGGCGAGCCATCCCTCGTCTTCAGTGGGCTTCAAACTCGAGGCGAAAAAGGTTTTAGCTCGACCACCTGGCGAGCGTAGGGATGGGGACTGGAACCTTGAGCTCTAAAACCCGGGGGTGACTCGGATTCGAGGGGCTGACAGCTGTATACTGGCAGTGCTATACATACTTTAAACAACGTTTTTGAAGGACGAGAGAACGTGTTTTGATCGAAGCTCCAGTACTGATAAATTACTATATGTCCGGAGCACGTGGCAAGGTCTGTGGAACGCAAGATGAATTCAGAAACGGTTGAACTTGAAGATCCTGACATTGAACAGCCGCCATGGCAATGATTCAGAGGAACCGCTATCTTGACGCTCGTTTAAACTGCAAGCGTTCGTCCTGTTGGCGCCTTCTATGGGTGCCAGCGGCCTCATGTCGATGCAGCGCTTACTTGCTGAAGTAGCACACAGCCATTGGAATCAGGCGAGTCATCGCTATCCTCCGCATTCCCGACTACAGCGAGCATGCCAATTGTCAAGAGGCTGCACCCCACGATCTTGGCAGTCATGCCTAACGTAGATTACGGAACCCTTTTCGTATGGAAGGATGCGTACTTCCTGCAAGTCGTGTTGGCGCCACATCCAGACTCGTATGCAGCACGGACGGACATGATGGACGCAGACGACCTTCGATTCCAGCTGGAGGTCATTCAAACTCTCCTTCACACTCTCAGATTCGGGCCATCCGCCCAAAAAGCTATTCTTGTCGGACAACCTGACGGTAGCTATCGTCCGACTTATAAGAAAGCCCTCAAAATCCAGCCCTTGAAGTCCAGCATATGGGCACCACTTCTTGACGACAGCGATGTCGAGGTCATCAAGATAATGAACTCGGGGTCATATATCGGCCTCCGGAACGGGATGGAGGTTTCCGTCGTTACCCCCCTTGTTATGGACGGGTCGTCTTCTGTGGAGCTGTGCGAAGAGCAGGTTGAGGGATTCAGGGTCATGGAATTAGCTGGCTTGAGGGATTACACTGACAAGTTTCTTGCGCATGTTGTCCGCGATGGTCAGATCATGGGGTACATGACAGAAAACGCGAACGCTGGCGGTCGACTCATAGAACCGTCCGATCATACTGCTATCGTGGAGGCTTTCAGCCATATCCAGTCGCGGAATGTCTGCTTAGGCCCGTTTCCAAGTGAGAGCGTCGCGGCGAACTTGGCAATCACCGGGAATGGTCTCTGCGTTTTGGTAGATCTCCTCCGCACGGCGCGCTTCATTCCCGACGACGACCAACTCGCCAAAGAAGCGCTATCCAGCCATTGGAAAATCGTCGAGGATGCCTTTTCCTTCCCGCGCTGGTACATCTTGACCACAGACCAAACCATCTCTCCCGCATTCGATATGCCTACCGCGCCCTCGCTTGGTCGCGTGCGTGTCACCGGCACCGACTACCATTTTTCTGCCTCCTGGGTTGAGGACGATGGATCGCGATGGGATGACCATGATACACCACTCACTCGTCCCAAGCGTCGCCGAAATATCACCTATCGTTTCCGATGCAAAGCGACCGGTGCCCTGGCCATGGGAACACACGAACTTCCTGCTTTGGACGTTGGCAGCTCTACCACTGTCGCCTTGAAGGGCTCGCAGCCCCTGGCCCAGCACACCGATGTGCCAAAACCTCTCCGCCATCCGTATCGCCGAGCCGGGAGGTCGCGCAAATTACTATTAGCGCCCGAAGACCTCAGCGTCTAGACATGGTTGTACGTGCCTTCTCTGCCTGGTATACCATTTGTACCGTCATCTGACCCTATATCTTCTCAACAGTTAATTAGGAATTATCGCCAGGCATATGTCCCACCACGGATTGATATGCCGGATATAAGTGCCCTCAATCTTCCAAGTTCCCGCTTTATGACCTTCGTTCAACATGAACCAATCCAGTACATGTTCCTCCTCGGCGCCTATCTTCGCGCGCTGTTCTTCACGCGACCACTGTTTTCTGCCTGCCGTTGTACTTTCGAGATATCTGACATCCTCACGTCCTCATCCTGTTTTGACTGTGAATCCGCGACTCAGGTGTCCATTTTCTGTATGTACTCCAATCCTGATACAATTGTGCCTTCAAAGTTTGTTTTTGTGACAGAATTTCACCGTTCTTGTAATTGTCGACCGTAAATGCTGCATACATATGTTTACCCCGCCGCAATGCCATCATCTAAGGCGCGACTAGGGCTTGTGCATCGAGCAAGCCTTATGGCATAGAGGTTTCACTTATAAGGCTATACAGCATATTTGAGCCCGCAGCATCGAGGACTAGGAGAGCTGATCACACTATGGACTCAGCTAAGATGCGCAAGGCCTAAATGACAGTGTTCCGAGTGACCAATACTGCATTGAACATTCATTGTATCCTTACATATTCTCGCAATCGCTACTGCCATCTAGGTCTACCATCTTCGTATCTGGCGGCGGCGACGGTGATGTCGTGTCGACTGGAGGGGGTGGCGCGACCAAGCCGCTGTCGAGGTCCTCGTCCGACTGATCCAACTCGGGGAGGTAGCTTGCATCCATTTTGCTTTTCTTCTCCACAGGTTTTTCTGGAGGTTTGAAAACGCCGGATCGGATCCTCTGGCCGGGGCGCGGACCAAGCTCGATATCCCGCCGCGACGACTGGAGGGCAGCTAATGCTTCGAGCTAGGGCACGGAGTAAGCAATTGTATGCCTCGCAAGAAGCGACGCACACACCTTTTTCTGTATGTTGGGATCTTCAGCTCGCCGTTGCCCAGGTTTGATGGCGGGATCGAATCCGAGATCCTTTATGACCTGCGCGGAATACGTCTTCTGGTGAGGGTTGGGCTGAGGAGCGGCGGACTCCTTTTCGCCATTGTCATCCGAGTCCTCAGAGCTCCCCCGTTTTCGTTTCTGCTTGGACCGCGATGGTTGACTCTTCCCGGCCTTGGATGTCTCAGAAGCGCCCTTCTCGGCCTTCGCAGCGACCTCCCTGGCCCGCACGACAGCCCTCATGCCTTCCTTGTCCCGCTCCAGCAGCGCCTTCAAGGTACGGTCCGAATCCTTCGCGCTCATCCTGCGGGCGGCTTTCGCCTGGCCCTCACGGCCCATCGTCTCAGCTACATACATCGATTTCGGGTCTGACACGCCCGACCCGCTGACGACGTGGCCCGAGATGACATACGTCGAGCCGGAGGCCTCGGCGGGCTTCAGGCCCCACTGCTTCGCGGGATCGTACAAGGGCTTGCGCTTGGTCGAGTTAGACATGCCGGACGTTCTATAGACGTGTAAGCAACGATTAGGAACACACTAACGCAGACAACGAACCCGATAGAAAATTCCGCTCGCCCCGCGCGCCTGTGCTCGACGGCGTTCTGCACATGCCATTCGCATACCTCGCTGACCCGCTTGTCGTACCAGCTGCCACACACTTTGCCGTCCTTCTTCTTCACCGTGCACATGCCGAGGTCACGCGAGCGGCCGATGACGGCTATTGACGAAGCGGACTCGGGCGTTAGGGCAAGAATATTGTTCACCGGATGTGGCGTGTCGTTTGAACGCTACGGTGAGCAGATTTTGAATAGGAAATTCGCTGCTAATACAATGAATCATTACCTGGAACGGCTTCAAGACTTTGGGGTTGAGCAGTGCGATGACATCGCCTTCTTTCACCTTGGACATCGACTCGAACGCACCCTTGCTGCCACCTTTGTACAGCTTCGTGGTCTTGCCTCCGTCCGGCGAGGTGACGCGGTCGAAACCATCAGATTCAAAGAGCAGAAGCGTGAGGAACGCGTCGCCGCGGATGACAGCCTTCCCTCCGGTAGCAGACGATGCCGAGCGCGAGCGCGAGCCGAAGTCGATGAGCTTCATGTTGACGTACTTCTTTCCGTGAGGTCTTGGGGGCTCCGCTTTCCCCTTGCCCTTGGATGTCTGCGCTTCGCCGCCTTCCCGCGTGATGGCCACCGGAGCCTTGGTGTGCTTGATCTGGCCACGCTCTGCGACGACGGCGATGGTCACCCAATCGCCTGCAACGGGCACATCATAGCCTTGCTTATTAGGTAGCAGGCGAATCGAGGCATATAATCGTGACGGCGAGATGTAGTACCGGCCGCTCAGGTAGTCCTGCATGTCGTCGTGCGGGATGACGCGGGAGCTGTGCGAAGCATTAAAAGTCGGATACCTACAGTCATACCAATGCACTCACGAGAGACGGATACCAGAGTTGGGCTCGAGCGTCTCGAATGTCGGGTCGTCGATCAAAGGTTTGTGCTCGTATGGGCCAATCTCGAGCTCTTCGATGAGGGCTAAGCGATCGTCTCGTTTCGGCGCGCCACCGTCGTCTTCGGGGTGGCTCATAGGCAGCTGGGGTTGAGGCCTCTCGGAAAACCCGGTCGTGCGATTCACAGCGTCGGGCACGCGCTCCACGGGGGTGGTATTCAAGTTGGCTAGTTTACTAAGCAGTGTAGATGGTGCCGGCTGTACGGGGTGATGTTCCTCTTTCGGTTTGGATTTCGAACTAGAGGCAGTGGCATGTCTGCTATATTGCAGAGACAGATTCTTGGGCGGACCGTTAGTTGGATGGTCCAACTTTCGCTTCTCTGTACCACGAGTATCAGGCATTATTCACACGAAACAGGAATCGAACGCACTTGGAGAGGGAGTAGCAGGTACTAGTAGAGTAGACTGCCTTTCCGATCGCTTTGGTGAGGTTGGTGGAGGTGGAATGCTAGGTTCAGGCTGGTCACCCAGCTCAGCCTGCAATTGAGCGATCTGTCGTCTGAGATCAGCTTGTCTCTTCTGTTCCGCAGCGGCTCTAGCAGAAGCCGAGTCCATGTTGTGCTATATCACGATTCGACGCGTCCCGAGCGCGTATCAAGTAAATAGACACGCGATGAGCGTGTAGCGTTGAACCGAGTGCAAGCGTTGGCGGATGAATAGAGGAACGTGGCCAAGTAGAAACAGTGGGCACAGAACAAGCGCTATGTGGGGCAGTCGTACGCGTAGATCCCGGAGCCGGAGAGCTTTCGCTTTTCTGTAGTGCTGTAAACAGGATAGACTCCTTGTCGTCGTTCAATCGTCGTTTGTGGACAGTCGAGGACGCGCTGGCCACGATAACAAACATGTGCAAATTCTTCTACTAGTGTGACTAGCCGCCGCTGAACGCGATGCAGAAACATCTCCAAATTTCTTACTATGTACTTCTGATATACATATACGCGCCTCAGAGTTCGACTTTGGTACGGTGCCTGTCCAAATGAGACTATATTATTAAAAGAATACAACCCACCATTTCCACCCCGTCGGCCAAGAACCGACCTGGACGACCGCGAACTTGGACGATCAGAAACAATTCGTCACAGGCTCAAGTGTGGCCTAAATAGTGGAGATGTGGTGGAGGAGCACCGCTCCTGAAAGGCCTGATAGTCTGACGACCTGATGGGTTGTGACCGTTCGGCAAGAAACCGAATCTAGTTCAGGTATATTTCATCGTCAACCGTGCGGGAAGAGAGGGACTGTAATGATTACTTACCAAGTACAACTCCTTGGCTAAGCATTATATCTGTGGAAGACTCCTATGAAGACCTCGTCAAACCACAACAAGTCACCTTCGGAGACAGGGCCGTCGTAGAAAATATCGGTTAGAGAGGCGATTTCCGGGTCATATTCATCCTCATAGAGTGCCCCCGTCGAAGGAGCAGATTTTGTCTGGCGAGACCCGGCCAGTCTCCGTAGACCGCTCCCAGATATGTTAGAGCAGTTGTGTACGCGCAGATAGCATAACTTTTGGGGGCGGGATATCATTTGCTCGAGGATGTTATCGTCGAAGGATGGTGAGTTGGAGACACTGAGTCTAAGGATATGCCCCGCACCGAGGAAGTCGAGAATATCGCCAGTGACATTCTCCAGAAACAGATGTCTGGCGACATAATGGCACCTGTAATTTATGGGGCGGAATGCACAGGAGACAATGTGAAGGTCAGCCGTATGGCCCAAGTAGATGGTGCGAAAAAATTCGCGCAAGTTGTCCTCTGTGAGGGCAATGAGAGTGACGCTGGTCAAGGCCAAGAAAAAGCGTGAATCGGGGGTAATATCATCCCGCGTCGCGGCGAAGGAGACATTCTGTATCTCGAGGTGATACAGGCTGTCCATTTGCCTCAACCCGATTACCATAGAGGACAAAGAAATATCCTCCCCGATCCCAGCGCGGCTTGCGTGGTTAGAAATCTTCAGGGTAGTGACATTCGAGAAGGCTGCTGGCCAAGCGCTGGACGAAAGAATAGCGCGGAAATTCTCTCCGTCCAAAGAAACGGAACCCTTGAGCGCGGGGGTTTCAAGGACAGACTCTTCAGCCATAGGAGGCCGATTCCTCCCCCCGCTGTCCATCGTGGACGTGAGCTGTAGGCTCGTGAGTAAGGGGGCCACGCCGCATATATCGGTACCGAGTGTGGGAAGGGACATAGAATCCACCACGCGGATGTCGAGAGATTTGAAGCGATGGAAGTGGGGAGCAAGCAGACGTGTGACGCTTGCAACACGGAAAGCCTCCATGGGGTCGGGGGTTTCATATCCTTCGCGGCGAAGAATGGCGACGGTGATCGGCAGGTCTTCCGACCACGCCAGATACGACTGGACATCAGCAATTGACGTCGCATCGTGGCCAACATGCATGACCAGCCTAGTCCAGTACTTGGGCACAGCGCTCAATATGGAACGCCATCTAGGGCATACGGCAGCAATGTTGTACGGGAAGAAACGTCGCGATCCAAGGTCTGCCTCGAAGGCCCATTTGGCACCTTCCGGATAGAACGCGTTGAACATCGCAGCTGTCCAGTATGATTCGAATTCATTGCGCAGCGGGAGGAAAAAATCCAGTGTGTCCAGAGACTGGAAATAAACATGATGAAAGATCATCACCAGTAGTTCGGTTGGGAGAGAGAGGATCGACGGTCGTGGTGAAGCGGCAGCGGGGCGGTCCCAATTACTGGGAACATGCAGATCTGGGGCATTATCTACATCCATCGCCAGGAAGCGTGCACCGTGCCGAATGTAGCTCAGATGTACGGTCTCTGTGAGCGGTGAGCGTGTTGGTGGGGAAAATGATGCAGAATGCAGCGACAGTCAAGAAGACTATCACACGCACTCGACGTTCAGAAACACATTCGTTGTTGGCCACAGGATTTTGGTACCTTTTATTTGCAGCAACTTGAGGCTGCGACTCCGAGAAAGCGAGCAGTGACAGTATGTTGCGCCGCAAATTCAAACTCTCCGCGGGCCAGTTCTGACTGACCACGTGGGATTGGAACTCCGCCACGCGACTTGAACTTCGCTTGTCCCGGTTGTGTCCCGGACCAAATTACTCTGTGCTTGTTCTTGACTTTGCTGCCCTTTCTGTGTTTCCTGGCTCGGTGTTTTGGCATGGCGGAAGGGCCTCTGAACGTTGAGGAAAGTCGCGCTAAACGCCTCGAGCGACAACAGTCTCGGTTTCGCGACCGTGGGGGGTCAGTACCCGTTAATCGAACAGTCCACTATGT
This sequence comes from Plicaturopsis crispa FD-325 SS-3, assembly GCA_000827205.1. Lineage (NCBI taxonomy): Eukaryota > Fungi > Basidiomycota > Agaricomycetes > Amylocorticiales > Amylocorticiaceae > Plicatura > Plicatura crispa. Next base: position 1,380,165 of record KN832559.1, on the reverse strand, counting down.
TCGCGCCTGACATTGAGCATCTCCAACTCACAGGATATTCGTACCTTCTGGGAAAAACACCCTAGTCGATGTCCTTCTCGCTCGAACCGCTACCGGTCTGAGTCCAGACAAGGTGAACGACAAGCCCGGCGAATCAGCGGCCTCGCCGCTCAAGGGTAAAGGGAAACGGAAGGCGGGCGAGGATGCTGGGGTTGACGGGGCGAAGAAAAAGAAAGGACGGGCTACCAAGAATCCCAAGAAAGCCGCGAAGTCGACGACCGTAGAGGATGATGGCGGCGCTGATCCAGGTGCGTTGCCCTCGTTCGGATAGACCCAGTTCGGATGTACTGATAATGTTACATAGGCCCGTCCAAGCCTACCGCGAAGCGCGCTACTGCTCGCAAGGCCAAATCAAAGACCGCCGTCAGTGGAAAGTCAACCAAGGCGAAATCTAGTCTGCCACCACCAGACGAGCCTGAACCGGGTACGCTCATGCAGCCATTATCCTGGGGACGAAAGCTGAATGTTGGTTTTGCACATACAGACGCGGAGGCCAAGCCTATTCCGAAATCTAAGAAACGTCGCATTCTCGAAGTGGAAGATGCGCCTGACCAGGTGGCCAAGGCGAAAGTTGTTAAGCGGGTCAAAACGACGGGGACCTCATCTTCAAAGAAAGATTACCAAGCGCCTACCGCCGAAGAAGAGATTCACGTCGATGCGCCTACGAAGTCGAAGGCGCGGGGCCGCCCCAAAGCTGACAAGTCCAACCCACCTCCTACCGATGTTGCCAAAGAAAATGCTCTTCCTCCGGATCCAAAACCTTCGCAGTCTCGCAGCGCTCCTTCGAAACGACCGTCGAAAAAAGCCACTGATGACGAGCAGCGTGAACTTCAAGACGATGGCCCGTCCAGGTCTAAGCCGAAAGCAGGCAAACCAAGTGGCCAAGAGAAATCCCGCCGCGCTCCGAAGGAGACTGCGAAGGACTCTTCTCATAACGAGGACCCCCCAGCGCGTTCGACTAAGCGGCCTCGGGATCATACCTCCGATATTGTCACTGCCGAGCCAGAGGACACCGCACCCTTGCGGAAGCGGCCTAAAACCAAGCCTACCGAAGTCGACGATCCAAAGAAGTCTAGGAAAACTGTCAAGGCTATCTCGACTGATCCGTGAGTGCTTCACCGACTTAAACTTCGATCTGGCGGTTTACGAACTCTCGCTTTTGTATTCGACAGTCCCGTTCCTCTGTCGAAGAATCTCAAAGAGAACGCTAATGTTGCCGCAGTTGGCTCTGCACCAGGCAAAGCTAAAGCGCAATGCAAGCCTCTCCCCGGTCGGCCAGCGCGAAGAGGACCACCCAAGCACGTTCTCCAGCGCATACATGTCACCACAGGTTCCTCACCTCTCGCAGCGCCCCTCGTACCCGACAGCGACCCAGACGAAATCGACTTTCTGTCGTGACATGAGCTCTCTTCCTGTCATAGCGGTCCTTCCACGATCATCACAAACGCCTCACATGCTACATCCCAACACCGTGTACTATCATTTATCACCATCTTCATACGGCTCACGCGTTGCTCTCGCGTCGACTACATACACTTGGCATAGGATTTCTTCCAGTTCACAAACTTTGCGATCGCCCACTCTATTCCTGTCGATTTGTACATGCTGTTCATACATTGCTGTTTCAATAAATACATTTATCTGCTTCCGTATATGCGGGATAACGGTACCCGTTTTCAATTCGCAAGCCATAACGCGTGAATCACAAACAATGAGAGGGCCAAGTAACTAACGGAGCAGTCCATACATCGTGGTCTCGCTCTGGACAGGGCGGACGAGCGAAGACCTCCCTTCCCCATCCCATTCCTGCAGAGTGATAGACGGAATAGACATAGCACCTGCGCTCTTCGCCTTGTCCCAGCGCGGCGCCCCGTACGCATGGGCTATATCCCATTCCGACTCCGCCATGCTTTTCCCCGACTTGGCAGACTTAGTGGACTGGTGTTTGTCGGGACCCGGAGCGCTTTTCGTGCGGTGGTGCTGGCTGATAGTGGAAGCGTAGGAGGATCGGATGCGGGAGAGGCGTGAGGGAGAAGGAGAAGGCGTGCGACCGCGCGAGGATGTAGACGTCGAAGCGCGGTCCTCGTCATCAAGCTGCTTGAAGAACTCCGCGGGTGATATCAGCGGTGTGAAATTGTACGGTGGAATGGAGTTCCGGGAATGAAGAACGGGAGTCGCGTGACCGGACGCGTCAGACGGTAGATGGGGCAGCGTATCGACTGTGAGTTCCCTGGGCGATTGGTCGGGACTGATGTCCAGGACCTTCTCCAGGTCAGGCGTGGGTTTCTCGTACGGACTTCGCCTCGAAAGATCGAAGACGGGGCTCAGCGAGAATCGCTGCCAAGTGAGTCGGGCTGCCTTCGAGTACTTCCTTCCGCCTCCCCAGCCGCATACGCCAGATGCTACCAGCATACGGCAAATCGCTACGCTGAGAGCTATCCCCCCGATGCAGCCGATGATTGCGGCCAATATTCCGAACACCCGCACGCGTTTGACGGTGGGGTGCGTGTTGTCGGTTTCGCCTTGCTTCGAGACGGCGGTGCTTTGCGGATATGCGCCTGATGTGTTGACCGGGATACGCGGCGTCCAGACCTGCGGTAAACTCTGAGTCGAGGATGGGGATGAGGGCGCGGGCGCTGGGGTCTGAGCCGGTGTTCCAGATGCGGTTGCGGAAGGTGAAACAACGACATCCTGCGGAGCGACTAAGGGAGGGTTCGGCGACTGTGGAGACTCTGCGGCCATAGCCTTCAGAACGTCTGCTACAGACGATAGGCCATTTTCCGAGGTGGTACTATCCTGCGCGAAAGGCCAGAACGGCGCTTTCCATGCCTTCTCTCCTCTCAAAACGACAGGGTAAGCATGGTCGTGGTGAGAGCTAAGAACCGGGAAGCTTGGCTGCCAGCGAGCGGGTGCCGCCACACCAGTAGTTGCCGCGAAAACGAGAGAGGAAACGAGTGTGGTGGTAATGGAATGCCGCATGGGCGTCGGGGTGACCGGCAGATTGCTGTAAAAAGGGTAGAGCGAAGTCGTGATAAAGGACGCACGCGGGCGCATGCGCCGTCGACTTTATGCATGTAGCATGGCTGACGAAGAGGCTGACCTGAAGACGTAGCGAATGTCTGGCAGTCATGATCGAAATGGCCTGCTATGTCCAAGTTAAGGTCGCCTGAACCCTGTGAAAGATGGGCGTGTATCAGAATGCAGCGGCCTGGATTGAAATGACAACGGCTTTAACATATGCATCAACAGGTTACTTACACCCCCTCCGCAGTCAATAGACGATTTAGGACTTTGAAATATGAACGCTTCACTGACGGTGAGCGTATCGGGGCCGTGAGGTATACATGGAAAACTCACACAAGCTAAACAAGACCGTCCTGATTCATCTGAGCGATTCGTATCTGGAATGTGGCCGTAGCCCAAAGCATTGGATACAGATGATGAACAGATAGCAAACATGGCTAATAGTGCAGTGGGTGGGCTCAACGTCTGTTGAGAACCTTGGGTTTTGGAAACTCCGGGGGAGCCTTCAAGATAGCTCTCTTGGTGGCAGCCGCAGATTCTGGTAAACCCAAGCGCTTGAGATCTGTCATTTTTAGCTTCTCGATTTTGCAGCCTGCAAGCATTGTTAGTAAGGCGCGACAAAAACGGTAGAGAGCGCATACCCAGTGACTTGAAAAGCTGGTTTATTCTGCGGTGTGGAGGAAGTTGATCCGGGGCAAAGCCATAGGGTTAAAAAGACGCTTACTTTGTCGGCGTCATGCTTAGATCATCCGCAACAATCGTCGGGTCCGTTGCATAGCCATCCAACCGTAGCATTAGGGCAAATATGTGGGTGAGCAAATTCGTCTCCGTCTGGGGAGTCGTCAATGCACTGGATAACGATATTTAGTATTGGCATGACAGGTACATGCTAACGCTTACTCAGTCGATCCTCTCGAAGTTTCGGTAAATCGCGCTAGAAGCCCGTCGACCACAAGGCTGGGCACCCTCGCCAAACGCTCATGTATAGGATCCTTACGCTCGGCCATCCTGAAAGTGGCTGAACGAAATGCAAGCATGGATGAGATGTAGAATAGGATTTTACTGCGGGGAGGGTCAGAGAATAAGCGGGTTTGTGATGGAGTACTGACATATGTTGCTTGCTGATCGGAGTCACCGCGAAAATGCGCTCCAAGTGATGTGCCACCCATTTTGACCTGGAAAAAGGCAAAAGAGCCAGGCGATCTTTGTCCGTGGGCGCCGACGTGAACGTGGATATGGACAGAGCTTTCCATTCTACCTCGGGAATGATATTGTGTAATGGATATACGTCCGCAGGGTCGTCCGCGGTTGCATTGTGAGCTGGAATTAGTCGTGCATTATCACCGATAGCCTTGGCCTCCTCTGAACCAACGTTAACGAAGCCTATGAGAATGGATCATACGCTGCTTACCCTTTGATGGTAGCGCTACAGTGTTCTTCTCTATGCTTGCTTGGATGGTACCAGCTACGGCTTCCATGGCACTGACGTCGACCTTGTTTCTCTCAGCCGCTCTGATATTCGCCTTCGCCTTCTTCGTCCCAAAGGTCTCGCCCAGCATCGACCGCGCCTGGAGGCGTTCAAGCGCAGATACAGGAGCCGGCTCAATGCCTTTCAGGGCTTTCACTTGACGCGAAAGGATATGAAGGGGGGCGGGGCGAAGAACCGTGGTGTTAGTCCGTTTGTTGTGCACGGCGACCATGTATCTTCAAAACGAGATGAGAAAGAATGCCAACAGAGAGCTGATATGGGGCGTACCTGCATCCCGCAGACGCTGACTGAGTCTCGCTCGAAGAAACGAATTCTACAGTGTCGGCTTCACCGGCGACGAAAGTTGTTTGCGCCGACAACACTTCATCCTCAGTAGCCGCTTCGCGCTGTTGGGGCCGTATGTAGCATTTGAAGGGTGTTTTCTTTGGAGGCTGGAGAGCGGGGTAACTGACTGTTCGAAATTTTGTTGAGCCTAGTCTCCTCCTTGTTCCCGTCCACGACGCCTTCCGTTGGCGGCATCGCCATTTTTGTACTGAAACTCACCTAGAACAGGGCCCAAGCGTGTCTCAGGCTCGTTAGAGAGCTGAAAAGAGACCTTTCCTGCGTCATCCGTGGAATCGCGTTTGCGCTTTTTAGAAAGAGCAGAAGAGGCCATTGTGGTCGCTGAGACAGACGCGCGCAGGCACAATTGCTGTCCCGGTCGGCGGTGGGTCAAATTTGTTCTTGACCTCGCTTTCCTCGATGACACTCACGCTTTCGGCTTGACTTTCTAGTGCCATATACTACCGTCTTGCTTCATCGTGGTTCTGCTCAGGTTCTAGTCGTACCGCCACCCTCCTGTTCGTGACCCCCAGCCCCGTCGACGAGACAGGTTGTAGCGCTCTGACATGTCTGAAGAACCTTCATTATCCTCTGCGACGCAGAGCAATAGCCCATCTCTCGATCTTCCCGTAGGGGACCTCGAAATAGCCGTCAAGTTTGAGGAGAATATCTCCCCAGACCCCGTCTTCGAGATCAAGCCAGAAACAACTCCCAAGGTAGAAGATGCACCTGCCGCCCTACCTATGCCACCCAAGGCGAAGCCGGGTCCTCAGCTCATCGGGCATCTCCCGAGAGCAGAAACCGAGGCCCTGAAGACCTTCGTCGAGATTGAAGCAAACCACTACCAGTACGGCACACTGGGGCGTTCGAGGGAGGCCCTCGAGAGCATGACGTGTGATTGTCAATTCGATGATGGTCAGTGTCTCTCGCTATCTTATGCTATCTACCGAGTCTCTGTGTGAAGCATATCCAACGTTGAGCACCCGTATATAGCCCAGGATGACGATTCGGTGGCGTGTGGGCACTCGTCCGACTGTATCAATCGACTCACGCAGGTGGAGTGTCTTCCTGACGACTGTCGGTGTCGTTCGTATTGTCAAAATCAGCGGTGCGTCGTTCTACTCACGCTTTCCACTTTCGCTGTTGGTCTCATCTCCAGTTTTTTTCCTCAAGATTTCAACGCAGACAATATGCACCGATTGAAGTCGTACAGACCGAGAAGAAGGGCTTCGGCCTCCGGGCTGGGAAAAACATTCAGAAGTGCGTGTGTTACCATGATATCAGAGGACCTTGGCTCTATATACTGACTTGTACCCTTCCAGGGATTCGTTCATTTACGAGTATGTGGGAGATGTGGTGAACAACGCATCATTTATGAAGCGCATGCGTGACTATGCCCAGGAGGGCATCCGTCACTTCTACTTCATGATGCTGCAGAAGGACGAGGTATGTCTCAGTCACCGCCTTCCATCCGAGTTCCGTCTAGCTGAATGCCCGACCGTTTAGTTTATTGATGCTACTAAGCGGGGCGGAAAAGGGCGGTTTGCCAACCACAGCTGTAACCCCAACTGCTATGTCGCGAAATGGACAGTAGGACACCATGTCCGCATGGGGATTTTTGCGCACCGTAACATCAAGAAAGACGAAGAACTAACGTTCAACTACAATGTTGACCGATACGGGTATGCCATCTAGAAACTCTTGTGTTCTACCCCGTGTACTCATTGCTTGTGCAGGCACGACGCACAACCATGCTACTGTGGTGAACCGAAGTGCGTCGGGTTCATTGGTGGTAAAACGCAAACAGACATCGCCGCTATGGATGATCTCTACCTGGACGGTTCGTTATAGCCCTTCTCGCGACATATGCGGGCACTGATGTCACCTCATATAAAGCTCTTGGAATCACTGACGAAGTAGACCGACTTGGTCTGAAGGGTTCCAAGAAGAAGAAGGGGAAGAAACTTGACGAGGATTGGGCGGTAAATAAAGTTTCCAGTCACTGTGCTCGTTTTCTGATGATATTTTCGTCAGCCCATCATGAAACCAATCGTCGAGAGGGACGTCCCGAAAGTCGTGCAGGCCGTGCGGCAAACTCAGAGCCGGAAGGTCTTGTTCAAACTTCTAACCAGAATAAAGGTCTGTCCGGTATTCACTACACGAATATGTGCGCACTACTCACACAGTTCCAGATCACCGAAGACCAGTCGGCGTTGCGACAACTAATGCGTTTGCGTGGTTTCAGTCTTATGACAAACATCCTTGACGATCATCATAAGGATGCCGAAATAATAGCTCTGGTTCGTGACTATGTTGCTCTCTGTCCCGCGTCAGTTCACTGATGGTATTCTAGGTCTTGGAATGCATGTCGACCTGGCCGCTACTACAACGAAATAAGGTCGACGACTCAAAGGTGACGATCCCCGTTGCTGCTTTCGCCGAGTCAGGCAATGAGGTCATAAAAGCCCTCGCACAAAAGGTTGGCGAATTTCGCTTCTGTGCTATCCAGCGACTGACGAGCGCCATCTGAAATCTAGTTGCTTGATCACTGGAATACCCTGGAGACTGCTTATCGAATACCAAAACGATTGAAGCAGGTTAGCGGTCTTCTTTTCCAACGCTTGTAACATGTATCCTCACGAGCGATCGAAACCATAGGATGACGATGCCGACCCACAACCTATGCTTCCTGAACCGGACCTCACAGAACTACGTCCATCGAAGCGGTCACGTTATGAAGAGCTCTTATCGGAGGGCAAATTGGATATCAAGCCTCTAGGATACACCGCTTCGACCCCCGTTTCCCGCGTGACGGAGAGTACCACCGATTCGACCGCGGCGACTCCTGAAGCCTCCCGCCCTTCTGCCGCCCAGCAGCGCAAAGAAATCGCTGCGATTATCGCGGCAGCCGCTGCTGCTCAGGCCGCTGCTGCTGCACAGGCCGCACAAGCGGCACCGGCTGCAGACGCAAGTAACGGTAACACGAAGAAGAAACGGAAAAAGGAAGAAAGGAAACATCAGACCAAGGAGGAGAAGGAGGCGAACAAGGAAAAGCGACTCCTCAAGCTTGTCGGCTCCGTCGTCGTCAAGGTCATGTCCAAGTACTCGAAACAGATGGACACTACATCGTTCAAGAAGCATGCTAAGGAGGTACGCCACACCCATATATCCTTATAGTCGTTGGGACTGACGCTGTCCACGCCTTCTAGCTAACCCACATCATCGCGGAGAAAGAGAAAAAGTCCTCTAGCTACAAGGAAGGAAAACTCGATTCCTTGTCGGAGGAAAAAGTCGTGAAAATCAAGAAGTTCGCCAAGGATTATATCGCGAAGGTGCTTCGCAAGCTGGAGAAGGCGGGGAAGCGGCATAAACCACCAGAAACAGGATCCAGCGCAACGCCGAATTCGAATGGCGGTGATGGCGATGCTGTCATGGGCGAGATGACTGTCGAGGAGGCTATGGGTATGGAGGTTGATGCGGAAGAGGATGCAGACTCCGGAGAGAGTGATAACGGCGAAGAAACGGCAGACGCGAACGGCTCACGGCATTCCTCCGGTCCATCTCCTACGGACGCGCCTGACGAGCAAGGGGGAGATCCTCGTCTGCGGCGGAGAAGTGACGACAAGGGGAATGGATGGGACCCAAACAAAAGTATTGACATGTCATAATTTCCCGCCGGGGGTCGTCGTTACTTACCGTTATCTGTACTATGATTATAATTGCTACGCTGATTGCTTTCCGATATTCCACCACCCGCTACCTCGGGCAAGTATACTTCGTACGTTTAATAGCCAAGGATATACTACAATACAAGACCGACACCACGACGTATAGATGTCACATATCCAGCCCAGACATCTCATAATCCATCGGTACATCCTTCCTCTCCAACCACGATGCATCCTCGCTGCCCAGGTCCACGCCCTTCCCGCAATCGAGCCTTCTCCGCGACGGCAGCTCCTTCAGCTCCACCGCCATCTCCGTGCTCGACGGGCCCCCGCTTCGCACGATCGCGTAGTGCTCCCCGTGCCACCCGACGAAATCCAGCGTGGGCACCACGCAGGCGACATTCCGCAGATTCGCCATCCACAGGTCGGTCTGTAGCTGGAAATCCTTCTCCGACATGAGGTTCGGCTGCGGCCGCCGCCGCGACGCGCCGTGTAGGTGCAGGAAGGCGAGCGAGTGGAACACGGAGAACAGCGGCGCAGACTCGTGCTGGGAAGATTTAGCACCCAGATACTGATTGGAGTGGGTAGGCTAGACGTACCAGCGGCTTCTCTGCAGTAACGGCAGAGACGTGCATGGCGACCATGCTTTTCGGGATGGACTGGATCAACGTTCTCAAAATGTCCTGCGTCATGTTGGCGAACCGCACTCTCAGCACACGCAAGCTCGTCAGGTCGGGCAGGATGCTGGCCACCAGCTCCCAGGGGCAGTTCCCCAGGTCCAGCCGACGCAGCTTTCTGCGGCAGCGCAAGAACTGTGCGACGGACTGGAACAACCCGAGCTCGTCGTCGTGCCCGACGAGCACGAACCTGAACGCCTCCAGGTGCGGGAGGAACGTGTGGCGCCCGTCGAGGACGTGGTCGCTGCCGAACACGACGGACGCCGCGCTCGGCTGCTCGAACGTCCCGTGCAGCGTGAGGCTCTGCAGGTTGTGCGCGTGCGCGATGCGCGCGAGCACGATGTGCGAGATGCGCGTGTCGACGAGGTCGAGGTGCGTGAGGTTCTTGATCGTGAGGGACTGGAAGGCGCTGTCCCACGAGTGATGCCGCGCGAGGTACGCGCCGAGGCACAGGTGTTGGAGCGTGTGCTCGTTCTGATCGAGCACGGTGCGCACCTCGCCCATGTCCGCGAAGCCGTCGTCGTCCTCAGCACGCAAGGTGAACTTGCGGAGCGACTTAAATGCGGAGACGCCTACAGCATCGAAATGCCAACCTCTTTGTGGATAGGGAGGTCAGAGAGCAATGACGTTTAAATAGAAACCATGGCGTACATAAGACCGAGGCTGTGAAGGTGGGGGTGACTCGCGAGAACAGCCCGCACCATGTCTTTTCGCATCTCAGGGTATCCTATCCACTCAAACTCACGTAGCGACTTGAACTCGGGTATAGTAGAGCGAAATATTCCTGCATGCTTATTCAGATTTCTAATTCAAACAAACGACTGAAGACGCACGAGAGACTAAATCAAGCATATCGCTTTCTTCATAGGACCAATGTAATCGGAGGGTTTTAATGCGACACGCAAATTGGGGATCAGATTTGACCCTGTCGAATATGTCCAGTCCGCGATTGAGGTTGTCCTGGTCTTCGCCAAAATATAGGTCAAGTGTGCGGAATATAATTCGCGAAGCGATGTCGCGATGGAAAGCCGACACGAAGAGCCAGGTACGGAGGTGGTAGCGCGGGATGTGGTACGCGATGCGCTCCCATATCTCTGGAGGGGCGCGCTGCGAGGCAGGCTCGCTCATAAAATGGATCTGTGAAAATGCTGTTGGTACCAGACTATATAATGTAAAACACAAAGGCGCAGTACCAGTTTATCTCGACGCTGGAATTGGGTTTGCAGTTCATGGTTCGAGGGGTCGAGATTGAGCACGGCTTGAAAATCTAAATTACGACTGTTAATCAAGTAGGACGAGTATCGACCAGTCCACCGACCTTGCTTTGCCTTGACGAGTAATTTATCGCCAGCTGCTTTCCGCGCATTACCCCGCGCTAGCAGAGCTTTCGCCATTTCCTGCTTCGTGAGGCCGGGGGTGCGCAGGTACACCTCGAGAAATTTCTCCACATCGTCGCCATACCTAATGGCGAATTTTTCCACCGTTCGTCAGTGCTGTTACTCGAGTGGCAAACAGGGCGCCAAAGCACGTACTGGCCCGCGCTGATCAGCTGGAATGATGTCTGCAGGAGTAAATTCGCCTTGTGTGCTGGCGGCAACGCCTGTACCGCCTCGTACGCCATTGTCGTCAGCTCGTCGTGGGGGCCCAATGCAGGAGCCATTGCAGGGGTCGAGCGGGGAGGCGGGGACATGTTGTAGGAGAAAGAAAGACCATATCCAGTGCACTGGTAAGGATGTACTTGAGAGTCCCGGTTCCATGGACACGGAACGAAGCCGAAGAACGGGCGCCGTTTTCTCGATCAATGGGAGCCCCGCAATTGCCCTCTCGTACTAGTTCCTACTTGGCAAAAGACTTGCAAGCTTGGCGACAACCGCTTGACTTGAGCGTGTACATCCGATAGCAGGGTTTGCAGGTAGCCGGGTGCACAGTCAAACAGGTACTGTGCCCCAGGCTATGGATTAGAGTATATTGTGCACCCAATGCGATCCTGAGCACGAACGTATCATACAAATGTCCCTTGGTACACGAGAGTAGCGCTAAGTAGCCAGGTAAAGTGCCATAAATTCAGAGAGGTAGACAAGGTATGATGGGCAAGGTATCGAGAGTAATCAGTAAAAAAGTGAATAACAAGAGGTCCGTTACTTCGAGGGGAGAGGTGGTACGGGTGGTTCAGCGTCCCTACGGGGCCGCTGCAATTTCTTCTTCTGGTTGGCCTGTATCCGCTGTTCGTGCTCAGCTTGCATCGTCGCCATGATCTCCATTTGTTGGGCGATGAAATCAGCGGTACCGTTCCTATTGGAGAATGATGTTAGACTTAGGACTCTGCCAACATCATCCCACATACCGCATGCGAAGAATCCGTAGGATAGTCTCCCCATTCGTGACCTCTTTCTCCTGTTGCTTTTCCTTCTTGCGCTCTTTTATCGTCCCAAGGTTGCGCTGCTGATACACGCTCTTCGCGCGTTTCTTGACCGACGGCGAAGCCCGCAGACTTTGCTGCATCATGCGAACGCACTCCTCCATCAACGCATCGCTAGAAGATCGAAGCTTAGCATGTTATGATGCGTCGAGTGAAAGAGGACATACGTATGCCAGTCGTAGTATAATCGAATTGATACGACATCACGGTATTTCTGGTTTTGAAGGACCTCCAGGGGCACTGGTCCTTCACCTCCAGCATAGAAGTAGTCGCGTAAAAACTAGAAAGAGTGTCAACACGAATTAACATACGACTCTTGAACGAAACTGTTACCTTCAACCACTTGAAGACGATATCAACCTCCTTGTCGCTCAAAGGCTTCATGTCGCTCGGCTTGTCGGAAAGCGGGGGAATAAGTAGGCCCTCAATCACGGTCAAAATCTCCTTCCAAACTCTCGTCATCACCATTTCCTTCGCGGTGTCGCTAAGATAGGTGTTCAGAGTCTGCAAGTTGGCGTCGAAGTAGTCGAATAGTGGAAGGATGGCCTGCTCGATCTCCACATCGGTGAGTTCCTCTGGTCGAATGCGCGGTTTTTCACCCTGAGGCAAAGGTATCTGGATTTCACTTGCGTTCGATCCCAGGGCTGACCTGTAGAGTGCGGTGACATTTCCCAGCGCCTTGTTGTAATCGAGACCTGCGCTTCCACCCTTGATGAGTGTCTTCAACACAACATGCGACAGTGACTGTTGTATGAAAGGCGCCATCTACGAGCCACAGCGTTGGTAACTCACAGCCATGCAATCTCACGGGCACATACCTTGTCAATAAAAATGCGGACCATGTCGGCCTCCGCTCTCTTGAGCGAACGGAATGCGCGACCGAAATAGAACTGAATGTCATCCTTTTCGCCCTCCATGCTCACACGCAACAGTATACGGCCCTGTGTGTCGAGGTCTAACCACAAGTCGTGCGCTAGGAAGTCGCCAAACCGGCGAGGATCGAGGCATATATATGCGCGTCCAACGGTGTCGTGTTTGCCCACGAGAGCACGATCACGAATGCTGACCATGAGCCAGAGAGGCTTCTCGACGGACATATCGAACGTCTCATCCCCTGGACATGATTTAACGAACGAATATGTCGAAAGAGACCGAGCCACTCACAACGAGGAGACAATGTCTCATAAATCGTACGGGTCTTAGCTAGTCGATTGCCAGCCTCGTCGCTGAGAGTGACAAAGGTATCCAGCTTGGACGACGGACTGGATTCGAGCGGCACCAGGTCCTCGGCGATCGTGATCTTGACCGTGAACAAGAATCGTTGCCGCTCAACCTTCTCTGGAACAGGGGGTCCATGCTGCTCAAGGACCTCAGCGAGCTTGTCGGCTTGCATCTGGTTGTACATGTTGTCCAGAAGCTTGCGCGCAGCTTCGACGTTGTTCAACTTCACGCACGACTCGGGTTGGAAATTGAACGGTTGGACCTTCTTCTCGCCTTGTATGGCGAGCTGCCTGGCCTTCTCGATCCATGCAGAGGATTTTTGCGGCTGTAAGTAATCTGTCGGCCGGGGGAACATCTCGGCCATGAACAGTTCCTCGACACTGCGGCAGTATTGCTCAACCGCTTTAGAGATTGTCTTCAAAAAAGAGGTCAATGAGGGGGGAGTGTGACAACAGTGAGTCCAAATACCTTTGCCAAACTCGTCGAGAATCTCGCTTCCTGGTACGCGTCTGACCATTCAAGGTCTTGGAGGAAGCTAATCGGACTCCGCAAGGAGTCAAACAAGTCGACGATAGACGAGCTGTGGCCTTCCGCGCCTTCTGCTTGGAATTTGTCCGCAGCAATGGCCTAGACTCGTTATAAACAGAAAAACTAAAGAGAAAAGCATCCTGGCTCACTGCTTGTACCCACTGCGTGGTCTTGTCGTCCGTGTTGACCAGCCATTGTCGTACGTACGGCTCGAAAAACGAGCCAAGGTCGAATTCTGTATGGGCACTAGTAATCACCCAATGGAATTAGTGCGGAGAGACGCTGGAAACGAGACCGAGGACATACTTGGGGCAAAATGCGCTATACATGCCGAGTAGTGTTTTCGTCCGTCGATAAAGTGCAAATATATCTTGGATTGGCACATCGGGAGTAGGCCCATTCATCGACGACTCGAACAGTCGCTTTCGGTTCTCTTCGAGATCCGCTACGAACATTGGTATTTGCACTTCGACGACCAGAGACACAATATCAAGTTGCCTTTGCATGTCCAGACTTTAGAAATACCCAAAATTGACGCAGCAGATAACATACCCCAAGATTGGCTCAGGGAACCTCTTGTCTAAGAGCTTGGCGTTCTTCTCCACCTCATCGCTCATAAGAAGGAGTGGAAGAGCACGATTGACGCCTGGGGACGCCTGCAGCTCTTGCATCTTCATGTCGAAGTAATCGGCTGCAACCTGCCGTATTCGATCCTGAACATCGGCTAGACGTGCACCGACATCTATGTCGAAGCGTTCCAGCAGCCCGCTATCACGGACATGCTCCAGCACATAGAGGAACGGCTCGAGCTCGGATGGTTTGAGGTTTGGTAAAGCATCCATGGAGTGGTAGAGCGATGCTAGGAAGAGGCTGAAGAGTCCGCCGTATACGCTGGCAAGATAATCCGACTACGAGAAAGGTGTCATCATGCAAGTCGCCGACAAGAATGATAAAGATGATACGCACGTCAGACACAGGCCATTTCTCGAGATCTATCTCGCTCATGACCTTCTGAATTGTCTGCAGAGCTTCTGGGATACACTCCAGAGGAACGTCATTCCGCTCGTAGAATTGACGGACCAGATCTAAGAAACAGGCAGCACGATATGGCTGTCCTATTCGCCATCGTAGCGCGCATTCGTTGATGAGCTCGATATGTGGAGGCGACAAAATGCCGAGCGAGACTTCATCAGTGTCGTCGACCTCCTCGCTCATCATGATCTCGAGATCAGCAATGAGACAGTATTCGAGGAGCCGTTTGTAGAACTTCTTCGGATTTGGAGGTATGTACGTGAAATAGTGACCCACGGGGATTTCGTCGTCGCCGTCGAGTTCATTCCCAACGCCTTCTGGATTTGTATCGAACAGAGCGCTGCCGAAAAGAGAGCGACGACTACCGATAGAGCCATGACGGGTAGTGGCGGAGGAGGAGGAAGGATCTTGACGTGCGGAATACAGCGACCCTGGCCGGGTTGAGGGCGTTTGTGTCGACGGAAGTGCATCGGCGGGAGTCGATTTAGCTAGCTCGGGGTTAAGTTGCACCATGACCACCATTAGTTGCGAAAGATGAGTAGTTTCGAGTGTTTTCCAATGCTGCCATGCGGCGTCGCTTTCGAAATCTTCTCGACGGCCAGGGAAAGATGCACCGGCGTTGATGTTTTTGAGACATGTCTGAGTAACTCAAATTGTCAGGGATGTCACTGGCGGATTTGGTATATAAAGTTACCTTCAAGTCTGTTAAAGCAGCCTAGTATAGTGATTAGTCAAGTTTTTAGGTGCACAACGTATTCCCGCCAACCTTTTCCGTGCAGACCTTCCGTAGCTCGTCGACGGACCGTTGAACAGCGTGCTCTGGGATTTTGAATAGTTTGGCGACGGTCTTCACCAGCGACATGTCTGCTACACTTCCACTGATGCCCCCGCCACCATACGTCGAGGACACTGACTCCCCACGGTCTCGAGTAGTCGAAGCCGAGTCGTAGCCAGAGTCACTGGCAGTCTGCGATGGCGCTAATTTCGCCGTGTACATGTCCAAACGGCCCAGGAGTTCGGGAGAGACGTGACTGACATTCCGCAGACAGTCTCGGAGCATCCTCACAAACTGTGCAATCTGGTTATTGAGCTCCAGCTTCCAGCCATCACCTGCTAATGTCGGCTCCTTCCTCAGTACACCTGTTGCATGTGTCGCGAACATTAGGATAAGCTCCTCGATCTTCCGATTCTCCTTCATCTGCCGTTTGAAAGAGTCGTTCTTGAATTGCCCGTAGAAGACCGCCATGGTGCGCCGTATGAGTTGGTCGGAATAGCTATTCGTGACCGTAAGCTTCGCGCCAAGTTGACATATTCAAATCACGCACGCCGCATCCTTGCCCATAGCGATATCCTGCAGCTTCTGCTCTAACACCTTGAGCAGCTTTTCCGGGAATTTCACGCTCTTGGGTCCATCACGCGTATCTTTGAATAAGTCTCCGATAGAGAGGATCGAGTTTGAGACGGCAGATAGTCTAGAGAGGTGGTCCTTCTCCCGGACTTCGGAGGCACCAGGGGTATCCGCAGGCTTGGGTTGGACGAGATAGCTGAGCAGTCTGTATCGTTCCAGCTGTTAGCAGGATGTCGGCAACGAACGAGGGGCATAGGCGTACGCTACACGAAGTGCATAGCTGTAGATGCGAATCAACACCACGACATGAAATTCCACAGGCAACAGAGACGTACTCGAATAGATCGTCGTCTGTTACGCGGTGCTTCGAGATGCGTTTATCGTGTACGACACTGTTGCGACTCCGTCTTGACAGTGTCGACATGGATGTTACAGTTTACTGTATAGGGTCGTTAAATGTTCGGCCGCTTCGACAGTCTTCCAAGGCCTAGCAAACGATGGCCAATTGCAACAACACCGAGAGCCCGATCCAGGAAAGAAAGCAAGTGAAAAAGCAGATGAAGCGACCAGAAGAGCGAAGACTTGGCCGTGAGTCTGCAGTGCGATTTACTATTACAGTGACCGGATGTGGGTCCGGACGGCTGCGCCACATCCGAGCATCCTGCGTCCTCAGGCTGCACCGACATACGCAGTGCACAATGCCAAGTGAAAGTGCTTCACCGGCCAAGACACCACGCATACGTTTCCTGATCCTCGAGAATATGCACTTTCAATTATTTAGAATATCTATATCATGATCCTCTACGTGAGATCTATAACTCGTCGTGGATATCACCAGGAGGGGATGTCGCCTCTGTAGTTTCAGCCTCCGAGGGCGTGTCCGATTCCGTAGCAGTTGCAGTCGCGGTTGACGATGTTGTCGTCTTTTTGGGTACCTTCCGCCTCATCAACTTCATCAAGTGCGTCTCCAGCGTCTTCGCGCGTGCCTTCATCTCGGTCGTCGAGATGACAGGGTCCTCGTTCATCTTCACCGACTTCTGCTTCTCCACCCACTCGTTCAGCCACGACTCGTGGTCTTTCAGTGTCTTCTCCAGGGCGTCCAGCTCGATTTTCGTCCACTTCGAAGGTAGACCGGCCTCTTGCTCAGCAGTCAGATTCGCCTTTGCCTCGGTGAGGAAGAGCCGCGTGCTCCAATTCCACATTTGACTGTTGTTGAGGGCCTGCGGGAATTCGGATATCTCCTTATACCGGTGCACGATGGGCTGCTCGAGAACCCTGCGTCACATCGTCAGTAAGAGTAATGTACCAATACAAGGGGAGAACTCACTCTACAGCGACGCGTTTATCGAGAAATTGGGATGTCTCCGCAAGGTCTCCACGCTCATGGAGCCAGGCGATCGAGTCGGCCACCTTCTCTGCCAACGCGCGTCGCTCAGCCTCCTGCGAGCATTTCTGGAACGGAGTGTCTGAGTTGCTGTCATCAATCAGGTCTCGCACTCGGTAAAGGTAGCCCTCAAGGGTGTTCCGAGCCTCTTCCCTGCGACGTTTCGCGGATTCCTCGAAGTCAACCGCCCGAAGTCTGCGGTGTTATGAGTAGACCGTTCGAAAATCTCTTCGTTTCACCGACTTACCTATCGCGAGCTTCACGCTTTTCGAGTACCGTCATAGGTGGAATCTCACCGAACTTCGTAATCACTGTCAGCGCGATGGTGTTAGATTCCTTTGTTAGTGCCTTGGCACCGGCCGTAGCACTGGGAGATGCAGATGCAGCCGAAGACGACTCCGTAGTAGAGGCGGTCGAGGTGGTCTCTGCATTCAGAGTCTCTTCTTCGAATGTCGAACCTCCTCCAAATAGGCCCTTCAATTTGCCTGGCAGACGTCAGCAGGTGGGTTGATAAATTCGAGGATGATTGCATACCGGCGATGGATTCGTCCTTGATTTCGCCGAACGCGACTACATCCTGGACTGAGAGGAAACCAGAATCCGACAGAGATACGGTAGCTTTAACGACAGGGTCAACTGCGCCTCGTTCAGTAAGGTTGGCAAGAGCTTCCGATACGCCAGTGATTTCTATCTCCAAGATGCTGCGAGAGAAACCACTATAGAATATATGAGCGACAAGGAACGCACACACAAGGCGGACACTGACGATGCGGGTGGCTTGGCATAATCTAACCAGAGCGTGAAGTCGTCTTTGCGTTTGAATGTCATCGTTTTCTTGGTGCCAACTTTCGAACCTGAAGGGAATACGACACTACTGATACTCCGGGCTTTCGCCTGGGAGGAGGCGGCCTGCGCGAAATAGGTTGCTTGAATGTCGTGGAGCGTGATGTCGGAAACTTTGATATCCTTCGTCTTGAACTGTCTGCTCAGACCAGCTCCGTGTAGAGCGGCTCCAAGAACAGCGGCCTCGTCAGCGTTGACATTCAAGGCAATTTTATCGCTACGACGGAAGCTTGTGAGGGAGCTGCACACCAGAGAGTGGGCAATACATACTTTCCAACGTATGAACGCACAGCCGATTGGATCATCGGGGTGCGTGAGCTTCCACCGGTAAGGATTACGGAGGTGATATCGTTCTGGCAAGGCGACA
This sequence comes from Plicaturopsis crispa FD-325 SS-3, assembly GCA_000827205.1. Taxonomy (NCBI): domain Eukaryota; kingdom Fungi; phylum Basidiomycota; class Agaricomycetes; order Amylocorticiales; family Amylocorticiaceae; genus Plicatura; species Plicatura crispa. The sequence goes on along the minus strand of KN832559.1, from coordinate 1,361,805 downwards.
CTGTGTCAATAGTACAAAATGGATGAAATGGCGAAGGATAATACCAAGGTCAAGCCTGCATGAGCTAAGGCATCTGCTATGGGCTGAGAAAATCGGCCCTTCAAATCGCTGCAAGCATTTTCGAACTTCGCCCGCGACACCTTAGTCTTGAAGTCGATATCCCATGCCACACTCTCCACGGTGGAAACGGCATCGGTATTCGCACTCAAGATGGCCTTGACGCGACCAGCTTCCTTCCATAGTTTCGTCATGCCCCGTTTGTCTGTCCGAACATCCCGCTTATGCTTCGCGTTGAAGTCCTCGATTAGGATATTGCGTAACCGCCTGTCGAGTTCTGTCCCTCCAGTCTGACGGTCATAGCCCACACCTGCGACGCTAATTTGTGTGCCAGTCGTGCTCGCAAACGAGACGACAGTGGCCCTGATCGAAGACGCGCCAGCATCATATATGATATGATGCTCTGGGGTCGGGAAATTACGTGTCATGGCGTAGTTGACGGCGACGGCTGTCCCATCGTTGATGAGTGCCAGCGTGCGGAGCCCAGCTATCTCGATCGCGTCCGCCACGGCATCCCGCTCGAACTGCGTGTAGAAAGGCGGCACCGTAACAATCACGTCGTATACCTTCTCTCCTGCGAATTGTTCTGCGAGTTCTTTAACGTATGCAAACTGCATCGCTATGAGCTCCTCTGTACTCCATTCCGAGCCGTCGGACCGCCGCACGCCTGCGGTGCGTCGGGAGGTCGCTATAACCTCAGCAGTCGAGATTTCGGTGTAGTATGAGACAGACTGAGAGTTGGCAGGGGCCGCCACGAGGTATTTCAGAGACGAGAACGAATCCGACGGAAAGCGTGCAGCCTAAGCACGCGTGTTGAGTAGTCAGTACAGCAGGTGAGTTATATGGCGCGTACGACGTTGACCGCATCTCCTCCGAACAGCCTGTCGCCTTTCTTCCACCCTACCACGGATTGTATCTTTCGCTTGGAGTCCTTGTTGAGGAGGACGTCGAAAGGCACGCCGGGCTTCATCAGTGCCGCCTTAATCCAGTCGCTGCCATAGTCGATCGCGAGGACAGAGGCGAGCGAGGACTCGGCCAGAAAACATAAGAGAAACGCGACGAGGATCAAGAGTTTCATGAGTAGATATTGTCCACCGGGGTCAACATGAAAGGTATGGGGGATATAAAGCAGAACGCAGCTGGCAGCTGCACAGGACGTGGACTTGGACAGAAATCTACAATTGACACGTCAGTTTCCGATTTCCGACCATTTCATCCGAACCACTACCGAGCCGCGTCGTCTTTTGCTTTCTCTTCCTTACCACTTGCTATGCACTGACGATTTCCTCGTGAGAAATCCAAAGCACTCCTCTGAGAGTCAAGGCCCAAGGGACTCAGAAAGACGCGACGCCGAACTGACGCCGAAGGGAAATATCTCTACACGCGAGAATTTGGTGCGTTGACGAGTAACGACGCGGTCTGCGTGCGCCGTGAGCGGTATTGGGTTCAGCCTCTGGAGGTGAGCATGGCAGTTTGTGCTGTTCTTACTAGCTCTAACTTCTCAGCGCTGCAGAACTGCGTCGGTGCATCATGCGCGTCCAATCCATGTCACGTTGAAACATCGCAGAGCGCCCACTCTGATGTGCTGATGCCAAATATCAGTCGTTTCCTCTGGCGGACATGATTGACCTTGACTCAGTCGGCAAGAGTTACACCGCGTCTATGTTGGCGACGTGTTCCTTGCTATCGCCTCGCGCGCAAGGTCTCCGATGCATAGCATGCAATCCATGCTTCGTGAAGACATTGCCTATCGCCCACTGATTTTCCAACATCCGAGGTCAGTCGTTTCACCTGGCGGACTTGATTGACCGTCACCTCACCTCTCGTTTCCCTCTCACTTTGCTAGAATCTGCACTGCCGCTGCGTCTGGGATGGCGAGATGTCTTGCAGCGTTGCTTCATGCGCAGGATCTTCATCCCCATTCACGCGTTACGTATGGCTAAACCACTGTAGTCGATGCATGGGGATTTTGTACTTGTGCGGCTGCTGTCGTAGCCAATGACAACCACGGTATGCGATTTCCGCGAATCCGGGTGCTGTAATGTTGTTTTCTTGCGACTGTTGAAGCAATCATAGCTATAGCTGGGTTGCAGCTGTTTGCGGTTGAGGGGGGGCGGGGGCGGCTCTGCGGGGCCCATCGCCTAGCACTACCCAGTTAGACTGATTGTCGCGCGATGAGCGCACTCGCAAGAGTAGGAGATCAGGAGAGGTAAGTATCAGCGGTCAAAACTTGACAAACGCGAGATATGTCCGACACGGATCCTTTCTTCCCGGGAGCAGATCTATGTACTATGTAGTGATTTTACCGCGCAGACTTGGCGCAAACTGCGCAGTATAAGAGGCTTCTGTGTTCCGACGGTCAGTCAAGGATATCCGAGCCTGCGAGCAGCGAGGTTCAAGGAATTGTCTGCGACCACCTGCCTTTGGGAGACTATTCCGACGGCCGGCGTCTCCTTTCAAGTCGAACGATTGCGACCTTTTTCTCGCCCTCTCTCTGTCTCTCTCACATACAACGGTTCATGCTGGCCTGTCGTTGACACTCATGTTCTCTACATTCACATCGTTTCTGCCCTCGGCGCTGCAGGGCGACCACGGCAAACCCACGGTCGAATCACCCACCGAGGATGACGTGAAAGGACGCGATCGTGCCGACACGGATAGATCAGACACGACTGGCGTCGACGAGACGGGCGCGAAGAAGAAAACAAAGAAGGACCGGACGAACGAGGTGCGTGCGCTGCGCAGAGTGCTCGTTCAAACCCGTCTAACCATACCGTAGACGTTCATTGTCGTGCGGCCGCCGCCCGCCAAATCAAACCATCCGTTGAATTTGCAGGTTCAACTGGTGCCCCCCAGTGCGCGCGGGACGGCACAGGAGCGGTCGTTGACTGGTCGGCAATCTGTCGATTTCAGTGCTGCACCACCGACCGAGGGCACGGGCGCGCCCGACCCCTCTGCTGACACCTCCGATGCCAATCTGTCTCGAGTGAACTCACGCACGTCGGGTTACTCCTCGGTCGCCTCGTTCTCATCTGTGTCATCCAATTCGACCACCGGCCGCCGCATGATCGTCCCCTTGTACAATCTACAGGCACACAATGTCATGACAAACCTTGTCGTGGATGCCGGCACGGACTCAAAGGTTGCAAAGTTCCTCAAACGCGGGATCGAGCTTATAGATTTGGCGGTGCTCGAGCCGATAGAGGTATGGCCACGGCGAGGGGGCGAGTTGTCGACGAAACCGACGCTCCTACTTCCGCCTACGCACAACAGCCGCCCGGTCACCCCGGAACAAGCGCTCACACCCTCGTCGTCCGCGTTCTCCTTGTCGTCTGCCGGGCATATCCCGCGCCCCACCACTGCGCCCGCCGAAGCTACACCGACGCCGCCGTCAGGCGCCAAGAAGGTGTTCGGTAAGCTATTTCGAAAGAAAGACGCCCACACGCGCAACCCGTCCCTCACCAGCTCCGCCAACTCTGAATCACCCCGGCCTTCGTCGATTGCCTCGCCTCGCTTCTCCGTTCACATGCCTACGTCCCCCGTCGCGCCTAATACCCCCACCGTCGAGCACCCTTCCGCGGCAGAGCAAAATCTGCTGCGCCCAGCGGTACTGGGTGTGCAGCCGACGTTCTCGTCGCCCGTGCAGCCGCCCGTGGGCCGGCCTACCAAGTACGTGTGGATCGTGCGCCGGTGGATAAAGGGCGCCGATAACGGCGTACTCGGGAGCGTGATGGGAAAGCTGAACGTCAACGTGCACGGGAAGGACTCGTCGTCCACGGGCCTGACGGAGTTGGTTGAGGTCAGATTCGAGTGGTCGCGTGGGAAGAGCAAGAGCGGACGGGAGCGCGGCCGCGCCGGGCGCCGCGAGTCCGTCAAGCTCCAGGCGCCCAGTGCGGAAGGCAGCCGGCGCGCGAGCATGACCGAGTCCCTTTCCGCATCTGCCTCGTCTCTGAAGCACTTGGCACAACCGTCGGCGGGGTCCCCGCATGCTTCTCCGCGGTCCAAACGCCTCTCCACGCTCTCGCACCACAGCATCAGCACCGCGAACGACCATGACCACGACCACGATGAGGCGTCGGACGAGCTGGACGACGGCGAGGAGAGCGACCCGGAGGACTCGGAGACGCCGTGGACATGCTCGCTGCGCATGTCCCGCGTCAACTCGGCGAGCACGCCGCCAGTGAAGACGAAAGTCGCGACGCTCTCGCCGACGCCGCACCACCCGAAGGTGGTCGCCCTGCTGAAGGTGCCGTTCCCGCTCCCCGACATCGCTGTTGACCGGCTGGCCATCGAGCGGCGGGTCGTGACACCGCAGGGTCTGCTCGTCCGACCTTCGACGGCTGGTGCGGACCGCGGGCTCATATTGACTGCAGAGGAGATCAAGGACATCGTGTCCACGACAGGGCTGTGGCTCGTTGTACGGGAGGGCTTCGGTGGTGTGGGCAAGGTCAGCCGGAAAGGCGACGGGTGGAGGATACGGGGGTGAGCCTCCACGACGGTGTAATGTTCTTTTTGTGCATTCTTACTCTTATGCGCTCCTTCGGGTTTTTCGCCCTCTGTTTTTGCCGGTTATTTATCAAGTTTTTGCTTGGCTCACTGCACAGTTCCCCCTCCTGGTCGATATGCCATGGTTTCTACTCGTAGATCCCCTTCCTAATACACGTTGGCACCACTCCCTCTCGCACTACGCCCTCTCAATTGCTACGTCTTCCTCTTGTTCTCGTTTGGCTGTAATGAAGTACTACAAACCGATTGTCCTACCATTGACTATCATTTTCCACCTCCGTCCTGGGTTCAGTGCGCATTGCTCCATCCGGAAATGGCAGGTGTAGTGTTGAGGGTCGAGTTCCGTCGCGAGCGCCGGATTCCAGGGGTAAACAGCGTCCCGCCTTGCACATAAATTTGGGCTCTCCAGCCTCTCCTTATATATGCACTCTATAGTCTCCCTCGAAGTGCTAGCTGAATTGCTCGTGTGGCTCTGGCTTTTCCGGGAGTACAGCCTTGTTTCTTTGCACTGGGACCACTTAGGGGTATTACCCTTTTCGGCTGCACAATTTACATTGTTCCCCGCTTGCGCCCTTTCACCTCCGCCTTTTGTCCTCGAGCGTGCGCCGACAGGGAACAATGAACTCCTCGTGCAAAGAAACCATGGTTGCACGCGGCCAAGCCTCCCGAAAATACTTAAACCGAATTCCTTGCTTTGACGGGCTTCATTCGCTCTGCAACCCCCCGCTACTCTACGACTACTTAGACGTCTGCTGTGCACTCGCCCGTTCTCTTCCTTCTACACTCTCTTTCTCACATATAATATCAGTGCTGGTGCACTGATCTCTACACGAACGCACATCTAGAACCCCTATTGAATCGCGGAATGCTTCCTCCTCGTGCTTGTGAGTCCCAGTTGCTTTGTTTTGTGCAACAACGCTTATATGTCGCAGACGTTTTCATCGGCCTCAATGGCGTACGCGTCCTCAGCATCATCGCTCTCCTCCTGGTCTTCGCCTCGAGCATCGTCACCATGGTGCACGACGTCGAGGCCGTCAACCGCTTCGTCGCCGCCGGCAAAGTCGACAACTCGACGGACACGAACGCGATGATCGACTGCGACTACATCGACGACAGCACCGTCCCGAACCAGCCCGCAGGCGCTTTCTGGGCCGTCCTCAACCGCCTCCTCATCATCGGCCAGGTCGTCATCCTGATCATGTCGGAGATTGGGTGGCCAAAGTCTTTCTTCGACCGGTTCTTCCCCGTCCTCGGGCAGGACTTTGGGCTCGGGGCGCTTGGTGTCATTCAATGCCTGTGCGTACGACGGCTTTTGTGATTTCTGAGCCTGTTTGCTTACTTACTGACGTCTGAATGACATAGGCTCGGCGCTGCGATTCTGAGCCACCACGTCGACGACTTTGCGCTCGTCTCCGCATTCTTCCTCTTCGCGCTCGGCTGCCTGAACATTCTCATCGGCCTCATCTGGCGTCAGCATGCCAAGTCCAAGCGCTCCATCCTCTCGTGGCGCGAGCAGGGCAAGAGCGTGCTGCCAAAACACATCGAGCGCCCGCCGTCCAGCATCCCAGCGTTCGCGTCACACATCTTCAGCGGCAGGTCGGAAGCGTCCGGCGACTCGCCCGCCCGTGCTGGTCTCGGGTTTGGAAGGCAGGGTGAAAAGGCTGCGGGTCTGAAAGGTGAGCCCTGTATGATGTTCCCGCCATTATTGCTTGGATTCACCAAGATGCATTTACAGGCTTCCTGATCTCCAAGCCCGTTGAATCGCTCCCGCGTTACGTCCCAAAGCCCAACCCAGCGCATACGGACTCGCGGCCTAGCTCGCCGGGCGCCGTCTAAGCCATCGCTCGCAACGCCTCGCTCACGCACCCCTCACCCCCTACGCATTCTCCGACCGATCTATATTACGATCCGGGTCGCCCATTCGCTCGGCGGCCCAACGTACCGGAATGATACGCTACATACAGCCCGTCTAATTCGCATCTTCACCATCCAGCTGTCATCCCATACTCTCACACGCATTCCACTGTAGCCTCGTAGGATATGTATTTTACCATTTTTTTGGTGTCTTTCCAGTAGAACGACCTTGTTTTCATATTTTATCACTGTTTGACTTTGTCTCTACGCATACCATTGACATGCCTGTCAGTGGCGATGGGCAATGCCGGTTCAGAATCCGTGAGGATCACGTGACTGCGCGATAGGAAAACACGTCGAAAACCGTGGTTTCTCCTCTCTCGGGCTCCTATGCTCGAACGCGGCAACATATGGCCGTTGCTCAAAGAAATAAAATGTACAATCAATCGTACCGTGCCTCCTTTCCTCTTGGTCACTCGATGCAATATCTACAGAAATGGCATGGCTCGGGATTGTTCGTGAAAAATGTGAAGATTCGTGGTTTTTAATCTATGATAATCGGGATTTACTGTGCAAAAGAGCTGCAGATATTTGATAGGAGAAATATCATCATTTTTTTCACGAACAATCCCGAGCCATGCATCTTGCGGAACTATCTTACTGACTGAGCCCGTGCATTTACGCGCAGCGTGGACCTGCGTCGATTCAACACGGGCATGTTCATTTGAGACCACTTTTTGGCGGCGGAAAGTTCCCGCCACAATCGTGGGAACTAAATTTCTGGTCAATGCATTGCCCATCGCCACTGTCAGTGTGAGATCGACGAAGATTCAGAGCAACGGAGGCAGGTACTTATCTTATCAGATAAAACCCTCTGTAGAACGACCGTCCGAACTTAGCCGTCCGATGATCCACGTTTATTGGTTCAGACGTTCAACCTTCAACATTGACTACAAAAAATGGTTATGTCTCTCTCTCTAGACATATGTTGCTATCAAACGCAATTCGTCTAAATCTTTGCTACAACTTCAACAAGCCCTCGGACATCTCCTCGGCTGGGCTACCGCACATTCCAAACGTCCAAGTTTTCTTACCAAGCTCGTCGCGCGACCGGCTTACCAAGCCTGGCGATCGGTCAGCGAACTCCCCCTCCTCCATCCTAGATTCCCAATATGGATCAGTCAGCACCGTGCAGGAATTCATTGAGCTTTTGGACTATGGCACTGGCAGGCCGAGCGCATAGAAAAATATACTTAAGGAGAGGGCTGGGTGCCATGTTCCAACAACCTGTTTATCTCCCAAGTACAGATCATTCACCGTTTCAGAAATGTCTCCACTTCCCACCGTTACCCGTGCATGGCGCTTGCCCAAGGTACGCCGCCATTTGGGACGTTGTTGATATGATTTATTGACGGCGCAATGTGCGTAGTTCGAAGGCATTAAGAGTCTGACTTTGTCAGAAAGCAATGTGGCGCCGCTGAAGCCTACCGAGGTCCTCGTCAAAATTCACGCCGTTTCGCTGAATGTACGCTCACAAATTTGTCTGCCCTATACCGCTCATTCAACCACTGACACTATATCCCGTAGTCCCGCGACCTAGTCACCGCCCAAGGGACTTCCTTCGCTCTGTAAGGGGCCCTTTTATCTTCCCCACACCTTGCCCCATGCTTATATCCAACCTCTAACAGCCCAGACCTTAACTCAATCCCCGGAGCCGACTCCGCAGGAGAGGTCATTGCCGTCGGCGCCGACGTCCGGAAATGGGCGGTCGGCGACCGCGTGAGCGCGAACATCTTCCTCGATTTCATCTACGGCGATGTCACCCCTGAATATATGGCGTCCTCGATCGGCGCGCCCGGCGTCGACGGGACGCTGAGCGAGTACAAGGCTTTCCCATCGCATGTTGGTCGCCCCTTACATATCACCGTCGGGTGCTGTCCCTGACAATGATACCGACAGGCTCTCGTCAAGATCCCGGATCACTTGTCTTGGGAGGAGGCTGCGACGCTTCCGTGAGTACCCTTTCTCTCCCTAACCCGCACTACATGATACGAAGTTTTCCGTAATTTAGAGGCGCCGCACTGACCGCATACGCCGCGCTCCTCGGCCCCGCCCCCCTTAAAGGTGGAGACACAGTCCTCGTGCAGGGCACCGGAGGCGTTGCCATGTCAGCCCCCCCTCCTTTTTGTCCCCGTAAAATCCACTGACACCGTGATGTAGTGCTGCGCTGCAGTTCGCCGTCGCGTCGGGCGCGACGGTGATTGCGACGTCCTCGTCGGACGCGAAGCTCGAGATCGCGAAGCAGCTCGGGGCAAAGTATGTCGTCAACTACAAGACGACGCCGGACTGGGATAAGGAGGTGTTGAAGATCGTGCGTCTATTTTCCCGCCATCCCTTCTGTTTCTGTTGTACCAGATAGAGGACTGACGAACCACTGCGTAGACGAACGGCCGCGGCGTCGACCACGTCCTAGAGATCGGTGGCCCCGCGACGATCGTCAAATCGCTCGGGAGCGTGCGCTATGGCGGACATATCCACGCTATCGGGTTCCTCGCCAAGGTATGTACTCTCTCCCTCCCTCAGGTCTTTTGATTAGAAGCACGCGACTGACGGCTTGGACCCGGTGCAGGACGGCGACGACGCGAGCGCGGCCATCCTCCACACCGTCGTCAAAGCGGCGCACATCCACGGCATCCTCATCGGCTCCGTCTCGCAGTACGTCCGCCCTTCATTCCCCCCATTCCCCCCATCGGCCTGTCGCACGGATTACTGATGCGCGTGTTATGTGCGGATAGGTACGAGGCGATGAACCGCCTGATCGCAGAGAACAAGATCCACCCCAAGGTCGACAAGGTGTTCGCGTTCGAGGACACGGTTAAGGCGTATGAGTACTTCGAGTCGCAGGCGTTCGTTGGGAAGGTGGTTATTAAGGTTTCGAAGGATTGAGCCTCCGAGGCGTTTGTATGCATATTGTAACGTGTGTTTAGAATTCACATATGGTTTCAGAACGTGTTCAGTTTGTAAGGCGCCCCCAAGCTACGAATACTTCATTGGGTCTGAGATCTAAGAACTTGCTATTTCTTTCTCGCTCCACTCGCAAATCCGCGTAAAGAAAGGGTTGAATAAATAGTATGTTCATAATTTACATGACATCCATTGAGAAACCAGTGGGCCATTACTACAACATAACAAAATCATCCTCCCGCCCGTCAAATTGTCCCGAATCTGCGTCACCCGACGACGCTGAGGGTTGCAATGGGTGATCGGGCGACGTAGAATTTGGGAGGTGGTCGACCACTGCGACGCTCTCGGTCGAACGACTCTTGGCGCTCTCGTACCCGGAGTCGGAGTCCAGTGCAGATTCGACGTCAAGTTCAGACTCGGCGTCGGAGTAGGCGTCGGAGATGGTGGACGCATCCTCGGTGGGGTCCACGCTGGTGTCGGCCCCGTCTTCTGGGGCGACAGGAGGTGCGGTGGCATCGGCGGTGGTCTTGGAATGCATTCCCTCGCGCTCGGGTGCAGGAGGAAGAGGAGCATCGTCCATCGCAACGTCACCACTCGACGAAGGCTCCTCCACCTTCTCTTCCGGCTTCAAAGCATCCCTCCGCACATGCCGTTCCCAAACCCCCCTCCACACCCCCTCCACCCTACTCGCCTCACTCTCCACACCCCTCACAACCGCCTTCCTCCTCTCCCTCACCTCCCGCACCCCAAAGCTCTCCACCCCGTCCAGCCGCGTCAGCAGCCGCGCGAGCTGCTCCGCGTACTGGTGTATCGGCGCGTTCGTGGGCGTGTACGCGAGCCGCGGCTGTGCGTCGGAAATATTGAGTGGGTCGTCGGACATAGGGAGTGGGTCATCGGAGATAGGGAGTGGGGATGAAGGGGTTGGGACGGAGTCAGCGTCGAAGGGGACGGCGACGATGTTGTCGGGCCCGAGCTCGAAGTCGATTATCGCGGGCCAGTGGAATGAATTACGAAGCTGGTCGAACTGCGCCGCGAAAGACGATATTTTGCGGAGTGCGCTGTGCGTGCGGTAGGCGCGCTGGATCGTCGTCGCGGCCTCCTCAGGGGTCAATGTGGGGATGGCATTCGTCGACGCGGCGGGGGTGGATTTGGGGGATTGTGTGGATATCGGTAGGGTCGGTGATACTGGTCTATACGCGGGTTCAGATTGGGACTGCAGAAGAGATTTTAGTACCCTGAATATTGTTGAGCGTAACGAAACACTAACCTCATCGTCCTCGTCTTGGCCATATGCCTGCATCCGCACAGGCTGTTCCTGCATGGAGGGCTCCGGACTCCAAAAGGGTGAAAATCCATATCCGCCTTGAGCCCTCATTTGCCTCTCGAGGGCCTCCATGCGCCTCCTGCGCAGCATCTCCTCGGCGACGGCCTGGCGCCTCTGCCTCTCCTCCTGCGCAGCCTGCAGGCACAGCCGTTCGCGCTCCCGCTCGATGAGCTCATTCCGGCGCTGCGCTTCGAGGTACGCGCGCTGACGGGGCGTCAGGTAGTACTCATCGGAGTCGAAATCTGCGGGATCGAAGTAGGGCGAAGCGTAGGGGTCGGGGCGCCGATACATGGGCCCGCGAAGGGACGCGGGGTACCCAGTCCGAGAGCGGAGGTACGGGCTGGTGTCGAATGTGCTGAAGTGGTTCTGGGGGTAGTATCCGAACATGTTGAGCTAAGAGCTGTGGTGTGTGAAGCAGATGCGAAACTGTGAATCTGATGCGTACCGTCTATGGCGGGCATGCCTTTTATATGGACTTTGACCATCGTTCTCGAGTGTTCTGCACGGGCGTCGGCGAGCGCGACGGAAGGCTGGGGAACCGTCGAGCAGCACTTGAGCAGAGCTGCACCCAGAAATTTCGAGAACAAATCTTCGTTCCCAAAAAGGAAGTGGGTGTGTTCCTGGCCCCTGGAACACTTTTTGCAACGGTAAGTACGAGCGTGTACGAGCGTCGCGTTCCGCATGGGCTAGGTCTATAAGCACGTCCGCTTAGATCCCGCACCTGCCTAGGCTTTCGTACAAAGTATTCGTTGAATATGGATGCTTTGAAGAGGCCCGGGTCCGAAAGAGGTGAAACGGTTTCTGGCCGGCATGGCCCGGCACGATGAAGGCAAGAGGTATTTGAACTCCGCGACTATTCGACACCTCACGGTGCCAAACCCAAAAACTTTCCTTTGATCAACTGCTCGACGACGATGATAAAATGTTCAGGAGTCAGTGCACCGTATCGATGCTCGAAAGCAGCTGAAGCGCCTCGCCTCGCCCTCGTCGCACTCACCCTTGATCCCCGTCTTTCAAAACGAGGGTTCGACTCGCTCAGGAGCAGTTTACGATACTGACACGTAGAATGCACAGCCGCGCGGATGCAATCCCACAGCTCTATCAGGTGGGCCGCGGCTGCGTAATCCTGCGGAACTGGATATGGATGACTCATTTACTATTGTCGTGATCGCACGACGCGGTGCCATATATAAAGTGGGTCGGCCCATTCCTTTCGTCTCTTCATTGATCGCCCCCCTCCGCAGTATTGCCATTGTCGGTCTTTACATCTGAAACGCGTTCATCCACGTCAAACACGATGTCTACATCCATGCTCCCACACATTCTCTCCGGGACCGACGACATAGACCGACTGTCTCCTATTAAGCCGTCGCGATTCGACGCAAAGGGCCGCCAGATACAGTTCGTAGAGACGCCAGAACAGAAGTGCCTGCGCCAGCAGTTTGTGCATCGCAGGGAGTGGGCACGGAGAGTCAGTGCATGGGTCAGCGGTCGCGAAGCGGAAGCAGAGCACCTAGTACGTTTGCAAGCCGACCCCTCCATCGAAAGCACGCGGGCTTATGATATCTTCCCTCAGAAACACCCAATATCTCCCCGCCCGACGTCGGCGCGTGACTTGTCTTACATGCAGAACATGTCTGATCCTCGGGCACACGACGCACTGCACATTGAGCACCATTTCGATGAGTCAGAAGACGAACCGTACATATTTTACACGAGTTCCCCATCATCGTCAGCATCATCGCCATCTCTCGCACCGTCCCCATCTACTTCGCCATTGTCCCTGCACGATGACGGGCACAGCACGTTTACACACGATCCCAAGATTCTCGAGCACGCCAACCGGCGGCGTATAAGGAGGGCACGGAAGCTCAACCTTCATGCGATTAGTGAGGTGCCGGAGGACGACTGATTGTGCTCTTCGCTCTACACCTATCTGCAACCTTCGACCATTTTTCTTTCGCTTGCTGTTACATCTAGACCTTTACGCGCGATAGGGCATCGCGCGTGCCATTTCTCTTCATGCATTTTGGGTACCCTTCAAGCTTCGATTTCCACCTAATTATTTGATGCCATGGACATCCTTACTATTATCCATGTATGATAAACGACGATGCATTGCAGGAATGACCAAAACTTTCTCCTCGCATGCAATGGAATGTCGAGAATCTTGTCTCATTATCAGATTAATTGTTACAAACGACTCGGAGCTGCGAAGACACTTTCACGCTCTTCCACGTGCGACCGTGACAGACTTTGCTGCGCTTGTCCAGGCTTGTCCGTGTCAAGGACGGTCATCTAACTTCCAAACGTACTCACTAGGTTCTCACTATCGACGCAGCGACGACGCACGAGGACGATGCTGTTCGACCTTCCCTCGACTCAGCTGCTAGACTTTTCCTCCAGAAGTTTATGAGACATGCAACTCGATGTAAGTAGCAATGTTGTCTCCTCATCCCACAACTAGGCGGCACTAATGCATGTGTGTGGACCCACGTTCGCAGTAATGCTAGTGAGCCGGACATGCAGTGGTCGCACATCTACTTCGCAGGAACGAACGGTGATATAAAAAGACCCGTTATCGTTGTCAAAGTCCTATCACGCGTACAAATCGGTTGTCTTTGCTCCCTCCGTGCGGTCACTAGGTCGTCATATGCAGGCGCCCGTTCATGAGAACAGGGTATAAATGGCGTTGCTTTGCCACTGTCATTGTTGCATCGCCAGTCCAAAGCAAAGCCTTCGCAGCCTATCATGAAAACCCTACAAACCCTACTCCCCCTCGGCCATCTGTTCGATACATATCACAGTATCATCAATTCAGGCGGCTCCCCCGACGTCGCTGTCCTCGATTTCAAAGTCCCATCGACTCAAACCCATCTCTGCAGCGTAGCCACCACCAACTTCAGCGCCGTCGATTTCTCAGACTCGTCTGTCCGCGACATCCTCGAGGGCAGCTCTGACAGCACTCCCGCTAAATCGGGCGAAGGCTTCGCAGGACTCTCGCGCCCGGTGCAGGGTGATGCGCCGCGTCTCCGTGTGCACCACCACACCAGACACGGCCATGCGCGGTCTGCTGCGCTCGCCCCTGCACAAACGTGTCCCGATCCGCCGGTACTGTCCTGCTCGGCTGCAGCTAGTAGCACCGACTCGTGCTGCGTGATCAATCCTGGGGGCGTCCTTGTGCACGTACAGCTGTGGGATTTGAATATCGGCGAGGCAGATTCGTGAGTGCGAGTTTTATATCAAAGACTGCATCTTTACGTCTCGTCCTTAGTTTTGGTATTCATGGTAAGCGTAGCGTGGAAACTGTCTCGATGGATATTTACTATGATGCTCAGGTCTCTGGCCGGACAAGTGCAACGGCCAGTACTACGAGAACTGTGACTCCAGCCGTGGTTACTCCGCCTCTACCATCTCCAATCAGTTGCCGTCCAGTCTACGGTCCTGTGAGCGACTCCCTCTACGCGGCAAGTAAGACACTAACCCGGACGATAATTTGCAGATATGGAAACGTACTGGCAATCCAACGACGAGAGCCCTGAGGCATTTTGGCAGCACGAATGGAAGACGCATGGAACGTGCGTGTCCACGCTGGATCCCTCGTGCTTTGAGGGATACCAGAGCGGAGCCGAGGTACGCATCCTATATAAACAGCTCGTGCGACATAAAGCCTCCTGACGCTTTGCATGGCGTTTAGGTGGTACCCTATTTCGAAACAGTCGTGGCGCTTTTCAAGCAGCTGGACAGCTACAAGGCCCTGACAGACGCTGGGGTGGGATGCAAATCCAGTGCAATATCGTCTTCGGGTGGCTGATACCCCTGCCGTAGATCACTCCTTCGTCGAGCAAGTCATATGCTGCCTCGGCTATGCAGAGCGCCATCTCGTCTGGCACAGGATACACGCCCGACCTTGTCTGCTCGAATGGCGCACTGACATCCATCCAGTTTTACTTAAATGCACGCGGGCCACTGCAGGATGGGGATTTCGAGCAGAGCGCGTGAGTACTATGCAATTCCTCTCATCTTCTGCTGTGACCGTGACCCTTCTAGACCGACGAGGACCTCGACGTGCCCGAGCGAGATAAAATGGAAGCCCAAGACTGTATGAATATGCCGTTCAACTATAGGCCGGAGGACTCGTGGGTCTTTCTCTTTGACATTCGGTCAGAGGTCGTTGTATGTATTAACTGCGCTTCCACGGCATGTCTATTGTTCTCGGAGCCCCCAAGTATCTCAACGCCCAATTATCGTCTGTGTTTTGCGCTGCCAGGGGATAAGCTTGCTGTGCAGGGTCGTACAAGAACGCGCGCAACAGGCGGACGCTGTGCTCTTCCAGCATGTGAACATGGGCATATGGCTGCTCCAGACTCGAGAGGCTGTGTCTTTACAGCAGTACTTATCTACTTCCACGATCGCGTCTTATCCACAGCTCAAGGCCTCGTGGAGCATACGCTGTGTGCCTTTATAAAGCGGGTTACCCCGCCAACTTCACTGAAGCAAACCACCTCTCCGCCAACTGTATTACAATTTACGGTTTCCGTCCATTGTTCACAGCGCCCAGTCAATTGTTTCATCTGGAAGTCCCATTCTGCCGGCTGCGTCTCGGGAATTCGAAATCTCGTAAGTCTTTTCTCGAACATGAAGACCGTGACCATATCTTCAACTGCTCACTGTCTACACGCGGCACTAGGTAGTAGGCTACTGCCAGTGAACATGGCACTCAACGTTCAGACGGAGAAGCGCTCGTCGTCGGAAACGATCAGTACTAGTTCATCCATAACCCTGGTTGGGCCACCAGCGCCCCCGTCCCAGAGGCGGCATTCCTTGTTTGGACTGTATCAGCGCTTTTTGAACGCGACGTCGACTCGGAAGGAATATTCCTCGCAAACCGACTCCGATTTCGAGGGCAAGCTCGAGGGAGCTGCGAGCAACTCTGTCTCTCCAGATCTTTTGAAGGTTAGTGTCGTGTCGTGCATCAATATTATCACCATATCCTCGTGTCATACTAACATCAACCCAGGATCTTATGCGCTCGCAGAATAACGGTGCATCCAGCGCAATTCTAAGCGCTAATATGAAGCCTGTGGTGCCGGCGGAGGCTGAGTGCACGGGGAATCCGAATATATCGTTGCCGTGGAACTTCAAGGTATGGTCTTTGCCGTCATGACGAGACACTGGTCTAACGACTCAACACTCGCAGCACGTCCTCCACGTTGATATCGAATCGTACCCGAGCCTCGCAACCAATAACTGGCATATCGAATCTTCGACAATCCCACCTCTCGCCCCGAGGAGGGGCTCGTTCAAGATTGGGAAATCTAAGAAGAGGGTTTTCAGCAGGCTGTCCATACAGCCCACCGACGGGAACATATCGCTTCCATGGAATTTTAGGGTGAGGCAACCTGATTTTGTCGTACGGGTCAGATCGTTGTACTGACCGTGACTTTTGGTGTCGTCAGCACAACGTGCACTGCGTAGACGCGGAGTCGTTCTATCGATATATCCAGGCTAGTGACGCGGTACCCTCCGGTGTCTGTTAGGTTGGATCAAGTGTCTGGCAGTTGGTATCGGCCACTTGAGCATAGTCGTTCGAGTTAAGCCGCTGGGAATCACCGGTGCTGTCCTCATGCGGAGAAGTTGTTCTGTATACCCTCTTCCTAGTCTTTTGTACATGCTACTTTGTAAGCTCTTTCACAGCTTGTTCTGTCCAATTTGACACTTTATACCCCTTGGTTGCCAAGTTGCAATATCACAGGTCTACAGCGCTGGGCCAGGCTCGTATAATATGGTTGTGGGAGTCTGTACTTGAAACATTGCGCAGGCGTTCAGTAGAGAGAAGCAACAAAGTTCTGATAATGTAAGTTGGTAGTAGTGCGGTATAAGATATCAGTAATAGGTGATAGTGGTGGGCACCGGCACCGAAAGGGGCTTGCGCGTCAGGGTGGGGCTGTCAAGGCCAATCGATTCTGAATTAAGGGTGACATTCATTGCTGGAGGGTTCGACTGCTTGCCACTGACATAAATCGTGGCCAAGTTGTCGAATTGGCGTAGAAAGCAGATGGACAGCAGGTGGAGAGTACGGAAGGTTGCAATTTCCGACGCGAGCGTCGGGATCAATTCAATCCGACTGTGAGCTCCGTTCAACGCTACGCACGCATATGTGCATTATTGTTATTGAAGACAAGCGAAACCGCCCACAGAAAGTTACATTGAATTGGACGATGGACAGTAAACAGTACTTACCCGCCGGACAATCGGTTGCTGGAACACGACCTCAGTAATTGTCATCCGTAGTATGGCATCAGGATACCGTGCTCCGAAAAGCGGTACGACGTCCGAAACAAGTGTCCGTCCTCTCCGCTGTGCAGCGAAGGGCGTGTCGGCTTTTGAAAGATGCTAGTACATGCGCGGCGTTCCTGAGCGGAGGAAATGGGCTATTAACGTTGTATTAGCGTGTCACAAGAGGTTTATATGATGACCGCTGCGCGAACATCCTGTGGTGAAACGCACCAGGCAATCATTCGCCCGGCAGGGAAGCCGTACTTGATGCGGGCATGATCTACCTCAGGTAAACACGAAGACGCGTAAAAAGCGAGAATAAAGCAGTTGGGTTGCATTCCATGCTACAGGACATCATGCATCAGTGCTGGCCGAAGACTGATTGCAAATGCTATTAGCACTTACCAGCGAGCGACGATTGCACCGCCCATGCCGTGTTTACCGCCCATTAAAAATGGGGCGCACTACATTCAGGCAGGATCTCAAGAATCGTGATGTGATATCGGGGAGCGGTCGGGATATCTGCACGGGCGTCTATTGGCGTTTGGAGATTTCTCCATCCGCTCAGCGCTGTCTGCGAGCGGTCCAGTAAGCCCGAGAGCCGAGTCTGTCGCCTTCTTTGTTCAAGAGCTCAGCGTGAAAACGTCTCGGTGTAAGACAGACATTCCAGTACATAGCAGCATCGAGGCGAGACCACAGTGAGTGGTAAACCTGAGCAGCATGCAGATGAATACAATGGCGGCGCCATGGTGGTTGAGGTGAGAGCTCCGGAGTAGCTCCGGCCACCGAAAGCA
Organism: Plicaturopsis crispa FD-325 SS-3; assembly: GCA_000827205.1. Lineage (NCBI taxonomy): Eukaryota > Fungi > Basidiomycota > Agaricomycetes > Amylocorticiales > Amylocorticiaceae > Plicatura > Plicatura crispa. Next base: position 1,344,027 of record KN832559.1, on the reverse strand, counting down.
AACAAAGTCAAAGCCAATTGCGGAGGCGTCGGCTAAGGGAATATGGGATTGCCTTAGCACCGCGACTTTGTGGACAAGCAGGGATCAAGACATCTCGGTTTCAGGCTTGTACGACGCGTATTTGGACACCTACACTCTAGTTATTAGCATACCTAACGCCCTATCAGCACCAGCCGCGTCCTACAGTCCCGCCAACCGTCGATTTCCCGTTAGTGTGGCGATTTCTAGACACGGCGCACCACATTCTTTCGCACACACGCACATCTATCCTACTCGCCTCTAGAACCTGCATAGGGCAACTGGCTATACGGCGGACAAGCTAGCTGTCGAGGTTTTATGACCTTCGTGTGAGATGTCTTCGAGGCAGAACTCGCGGTTTTCGACTCTCAAGGTTTTCAAATTCGCTAGTTCCAGCTCTTCTTCCAACTCCAGTTCGAACCGCAAAGTCGACGACGCAGGTCCTCCCCCACCGCCGCCCCCAAAGGACCCATACTACCTCTACAATCGTTCACTCACATCCCTGTCGCCCGACTCGCTGTCGTTGCCTACCACGCCTCTCACACCGGACTACAGGCGTCCATCGCCGGCGCCCAGTCAGTCCTCCATGTCTCTATTGTCGTCGGCCGCATCGGTGGCGCCGTCCGTGGCGCCGTCTACCGCGGAGACGACGGTGTCCTCCAAGAAGAGTTTCTTCAAGTTGGGACTGGGCAAGCGTAGCCCCAAGCCCCGTAGCCCTGCTGAAATGTCGTACCCGCCTGAGTCGGCAGATGACGAGAATATATCGCTGCCATGGAACTTTCAGGTGCGTCTTGTTCCGCCTATCTGCTGCTCACGATACTTATCAATGTCCATAGCACGACCTGCACGTCGATGAGGGGTCGGTGGAGTCATTCTTTATACCTCGCCATAATTGACGTGTCTCACTACAGATTCTCGGGCATGCCGCCTTCATGGACAAGCCGTCTGGCCGCTGCCGGCTTTAGCGAGGACGAAATCGCAGCAATACAAGCCCGTCGAAATGCTGCTCGATCACCGAGCTCTGCTTCTGGCTTCCCCCACTCCGCCTACCAATCTTCTATTTCCGACCTTTCGCATTCCCCCGCATCGGGACCTGTGCTGGCGCGTCCCTCTCCTCGCACGTCGTCTCTTCCTCGACAGTACTCCGAGGCCTCACTCTCGTCCGCGTACTCCCGGCGCGGTGATGCACCTCCTCCGGTCCCCCTCCTTCCATCTCAATCGCGCAATCCGCCAGTGCGCAAGGCGTCCGACACTTATTCGGAATCGTCGTCATCGTCGTCCATGGACGGGACAAACACCTCTGATGCGCAGTATGTGTACGTTGACCACGCAGGTAACAGTGTGTCCCACCGCGCGCCCGCGACGTCTTCATCGGATCATTCGTCGCGGCCTGTCGACAAGAAATGTCCGCAGACACCCCCGCGGCGCCAATTCCGAGTCGTGAACGAATCCCCTAGAGCGATGTCGCCCCCGCCTGCGTACAAGTCGCCTGTCCGTGCATCTACATTTGAACGGTCCGCAGATGATGGTGACGATGGTCCGGGGGAGAATACGCTGGACGATGAGTCGTCCGTGCGGGATAGCCGTCGGCTAACTGCAGTCCCGTCCAGGTTAATATTGGGTGAGGACAAGCGGTTAACCGCTGTCCCGCCGCGGATTTCACTCAATGAAGATAGTGATCTTTCGAGCTGGTCGGAGTCATTATTCTCGGCTATCCCGTCTGCGACTTTCAGCGTTGACAGTCGCTCCCCGGACACGCCTGAATCCGCGATGGGACTGCCGTACGAGCGCTCGAGCCCTACATCTCCAGCGAACCCCTCCCCTCAATCCGCTGCACCTCGACAATCACCCGGGAGGCTTGCTCCGTCGAAACCTGTCCCGTCAATCAGTGTTCTACAACCTCGCGTCGAATTGGAACCGTCGCCAAGTACGCCGCTTTGGAAGGAGCTCATGGGCATGGTCAAAGAACCGCAGTCTGCCACTGCGAGCTCGCCATTTTCTCCCGAAGAGCCGTATACACCCGCCTTGAGTGACAGTGGGTCACCAATCGTACCTTTTACGCCCATGCTGAGTAGCAGGGGTGAGTTCGGCAAAAAGGTATCTTCGGACACTGAGCGTGAGGACAGTGCACATCTCTCGGCCGAGGAGAGGGAAAGGGATGCAAACAGAGACTCTGGTATGTCGACGGTCTCAACTGCTACCGTCACGGCTGCAACGATCGTAACGGGTGCATCAGTTGCAACGAGAGCAAAAGCGAACATGGTCCCATCATTGAAAGAGGCAAAGCCCGGTCCTCCGAGACAGCCCAGCCCTACGCCGAGTGCACCTCGAGCAGCCTCGCCGGCTGCGAGCTCGGGTTCCCCACATAGCTCCCGGTTCAGCGACTCCAGCTCATCTGGGCCATCTAGATCGGGTTCTGGCTCGGGAACCTCGTTCACGCGGTCCAGAGAGAATGAGCTGCAGTCGCCTGTGTCCGAAATCGAGATAGACATCCCGTCAAAATCACCTGGCGGCGCGCATCTCGAACCGTCGCCATCACCAGGACGCTCTACGTTCTCACCGATCGATTCTCCGAGCACCACTGCGAAATCCCCGCGGGATACATTCGGCTCACCGACATCCCCTGCAGTGAACGGCGGCGCTGAGTCCGATGAAGGCGAAGGCGATGTTACTCTTCGACGACCCTCGATCATCATCACCGAGACACCGAATAGTCCCAACACCCCTTCTTCATCTTCGGGCACCCCACGCAGGTATAGGGGGTGGCAGTCCGAAGTAGTTGCACCGCTGGAAGAGTTCATTGACTATGCGGTAGACCCCACTGAGCGCTATGTCGACCTGCAAGAAATCGCAGAAGGCGATAGTGGTTCGGTATTCGCTGCACGTGTTGTGTCTCCAGAGTCGCTAAAGCTCCCATCGACGGGCACGACATCGAGTTCGTCGGTTGTAGCCATCAAGAATATCGCCATATTGCCCCAGGGATCGCCGAAGCTGGCTGAAATACAGAGGGAATTGGTCTTGATGAAGGGGATTGCCCACGACAACGTATTGACCATGGACGCGCTTTATGTGGACCTCGTGGAAGATTCTCTATGGATACGGATGGAGCTTATGGAGCGGAGTTTGGCAGACGTAGTTGGCCTCGTCAGTGAAGGTCTCATGGTCCAAGAGCGTATGATCGCCCGATTCGCAAGCGACGTGAGTTCGCACTATAAATCCTTTAATGCATATTGCTAATGCCCCTACAGGTGCTCTTGGCCCTGGAGTACTTACAAGACCAACGCATTGCGCACCGGGATGTGCGGTCAGACAATCTGCTTTTGAACGCAGCAGGCGTTTTAAAGATTGGTGAGTCTGTGATGAAGTCCTCATTGACGACGGCCACTTAAGGTTTGCATGTAGCCGACTTCTCTAACGCTGTTCAATTACCTCCACGGAATCCCACACGTACAGAGCCTGTAGGCGTTATCTACTGGCAAGCCCCCGAGATGCGATCGTGAGCCTCCATGACATATTTTCGATGAGAGTTGAATATAACAAGCTTTCACATAGCGGCTCGTATAACGCTCTCAAAGTCGATGTGTGGTCTTTGGGCGCGACAGTCTGGGAAATGGCCCAGGCGGAGCCACCGTTCGCCGACCTTCAGGACCCTCGTCAATTTGGAGAGCGATGGCCTGCACTCTCCCAGCCTGAAATTTATTCACGATCTTTCCATGATTTCCTGCGCGTCTGTTCCCACCCATCCGCATCTAGACCACATCCCAGGAAGATACTAACCGTACGTGTCGCCGCATTCCTTTGCCTTTCCCAGTACTGATGCACTTTTATGCAGAGTCCTTTCATTCAGAACGCCTGCGGACGGGTGGTCATCGTCCAGTTACTGACACAATGTAAAAACATCGAGGAACGGATGAACCGACGTGACAGCACAGGGTCATAAAGGACCATCTATTATCTATACCCCTGGTAGCCTAATTTTAGCGACTCGTTTTGCATCATCTCATAACCCCGTTATGCTGCCTGCTACGCTTTCCACTGCATCTTTCAACTTATGGGACTCTCGTACTACACTGTCATTGTCGTCTTCAGCACATTCAGCAATGAACGTCGTGGTTTCCGATACGAAACCTGTGACAAAGCATCAGCAATTGCGGTAGGGGAGTGAAAGCAGGAGGCGAAACATACCCAGTAGTTTTGCACCGTGTGTTCTCCAAAGCTGGGCAGAGCAAGACAGAGCAAACAAGCGTAGTCGAGCATCGTCCGAGCGGGTATGCATGAGCAGGTCGAGGTTGATGGCTTTGAGCAGCGAGTCGCTGGCCGCTACCTCTACGAGCGACACAAGGCACTCCGATAGAGCAGGCTTCCCGTCTGCGATATTCAACCTGATGCATACAGCAACCTGCTTGACTACTTCTGTGCCTATTAGCCGCAGCTTGTCGTCGCGCCAGAATGCTGTGAATCTAGTGAGTATTGACAACTACGCCCCATGCTTATTGAGTCTGACCTGCTTCGTCCACCTCGAGCGTCTTCGTTAAGGTTTGAATGACACAAAGCCACAGCCTGGTGTCGTCCTCAGATGAATTGGCAAAGCTTTGGAGGATGTCTACGAATGGTTGCAGCAGGAATGACATGTAGGGAGTCATCAAAGCCTAGCAAAGATCCATGAGCAAAACACGATATTATGCTGCCGACTCGACTAACCTTGAAGTACTCTAAGAGGGCCCCGTAGACATGGCAGAAGGTGACCTTTCTTGCATTGGCTTGACCTGTATCGAAATTGAGATAGAACACCAAAAAGAAACAGGAATACCAAGTACCCAAGTCGTTGGCGAAGGCCCAATCATATAATCGCCGGAATAATGGTCTGAAAGCCGTATCATTGAGTTTCACGACAAGTTCCATGAATGCACCAATCGCTTCAGGTTCAGCCTGGGAAAGAAGTCAGTCAGGTCGCAGGTACACCACACAGAATGATTATTTACTTCAGTTTCTGCAGAAGAATTCGACCGCACGTCAAAAGCCTCCACGAAGACCTTGAACAATGGTCGGATATGCTCGAGCACCGTAGGTCGAGACGCAGCATGAAGTGACCGTTTCAATAGTCGGAAGTAACCTGCGTATCCAGTGGGAACCTAACGAGCACCAATGTTAAAAAAATAGATACTCTCATAACTAACGATTTAGCTTACCTTTGCATGACCAATAGCGACCGAAGGCCACATTTCGTACATCGCAGGTAGTAGCACTTTTGTGGGTGCTTTCTTCGCGGTGGCCTTCATCAGAGCCGCCATTGCCGAAGAATGCGTATTCCAAGCTTGCGGGATCTCGATCAAGAGTTTCACCAGCTGAGTGATCTCTACAGTTCCCCAAAACGTAGGGATCGAGGCCAGTAAATTCTGCAATACGGCCAATGCATCCTCCACCAATGTATGCTCCTCTGTAATTTTGGGTCAGACTTTGATTGGGAGTAACAAGGTGGTTACGCACGCAATTTTCCGGCGAAAACGTCACGCGATAACCCGACACAATTTTCCACTATTTCCCGGAAGAAAGGGATTATACGCGGCCCAAGCTGAGTGCTAAGATGACGGAAATCAGCTTTGGTAGACAATGTGACAAGGCAGAGGTCGTACACAAAAGGAGACAGCACAGTGATGGCCGGGACAGCCATCTTGCGGTCCCGTATCGCTGCAAGCACAAGTGGGACAGTATTGGTGACTGAACTTTCTTCCCCTGGACATATCGTGGCGCCGACGACTTTCAAGGCGTTGAATGCAGCCGTCGCAAGGGATACCTCCGGTGAAGCGGACAATACTTTGCGAATCGAATCGACAATTCTGACGATTATAGGTGTAATCGCGCGGCGAGTTTTGTCCGTGATTAATGGTAAACGTGCCGTGAAAATGTTCAATGCCCCAGCTTGAATCTAAAGAGATCATGTTAGCATACGCCGACGGGACGACAGTGACCATCGTCATACCCTGTGCTCTCCCGACTCCAGCATGGCTAGAATGGCGTGGATAAAATCTACGGCAGGCATGACATTGAGAGCCTGACCAGACGACGAGTGCGCAACCTTATAGAGGTCATCCAGATTGCTATCAACGCTAGGCGTTGTCGAGATATCGGTGATAAGGGAGACGAGCGTTTTGAGCGCGCCATCGTCGGGCATCACCCGAGTCTTGTAAGATGACTGGCCCAATTTGAGGGCATACCCCACGAAGATCATGAGCGCTAGGGCCCGTCGCTTCGAGATAGAATTAAACAGAGATGCCGATTCTTCGTCGCTACTGCGATACGAGTCCTGTTAAAGATGCGTAGTTGAATGGCTGAATGTACTCACGAAGGAGCCTCTAAGAAGGTTGGCTCTGCATTCGCATGATCCACCGCGTGTGCGATCATTCGTTTACATTCGCGAAGTAACTCAGTCAAGACCTAGACCAATATTAGCCATCATAATCAAGGCTGTTGTGTGGAGAGCTCACAGGAATCTGTATTGCTGGGGAATAATGCTGGAGGAGAGAGAGAGGAAGAGCTAAAGCCGCTTGGGCATCATCAACGTTTTGGCGGATCACCCGATTTCCAGCCTTGTCCACAAGTAACATGCAAATTGGCGCTAAAAATTCGTCGGGGCCCATAACATCCACTAGATGCGCGAAGAAGCTATAAAGGCGATCATTAACAACGCTAGGAGCCTGATAGAGAGGGCAACTACTGACTTTGTACGACGATGACGCGGGATATGATTTGCCGCATCGGTGAATATACGCAAGAAGTCTCTTGAGCCGATATATAGTTCCAGCTTGTCTGTCTTCTCTTGCTTGAGAGACGATACCATTACAGGAACAATACTGTCGATAGTCTAGAGCAAAGAGTTAGTACAATGGAGGTTGCGGAGGCAGGCGATCGTACTTTTTGAACAACCCTGAAGCTGTATGAATCATCACGGTGGAACACATTGGAGCCCATGAAAGTGAATACTGGCATGATGTTGTGAAGTACGGATTCTGGGGCAAGACGAGACAGGCTTGCAACCAGAAGGAGCGCTTGATGAAACGTCTGTGGATTATCTGCGACTGCGCATTTCAAGGTCGTGTTAGTGCTAGTGTGCGTAACTGCACGCCTGGTAGGAAGCTCACCGCGGATAAGCTCAACAAGGATATCTAATCGTATCGCGCTAGGGCTCAGGTTGGGGGCCACCTATATATCTTATGAGTGAGTTATCATCATGCGATATGCCGGATCTTACCGCGATCTTGCTGGCTGCATTCTCGATGGCAGACATGAGAAGCTGTTCGATATAACTGATATCCGTCTGAGCAGGCAGCTCGTAATGAACGACCTTGTTGAGAGTCTCCATGAAACAAGAGACCAGGTCCAAGGAGCCGGGAAGAGTCGCGGAACTCAGAACGTCTGACAGCAAAGCCAAGGAGGCTAGCGAGTCTCGTCTGTCTTCTAGTGGATCGCTCCTAAACATCGAAATTCAGTGTTTGTGAGTGCGGCAAAGGCATACGAGAGACTTACTTGTCCAATTTGGCACGCTTGCTTGCGGGACCGTTTATGTCAAGGGGACGGGGTTGAACCGAGCTCAGTAGATGTATCATCATTGGCGCTTCAGTAAGGATCTCGCCTAGGAGGCTCTTGCAATAGAGGTACTGGAACTGCCGTAAGAGCCTGCCTAGCACAAACACGGAGAACCGTTGGTACTCACCGATCCGAGTTCGCTGGTGCCAATGGAAAGTATAGCTTCGCAAATTTGAGCCTTGCGCTCGAATGTTAGCCGCATGAAAAGGCCATGAGCTATGGCATGGGTGAGTGCCAGCCGAGGGCCGGGCAGAGATTCTTAAATATGAGGTCAGGAAGATACTCCCAAACGTGATCCTCGAGCGACATACCAGGTGTCAGGTAGTGGCGGATGGACTTCAAGAATACCGGCCATGCAACGCTGTCTGGCTTGTTGAGGTCCTTGGCTGCCGATGCGTCGAACAATGACAATGTAAGAGCTGAGAACTTCTCGAAGTGCGCGCCGAAAGTCTTGAATACGCCACCAGAGTCAGGGTCGAGCACAAGCTGCTCTATGGTCGGGAGCATCATCTGGACTTTTACTTCCCGAGAGATACCATCCAACATCTCCAATAATGTGATCTTGGCGAAAGGAAGTTGGATAGCGTTGACGTGTGATAGAAGATAACAAATGACGCTTTGCTTGTATCTGTTTAGATCGTTAGGATACGTCGAGAACTGCTGGCAGGTAGCAAGACGTACGCTGAGTCCTTTTTGGAATCACCTGCCGTCCTTTGAAGATGCTCACGATGGAAAACCTTCGTATAATTGTGGTCGTTGACTATGTGGCTGCTATATCCATCGAGGGTACCCGCATACTTCACAAAGTCGCCCCAGTCTAGGTATTGAAGTTTTTCTGAAGCATCCCATTTAGTAGATGTCTACTCCGAATTGCACCTTTTAACGTACCAGAGCCTTTACCATACACAGTATCGTACCCGTAGACAGATGCAGGTCGTTTCTGCTGTGATATTTGACTGATGACGTGCACGCACTCTGCTGCAGCTTCCCGTGTCGCCGCATTCGAGCTATGCATGGCGATGAGCAGGGATGGCAGGACTGTCTGGAAATCGGCAGGCTTCTCCTCCGTTTGATGGGCCGCAAAAAATGCAATGGCATGTCGAAGAGCGACGCGCGTAATCCAGCCGTCGTTGCCGTCGCTTGCAGAGCACGTCCATATGCCAGCCAAAAACGAAAGCGTGTCATCCTTGAGGCCGATGAACTGTGCCTGAAGAAGCCGAGTGGACAGAAGAGTCGCGGAGGATGACGAGTTCGCCAAGCGATAGACGGCACGCATGAACAAGACATACTGTGTGGCCCGGGTGTCCACCAAAGTTGTCTCCTCAATGTAATCCTGAAAAATACGCAAATGAATACGTCGTTGACGACCAAGCAAAGTGGAAACGTACGGTTTCTGCATCGATGAACCAATTTAGAAGTATGCCACTAGGGCGGGATACAATCGGAAACAAAACAAGAATCGACATTTGCAGCCAATGTGTCGTACGCGGGGCAGCGGGGTTCGTGACCAAATTCCTGCTTAATTTGACATCGTCCAAAAACTATGTAGGCGGTTAGCACAAAGAGAGCGACGATATAATCGGATATCTACCTCCTCAAAGTTATCAGAGGTGTTCATGAAATCATCGATCCCGTCTAACGTCTGTAGATTCATGGCACGGAGGATCTTGAAGGCTGCCTCAACTTGCTGCTCCCCAGAAAGTTGCCCAAGCAGGGAACGAGTGACCAGATATGCTAAGCCGCGCACATGCGCTCTGCGATCCTGGAGCTGTAGGAGGAGAGATTCGAAATGAGACTTGTAGTTGTTCGATGCCAAAATATTCTCTGTTATAAAATAAATCAGTGTGCAAGGGTACTAGGGTAGAGGCAACGGACCAGCGATCTTCGCAGATATGGCGACATTCACAGCGGGCAGTGAGGCTAGGACTTTCCGTTCCTTCGATTCGCCTTTCGTCTCTCCTGCTGGCTTCGCATTGAGGCTGTCCTTGCTTGATTCCCATCTCCATGTGTCGACACATCCGCCAAGCAATTCGTATTCCGCAAAACCTTTGCCCTTTTCCGCCTTCTTCGATCCCAGGATCTCCCACACCTTGATTGACACGTCCTTCCGGGGCTCTGAGAGAAGTAGGAAAGGGAAGAATGCCTTCTCGAAAACGACGGCATTTGAGGCAGAGGTATTAGCCGCCGGTGCGAAGTGGTTCGCGAGGAAGGCAATGTGCGCAAGTATGAGCGGCTCCTTGACTTTTGGATTTGAAAGAGTCGTGGTCACAGCCTGTACATATGCGTCGGGATACTTTGCCACGATGGGAGCAAGGACGGTAGGATTCCCGTACAAGGCCTCAACAACCTTTGCACTCGTGTCAGCCACACGCATCAAGAGCGCTGAGTGGATGGAGTCCTGTGCATTCGCTCAGTCAGACTTTACAATATTGACAGAAAAAAAGCGTACAACGTTTGCAGGATCGAGGTCATTTTGATCCGTCAAAGTTTGCAGCAGGTCCTGCACAGCAGTAGCACGCACGCTCTTGTTAGAGCTCATCGAGGCGACGATTTTGTCACTTTCGGGCCCGGTCTTTTTGTTCTTCTTTCCCACCCCCGGGACAACCTTGAACCGCACGGTGAGCAAAATTCTGCGAGGAATGAACGCTACATACCACAGATAACGATACCATCAACTGTTTGACCGCGTCATCCTGGTCCGCGGCACCGTTCGCTGCCTTTTGCAGCGCCTCCGGATGACGTTGATGAATCGAGGACAGCAGGCGTTGGCGCGTCTCACTGTGATCTGGTACTGGCGAGGACATGAGCAGTACGCTAGTGCGCTCTACAACAGACGGCGGCATGTCCGTTGAGGCAATGATAGACTCAAGTATAGACAACGAGGTTGGGTCGTCAACGCTAATTGGCCCAATCAGTGGACCTTCCCCTTATGCATGCGATGCAACATACCTCATGACCAGACGAGGGAGCAAGGGCATTATCACTTTCTCCGCGCCCTGCCACGCCACTGCTTTTCTGAGCTCGTTGTGAATACTCCTACACGAGAGTAAGCAAGGGTTTGTGGAGAGATTATTGTTACTCACGGTAGGTGAAGGATCGCACTCGACGCTGTGTCCGAGAGCCCCTCGAGTTGGTCCTGCGGCTCACATACAGACACAAGGGCGCTGACAAATTGCTTGGTAGAGACATTGTGCGCACATGAAGCCATAGCGCCCACGATGACTTTCAATGCTGCCGGTGCGAAATGGCATTTTTGAGACAGTGCGGAGAGTAGCACGTAGCTTCCGAGCTGTGCGAGAAACATGCGTTAAGATAAAGTTACGAGGATAATTTTTTGCGCGTACGACGGCATCCTTTGACGGAGAATTGAGTTCGTTGGTTTGTAGAGGTTGCACCAAAGCGGGCAGAATATATGCAACGGTGCTCTCGTCGAGCGACTTGCTGCATCCTATGAAATCGTGTAGTGTGGCTGCATTGAATACAAGCAATGTGCGATGTGAGCACCCCTGCTTTGTAGCCGCAGGAAGCAGCGCCGCGACAAAGCGTGCTAGATCTATGTTCCGTAACATCTCGTTAACGAGTGCTATGCGCGGGACTGCGCGGGCAGCAGATTTGAATGGAATGAGATATCCCCACGTCGATTCTTTCCTGCAAATTCGTCAGGAAAGAGGTGCATGTCAGGAAGGTAGGAGCTGACTTTAGGTGCAAAATTGTAAGCATTTTTGCGAAATGTGGAGATTCATGGTATGGCAAGAAAAGCGCCAGGACATCATCCACGTTGAATTCGTGTATCCTAATATAATGTTGAGTGTGGATGAGAAAATATGGCTCGTATGTGCTCACCGAAACCTTCGTACAAGCCATTCTAATACCTTGCCTGTAGGTGCGTCCATTAAATGTGGCCCAAGCGCCTGCAGAAGCGCCGCGATATGTCTGTCCAGCTCTACATTCGCATCTGTAGCCTGCAGTGTCCTGTCAATGCTCTTTGCCGAATCGGAAAATAGAGTGTTTTCGTGGTCTCCTAAGGATGGGTCGATAGATTTTAGCTGGAGCAGTCCGTTTACTCCAAGCGCGTATATGGATTCGAGATCATGCTGGTCCGCCTCCTTGCCAGTGAACAGGTAGGATTCTCCGGGTTTTCGACGAGATTTATCGACCAGGAGAGACGCATTGAGAGATGCGCCCTGCGCTAGCTGCGCAGCAAGACTGGAGACCATAGATTCAAGAGACTTCAGCAAAGTACGAACTCAGCAGACTTGTGCTTTTGCAATGCAAGTTTTTGCGAGGAGGGAAATTTCGGCAATCGAAAGCTTACGTAATGCAATCAGGGTTGAAATTCCGCGAAACAGGCCGTCAACCGTCAACCGTCCGTGGCAAGCTCAGCAAACATTCTCGTCGCTCGTCGAGCTCGAGCCCCCACAATCCTTGCGCATTTTACGCGGAACGGTCAAAAATGTCAGGATTACCTCCTCGAGCTACAGATGGTGTCTTTGCCGTTCAAGCCACCGCCCTCATCGACGCGCCTCGCGAGAAAGTATGGTCGGTCTTGCTCGATTTCCCGTCCTACACCGAATGGTGAGTCGCCTCCTGCTTCATGCTTCATATGTGCCCAACGATGTCGTCAATCAGGAATCCTTTTGTGTGCGTTAGCATGTACTGTGTCGTAGCAATGGTCATTTGACTGACCTCCGTGGACCGAGATGTAGCCGTGAGCAGATGATTGTAGACAAATCAAAGAAACGCCTGGACGACCAGACACCGGCTGAGGGCAAATACCTCCACATTACGCGTGTTCATATCCCACCAACCATGGACCATGTTCGCTTTCCGTCCTCTGCGTTCGAAATGATCACAACGGTGGACCACGAGAATTATCGCGTAGCATGGATCAATCTAGCTGCACCGAAGTGGATTCTTAACGCTGAGCGATGGCAGTCCTTGACTGTCACCGACGACGGCAAGACCAAATATGAGACAATCGAGGTCTTTGGCGGAATTTTCGCGTACCTCGTGAAGTTCTTTGTCGGAGCTGGATTGAACAAGGGCTTTCATGAGGCGGGCCAAGCGTTGAAGCGACGATCAGAGGAGTAGTCTCATATACCAAAACGCTTCTGTGGCGGTAGGACCTCAGGTTGTATCTGAAATTCAAGCTCCTTGTCGCTTACTTACTAGCAATACCACTCAGTAAAAAACGGATATTCAAGAGGTGGTCACAAGGTAGTTCGTGCACGACGAGCTGGAGCTGTTCCAGTCCGTCGCGCAGCTCTTGCGCTTCCGGAGGAAGCTGCGTCGGCTGGACCTGGGGAACTGCCCCTGGGAGCTGGTGGCCAGCATCCTGCCCGACCTGACAAGCTTGCGTGTTCTGAGAGTGCGGTTCGCCAACATGACGCAAGACATTCTTAAAACGTTGATCCAATCCATCCCAAAAAGCATGGTCGCCATGCACGTCTCTGCCGTGACCGCAGAAAAGCCAATGGCCATTGGTATGTCTAACCCGCTCACTTTACCCAGTATTCCATTGCTGGATTTCCAAAGCACGAGTCTGCACCGCTATTCTCCGCCTTCCCCTCGCTCGCCTTCCTGCACCTGCACGGCGCGTCGAGGCGGCTGCCGCAGCCGAACCTCATGTCAAAGAAGGATTTCCAGCTGCAGACCGACCTGTGGCTGCGGAACGTCGCCTGCGTAGGTCATTGCGATCGTATTCAATAATCCTGTATACCCCAATAATGGTTTGAATTCAGACAAGATACAGTACAGCGGGGTACAAACTACAGCTTTTACAAATGAAGATATTTTCTTCTGCGGTGTTGCCTTATCACCCCGTCCAGGCAGTGACGCGTTTCTTGATGGCAGCATCGAGCCCTTCGTCGAGCGGTGTGTCGCCCCCGACGAGATCGAGGGCCAGCCCAGCAGCATCCTCTCTGTCCGCGAGCAGGGCTAGCACTTGTGCGACGTCGTCGCGCTGTGATTGGCATCGTTAGCTGTTATCCGATGTACTACTGACATGGTAACAGCTCACGGAAATGGCATTGCTGATGTGGGTCTTCCCTATGTCTCCCTTGCCAGCACCCGGATCGTTCGACAAGTAGCCTGCGAGGTTGGAATAGTCATTAGATTTATTACCACGCTGAGAGTGTGCGTGAATGGCGCACCAGGGCGGAGGATAGTCCACTTGAACGCGGTGCGCTGGACGAGGTCCTTGTCCGCATCGTATTTGGCCTCCGCATATACCGGGAGCGTTGCACGATAGTTCTTAGAGACGGCAATGTCTGCCTCGTTCTTTGCGTTATGTCAGCCGTCAGCTACTGGCCACGCTACCGACTCTGGCACCAAGCTCACATAATGGTCGGGCACTTTGTCCACGTCCCTCGAGTCGATCGCCGAGACTAAAATCAGGCGGGGCTTCGCGCCCTGGACCTGCTCAATGGCGTCAAACACCTTCACCGCGCCCTCGTAGTCGATCTTGCGCGTCCGTTCGGGCCCACCCTTGCCCCCGGCACCGGCGGAGAAGTACACAATATCTTTTCCCTGGAAAGCCGCGCTGAAGGAGGAGATAGGCGCGTCCTCGAGTGAGAGGAGGAGGGGCTTCGCGGAGAGCGACGTGATGTCGGGGATGTGGGCGTCGTTGCGGATGATGGACGTGACGTCGTGCTTGGGGGCAAGCAGGCGTGCGAGCCGCAGGGCTACCTGTAATAAGTCGTCAATTCCTAAGGTAAGCTAGTGGTCAAACGCAATGAGATGAAGACTGGAACGCACATTTCCGTGGCCGCCCACAATGATAATTTTCTTTAATGCACTTGCGCTCATGGTGGTACTTGGGAAAGGATGGCTGGACCACTCACTTGTCGAACGTCCCACTACCGGGCAGTCTTTATAATATGGGGATTCGGGAAGCCCCCTCGGACGCCGCTGTATTGCGGCATGGTCACGTCCTGGTCATGTCATGGATTGATTCATCTGACTGAGTCTGACTCGGACTCGGCCTTGAAATAATTTCCCTCGGAAGCGCTGCTTCGAATATTACACTAGTACTTACAGTGAAAGCAATGACGGTAAGTACAAAGTATGCACGCGAGGGATGTCGCAACACCTGTATTCACCTGCATGTAATCCACTACAAAGATTGAAACCAAATACAAGTATATGTGGGGCCCGTAGGCGGACGATCTACTACACTGCTGCAAAACAACACTACTACGACAACTACAAATCACAATTACTTGAACTGCACACAAAAGATCCGTCAGCGACAACCCTTGGGAAATACGAGTCATACGAAGACTCACGTTCTTTCCATCAATCCATTTCTTGCCCGCAACCTCGAGATCCCAGGCAAGGGCACCCTCGAAGAAGGCCTTCGCGTCGGCGTTCTCCAAGTCGAGCTTGGTGTACTCGTACGACTCGTAGTCGGGGGCGACCTCGACTACGGGCTTCGCCTCCTGCCCGCGGAGGATGATCACACCCGTGATGATCGAGTTGTTCGACTCGCCCAGCACGCCGACCGACCCGAATAGGTATTTGCGCGACGCCTCGAGACGGTTGAAGAAGCCGCCGATCTGGTTCGCGGACATGAAGGTCTGCGTGAGCTCGTCGTTGTATTTGAAGTCGACGCGCCACACGGAGAAACCCTCCTTGTCGAAGCTGTAAAACACACGCGTAAATATTGTTTGCTACGATCCCACTTGGTAAGAGTACATACTTCTGGTAGAACCACTCGATGGCACCATCCGCACCCCGGGTGTCTTTGTTGGAGTACGCCCGTTTCCAGTCCTCGAGGTTAAAGTTCGACTTTGGGAGGTCGTCCAGCGGGTTCTTCGCCTTGGGCTCAGGGGGGACATCGGGCTCCTCCTCATCCTCCTCAGCAGCCTTCGCCTTGGGCTTCTTCTCAGCTTTGGGCGCAGCTGGTGCAGGGGCAGGCTTGTCCTTCTTCTCCTTCGCGGGGGGAGTGTACTGGGGCGCCTTCTCGAGGTACTCGATGGGGCCGTAGATGTCGATGAGTTTGGGCTGGTTCACGACTGTCTCGAAGTGGCGGATGAGGTTGGGGTAGTTGGCGCGCAGGGGGGCATCGAGGGAGATCGCGAGCGCGCGCTGGGTGCTCGTGGCGATGGTGATGTCGGCGAGGGTGATGCGCTCGGTGACGAAGAAAGTGCGGGTCGCGAGGTGCTTTTCGAGTGTGTTGAGGGCACGGATTTGGCGTTCCAAGATCGTGGTGTGCAACTGGAATACAAGTGAGCGTGGAAACGCTAGAATTCGGACGACGTGTGCTTACCGGTTTGCTGTATGGAGACAGCCGGCCGTAAACAAGTTGGGTCAAGAATTGTGTGCTGACATCGAGCTCGGTGTCAGCAAAGTGGATCCACTGGTCGACGAGGGCGACCTCTTTAGGGTCACCGCCGAGAAGACCAGAGTTGGGCGCAAGGCCGGCGACTGGAAGATAACAAGATCGGTTAGCATTGCAATCACAAGATCTTTCATGCATGGAAGGCGCGAATCAGATTTTCAAGGTCTCGACATAAATCTTAAGACAGGGATAACTGAAAAAATGTATATAACTCATCACGTAGCGCCTTCCGAAACTAATGAAAGATTGCGTCGGAAACTCACTGTATCGTGCGATCGCAGTGCCCTCAAACAACTTGAAGCCGTCGTTCGTCTCTAGTGAGGGGATTTTTCCGTGGGGGAACTTCGAAAGGAACGGAGCCTCCTTGTTGTCTTTGTGGTGGGTGTAGTCCGCTGGCAGATCGAAGGATACACCGCCGAGAGCAGCCGCCGCACGGATCTATACCGCTATCGTGAGCAATTAAAATCAGACAAATACTTGAGAACTCACAGTCTTCCCCCATGGGTTCGTAGGGGTCGTATAGAGAGTGCCAATAGACATTTTGTATGAAAGAGAGAGTAGATGGGAAAGATACGATCCTGATGGCTGCGACAAAAAAAAGTTGAGCAAGAGGCGAGTCAAGCATGACTTTAGGGCCGGTCGATCAGATCAGATCACGCAGCGCATGTGCGCGTCGCGTCCACTGAACATCTTGCACAAAATCAAGTATATCCGCTTTGCCTCTTGTCGAATGCAGATTTCGCTATGTGAAACAATGAGTATTGATGTTGAGTGTCCGACATACATGACCTTCTGTAAATCTGGAGTGTCCGGGCGTAGCTCAATCTATGCCAGCACTATTCACCCGGTCGCCAGCCCACCGTACAAACGCAGTCGCACAAGCGGATAGCAGGAATGTCCAGTCGAACAACGAGCCGAAAACTTCGTACTCCGGAATGGTGGAGAACAGGTTCACCGCGACGGCATCCAAGTCGGGTCTCGATGCTGGAGGAGGGAAGCTCGACCGCAGCTGAACAACGGTCGATAGTAGATATATTCCCTGTCGTCAAATTTATCGTTAGAAATATGCCAAGTACCGAAACTGATAGGTTTACCATAAGCTGGGCCAGGATCAACACCATGAGAGACGCCCCTAGATTCCTGCTCGTGACGCGCAAGGCCTAAAAGCAACAGATAAGCAGAATGTACGAGTGTTGGCAAACGGGCTCATACCCGAGTAACCCCTCGCAAAACGAGTCGAACACTACTTAGGATGATGATACCAACAAGACCCAAGCTGATTTGTCGTGATAGAACGGCGACATCTTCGATTCTAATATTGGTGGACGGAAGGAGGGATACGAGGTACGCAAGGAAGTGCGTAATGAGATCGGGGTAGCTTGTTGCGCTCCGTGTCGGCCTCAAGAGATTGACGATGGACTGTAAGAGAATGTCACCAACGCTGATCGTGTCCCAGAATCTTGTCACTTACACTGATCACTCGGAACACGCAGTAGACCGCGAATAAGCGGCCACCCCAGTTGAACAGCGTCCCTTTGAAAGACTCGGAGAATCTCGCATACTCTCGGCGGTGTTTGAGTGCTTCGAGATTCCGCGCCATTTGGTATTCAAGAGCTTCGAGACCTTTGAGCTCCTGCTCATCTGAATAAAAGTGAAATGTAAATACAACGAGCGTGATCGTTATACAGCAGTTAGATGTACGCACGGTCGTCTCCACCTCGGAACGTAGTGGTGACGCGAGAGAACCAGCTAGAGTCCTTGGGCTGTATTGAAGGAGACAACATTAGGTTGCAGAATATGTCGAAAATATAAATACAAACGGACATCGACCGATTTGCGCCTCTGGATCTCTATTTGCCTATCGCTGAGGTCGTGACGGATGCGCAAGAGGGCTTGTTCAGCTGCATGGATATCTCCGTCGGTCGGTTCTTTCCTGCAGATATTTTAACGCTCGGAAACCCAATTGTAGAGAGTTGTGAGTTTAGCAGCAACGTACCTGTTACGTGAAAACAACGGGAAGAACGCCCAGGCGTTGCTCACAGCACCAAAACCAGATAGCAAGCCGAGAATGATGGTGCCCAAAACAATCAGACGAGTCAAGGCGGCCGTCATCACGTCCGGGTAGGACAGAGCCGAAGGGAGAGGGATATATGAGAGCATGAAGAAATACACGGCAACGGGTGATAGATAGAGTAGCAATCGGACAAGTATGGGGCGCTGCCGCTTTTGGCCTGGGCAGTGTGTGAGCGAGGGATCGATGTGAGGTCCGGAGAAATGCTCACCAGGGCCAGAGGACGATCCAAGGGTCAGGATGAGACTCAGGGAGAGTGGGATGAACACCAGTATAGTCGCTAGCAGAAGGAACAGTGATACCTTCCAATTGAGTATCCGAGTACTAGTAGTTGTAAGCATACGACATTGGCATTTTCAATGATGAAAACACACCGAGGATCGAAGGTATCCATTCCCTGCGCCATGAGCATCAAAAACATTATGCAGCATTCCGAGAAACAGACAGAAAACGCCGTCCGAGCCAGGACAGAATGCAACGATCCCTTCTTCCCTTTGACGCCTACGTCGTGGCTTTTTGCCTGGGTGTTTGGCGCTGGCAAGCTGTCGAGCTCATAGTCCGAGTCCCCGGAAGCGTCTATGCGTTGACTCGTACTTGACGGGACCTCGGACTGCGTAGACACGGTGACCTTGGTGTCTGAAGACAAGTCCTGCAGGTCATGGTACAGACTTCGAAGCAGGTACTTGCGACATGAGAAAAATAGCACGAATCTAAGTGCGCGAGACGTCAGTGCTTTATACACGGACCGATCATGGTGTCGACCGACCTCAGAGAAGATATGACGGCTGTCTCGATGACTACGTTGTCCGGCATGGATTCGGAGAGAGATTGTGGGCCTTCATATACCAAGCAAGTTCAGACGAGAGAGTTCTGCTAATTTTTGGCGTGGACGGTAGACGTAGTTGCACTGCAGAGTCCTCACTGGCAGTCACTCCAGACGCGTTGGCCGACTGCGCGCCCAGGGGCCGTTGTTTACGTCATCAGCACCGCTATGGCAGCGACGCTGGTGCTGCGTTTGCATTTCTCTTGCTTGTCTTAACGACCATGGACGACCCAACCACGATATTGCCCACAAAGGCAGATCCTTCAGCGTCTGCGATCAACCTAGAATCAGCGACGGCGACGAGTCTCACATTCACGCAGGCCCTGCAGGCGACAGAGGTGGACGCAGCCGTGAGTGACTTCGATAATTGATAATTTACGCAACCAGATTCGACTGACAGACTTCATTCAAGGCCAACATATTCGTCGCAGCACAACGCGGAGATGTCGATCTTATTCGCCAGCTCATCGAGTCTGGGAGAGCTAAGGCTACCGATCGCGACGACCAGCAGATCACACCGCTGCACTGGGCAGCCATAAATGCACAGGTTGCCGCATGCCGCTATCTTCTCGAGCAAGGCGCAGAGGTCGATGCGCTGGGAGGCGATCTTGTTGCAACGCCTATGCAATGGGCAGCGCGCAACGGATACCTCTACGTGATACAGCTGCTAATCGCGCACAACGCCGACCCGACTATCAGCGACTCCCAAGGATACAACACACTTCACCTCGTCACTCACTCCTCTTCCATCATGCCGCTTCTGTACATCCTACACCAGCCCATCAACGTCGACGTGCGGGACTCGCAGGGCCACACATCACTCATGTGGGCCGCATACCAAGGCGATGCGCTCTCCGTCGACCTGCTGCTCAAGCACGGTGCTAATCCGAATACTAAGGATGATGCTGGGCTGACGCCCTTACACTGGGCCGTTGTACGAGGCAACAGGGTCTCAATACGCAGGCTCGTTGAGAAGGGCGCAGACATCAGTGCGAAGGATGGGGAGGGGCGGACTCCGAAAGACATGGCTGTCGAATTGAAGAGTCTGGGTGCGTGGAAGCGAGCACTGGAGGAAGGCGGGATGAACGAGGACGGCATCAAGCGGAAAAAGCCCTTGAGCGAGGTGTGTTCCAGTGACACGAGTTCCTCTACGCCTCCGCTGATAATACCTCCAGAGGAACACGAAAATCACGATATTTCTCCTACCGACGATATTTTTCTACCTCATGTTTATGACCCTTAGCATCTTGCCGTGGTATACAGGCATTATCCTGGCCATGGCAGAATTTTTTGGCATGCACCATGTGAGTCCAACGATCAGTATTTTTGTGGAAGTTTCGCTAACGCCACATGTGCAGATTGTAACACGAGTGCTTCTAGACAAAGCCACATACACTGACAGCGTCAACCAAAGTCCTTACTTTGCCGGTATCATTCTTGGCTCCATGGTCTGGGTGGCATATTGTTGGGCGACGCGCCTCGTTAACCGTACGTTGTCCCCTTGTTTCTGTGGTTGTGGCACACATCTAATCTTCGATCACAGAGACACAATCGCACGCGTTCACGCACCTATCATTCGCTCTGTCCTTCGGTCTCTGCGTGTATAATTTCTTCCGTGCCATCACTCTGGACCCTGGGACATGTCCGAAGCCCGCCAGCGATGCAGAACTCAAGACAGTCCGTGTTACCCCTTTCCATATGTGTTGTCTCTGACTTGTCTCCCCTAGATTATAGAGGATTTGGCGACGGAGGGCCGGCTAAACGGTCAAACCTTCTGTATACAGTGCATGGTATGCACAATCATCCGTCTGCTTGCCTGCCAGCATATGGTAACACTTTTTTCAGGCCCGCAAACCACTTCGCTCGAAGCACTGTCGTGTTTGTGATCGATGCATTGGACGTTGTGATCAGTATGTTATTCCAGCAAGCTGTCTCGTTGACAAACGCTGACAGTCTCAACAGCCATTGTCCTTGGGTATGGAACTGCGGTACGCTAGACTGATTTCAGTCTGATGCGCGTAACTAACCCCTCTTTCTATAGTCGGAGCAAATAACCACAGGCAATTCGTCTTGTTTGTGTCGACACTGGTCATTGGAATAATATCCTTCGACTACCTTGCTTACGCATGTACGTTCGTTGTCGTCAACCCCTCCTTTCCCGTGCTAACGAGCCTGCAGTCTTCTCCGCCGTACCCGTCTCCGCCAACCCCGGCGACATATCCCCCTCATGCCCGCTCCCCAACGACATATGCGACATCATGCACCACGACCCCTTCCTCGTCTCCGTCGCCGCCTGGGCGACCCTCCAGCTCTCCTGGACCCTCGTCCTCCTCGTCTCGCAGTTCTGGCAGATAGCGCGCCAGATGACCACCTTCGAGGTGTCGAACCTCGGGCGGTACGGGTTCATGGGCGGCCGCGGCGGCGCCGTCAGCGGGCAGATGGGCCACCGCCACCAGCACGCGCCGGCTGCGGAGGGCGGGCACGCGCACAAGCACGCGGCGGGCTGCGGCGGCGGGTTCCTGATGAACCTCCTTGGGTTCGACAGGTTCACGAAGGGGAAGGCTGTGAACGGGCTCGCGCGCGCGGGGAAGGCGGCGAATCCGTTCGACATGGGCGTTGTGGGTAACTGCAAGGACTTCTGGACGGCGGGGCGGGAGCTGGGCGTTGAGTATGAGAAGTTGTATGACGTGCCGCCTGAGGGATTCCGGGAGGCGAAGAGGAGAAGGGAGAGGGAGGACGAAGACCATGGGGGATCGAGGAAGTCTATACGCAAGTCGTTGTTGATGGGCTTTGGGCTGGGACAGAGCAGTAGTCGGAGCGGATATGAGCCTGTTAGTCAGGTGTAAAGTACAGATTTTTTGAATACTGCTCAATGCTATGGACGATCTTCCTGTATTCTCTCAATTCCGCTTTCACTACTAGTGATCGCTACCGTACTTACTCGATCTTACTGTAATCAGTTCCGAGTCCACTGCCTCATCGTGACTTCGAGATGCGGCTTAGACTGTCATTGCAAGCTCGTTTTCGGAAGGTCGAGATGTATAAATTATATGACCGTAAGTATGGACATGGGACTACGGACAAGCGGCATGGTACGGACGTAGGTTGAAGTCGTCGCCCCTTCCCACTACCGCATGTTCTTACCTAGTAGCCCAGAAGCCAACACCCATTGCGTGACCGACACTGCGGAGCCAACGCGCTACCGAGGACATATATCCAGCTATCCTGGCAAAGGGGAACTGCTGGGAAGAATCTTGTTAATTGAGTTCCGTTCCCAACGAGGCATGTGTAAGGAAGAAATCAGAGGTGTACGAGACACCGAGTGTGAAGTCAGTGCGTGTTGTCATAAAGAGGGGAGGAAAATGTTGGCATCCTTTTTATGATGGCGCGAGGAAGAGTCTACTCACATATCCATAATTCTCACTTCCATCGCCGCAAGAGTCCATGTCATTGTGGATGTGTGCGAACGATGCCAAAGAGCGAGGGCTCGAAGTTGCCGGTATCGAATCTATCATGGGAGCAACAAGCTCGTTAGTAACGCTGAAACTGAGGAGACGACGATGCAGTAAAAGGATCAGATTTTCAAGATCTCGACAAGGATGTTAAGACAGGGATAACTGAAAATGGTAGAAATCTCATCTCGCGTGCGTGCAAAGGGAGGTGGCACTCACTGTCAATGCATCACCTGCAGCGACAAGTTGGTCTTGTCAAGCGGTCTTGCGACAGTCGGGTTTACTGCGTATGCACACCACGCGTATTGCCTGCAGCACGAAAAAGTACGGTCAGCCAAAGCCGTACCACGCGGTGACGGTAACAGAAAAAAATCAGATTTTCAAGGTCTCGACATAAACGTTAAACGTTAAGACAGGGATAACTGAAAATATTGAAAGCTCATCCTCGTACTGGGGCAAGAAAACAAAGTGCATCACTCACTGGAAGATGACTACGAAGCCATAGCGGGGCCTTCACGTATCCACTTGCTCCCGTAACCTATAGTCCATCACTTGTCGCAGGGTAGTGAATGGAATCGAGACACATAGCCAAGTTATATGACCGTAGCTGCTGCACCAAGACGAGGAGAGGGCTGGCGAGACGAAGAAAGTCGAGAGAAAAGTCACGTTAAACGCGTCCACTTTAGGGGCGGCGTACCGGCGCACGCGTATTGGCGCGCCTTTCGACGCCCAAACGCTCATGTTACAAAACTGTCTTCAAGTTGTCGACCCACGGAATACTGCAAAGTTATCGTCAAGGCATCTACTGATGACTCGACTGTGACTTCCGCGCTGGTCTCTTCGGGCTCGGTCTTGCTCGATGGCGTGAGTGCATAGACGCCGATGGGTGCAATACTATCATTGCCTTTCCTGGACTTTATCCTGATTCACAATGGCTTCCGGTAGCGGTCTAGTATCGCATTTCGCGTTCGTTTCGCCATGAATGCCTGTTTATTCTGCCCTTCAAGCCCTGCAACGACCCTCACAATTTCCCTCCTATAGAGCACCTGTGCACGCTACAGTCTCGATACCTCCTTTCCAGGCAAAAGACCGAGTTTACGAACTTGAAGGAGGCATGTTTCGACTCCATGTCCTATGTGTATGTTTCATCATCAGACACCAAGTAATCCTCGTAGCTGACAACAGGCTGACATTGCTCTTACTAGACCAGATACTCAGAGATCACCTATCTCTCCGCGACCATGGCATGTTTCTAATATTGCGTTATCAAGGTCGTCTTTCAGTGAGTCAGCGCTCGCCCTCCCATGTATCATCAGACAGCCATTGACAATGGAACCGAGTGCTCAGAGAATATGCATTTAAGGATGAGGACCCAGCCACTTATGAACTGTCTATCGACATTCAATCCCCCGAATTCGAAAGTCATCTAGAGCATCATGCCTTCCCTGCCCACAGTTAGCCGCGCATATCGTTTGCCCAAGGTACGCTACCGTCTGTGACTTTGTTTCGGATACCATATATTGACAGCATCCTATGCGTAGTTTGAAGGAATTCAGAGTCTTACCCTGTCACAAATCGATGTACCGCCCCTCAAAGCAACAGAGGTCCTCGTCAAGATTCACGCTGTCTCGCTGAATGTACGTTTCAACTTATACAGTCCATCTTGCTCATTCGTTTATTGACCCTGTACCATAGTTCCGCGACCTCATAACTACCAAAGGACAATATTTCGTCCAGTAAGGGGTCATATTCATTTCTCCCCATTGTCGTATGCTCATCACCAATTCTCAAAAGGCCAAACCTCAACTCCGTCCCCGGAGCTGACTCCGCAGGAGAAATCATCGCCCTCGGCGCTGACCTCCTTGGCCCGGGTGCCAAATGGGCAGTGGGTGACCGCGTGAACGCCAGCATCTTCCTGGATTATATCCACGGCGATGTCACCTTAGAGTACCTAGCCAACTCTTTGGGTGCGCCTGGCGTCGACGGGACATTGACCGAGTACAGAGCGTTCCCCGCCCATGCAAGTCGTTTAGTACTACGTGGCACTTCGATCTCACGACTGACATGTTTCTCCTCTCCGATAGGCGCTCGTGAAGATACCGGAGCACTTGTCGTACGAGGAGGCTGCGACACTTCCGTACGTGCTCCTTTTCCAATCTCCAATCCACGATCCTAGCCATGTATTGATATGGAGCTATCTGTGATTTTAGCGGCGCCGCGCTGACGTCGTACAGCTCGCTGCTTGGACCCGCACCCCTCAAAGGCGGTGACACAGTCCTCGTACAGGGCACAGGTGGCGTTTCCATGTCAGTTTCCATTCCTTTGCTCTAGTAGAACATGCACTAAACTTGTGCATATGGTATAGCGCTGCGCTGCAGTTCGCGGTCGCGTCGGGCGCCACGGTGATCGCGACCTCCTCGTCGGACGCGAAGCTAGAGGTTGCTAAGAAACTCGGGGCGACGCATCTCATCAACTACAAGACGACCCCGGACTGGGACAAAGAGGTGTTGAAGATCGTGCGTCTATACCACCTATACACACAGTTCCTGGAGACTAACAGGGCCCTTTGCATATACAGACGAACGGCCGCGGTGTCGACCACATCCTCGAGATCGGCGGCTCCGGCACCATAGTCAAATCGCTAGAGGCCATCCGCTACGGCGGACACATTTACGCCATCGGGTTCCTCGCGCAGGTATTTCCCGCCCCGTTTCCCCCTTTCCTCCATCCGACACGCGGCTAACTCGCCTTAGGATGGCGCCGAAGCCAACACCACCATCCGTACCATCATCAAAGCGTGCCACGTCCACGGTGTCCTCATAGGCTCCGTCTCCCAGTACGTCCCCCCTCCCCCCCCCTACCGCGTCCACACCCACGCAAGTCACTTATGCGAGTGATGTGGGTACTTAGATTCGAAGCTATGAACCGCTTGATCTCTGCGCGCGGGATCCACCCCGTGGTGGACAAGGTGTTCGCGTTCGAGGACGCCGCGAAGGCGTATGAGTACTTTGAGTCGCAGGCTTTTGTTGGGAAGGTTGTTATTAAGGTCTCGAAGGACTGAACTTCCGAGTTAGGCGGGTTCGGAGGCACGTAACGTTGTCCGAGAGTTTTGGGAATGGTTTGTGAAATGTGCTTATCTATTGGGGGTTCGTGAAGATTTTGAGGGATTTTGGGAGGGCTAAAGAGGAGAGGCGAATGTTTGTGCGCAGTGACATGCTTTGATATAAATTCCTATTCTTTACATGCGAACTGAATACATCAACTTTCAGAGTTATACAGAGTACTTCCGACTGAGGCTAATGTAGGAATATGGACTACTGTATCATAGTTTCCGAGAGACTATGGGAGACTACCCGAGGCTCACACAAACTGACGCAGATGTGCAACACGTACTACATGAAGAGTGCGGTACACGAGGATCCGTAGCGTGCGTTCAGACACCTGTGCGACATCCTTCCCCGCAGTCGTACTTGCGGAAAAGTGACCACCATAATGCTCTGAGATACTCTATCAACGCGATCGGAAAAGAACGTTGGCAGTTGGGTAGCCAAGCAATAGGAGCTCTCAACTGCATAGCAGATAATGCATGGGTCATGTCGCAGAATGTTTCGAGACACTGCCGTGCGTCGGGTCTTGCGGCAGGGTCGTCCGCAGTCATATCGTCCGCGAGCCTTCTAAGCATTACAAGATTTTCAGGGTACCCAGCCTTGCACGAATGCACCATTAGCGCATCAACAGATGATGTTATGAAGCTTTTGCGCACCTGGAACCATAGATGTCCAAAGATTTCTCCCAGCGCGTGGATATCGCCTTTGAACGGGTCGTACAAGGTGTCTGGACCTGGCCTACATTCTGGGAGCAAAAAACCCCTACCGCCCTGCCATTTTACGAGGTGACGCTCCTCGGAACTGGGAAAGCGGGTGCTCACGCCGAAATCTATTATATAGTATTTCGGGGAGACACAGGTCCGGCTCGAGCGCTTCCATGAGCTCTCTTGGAAGATACGACGTTTGGGATATCGTATCCCATAAGTGTTGATGAGGGGGTTGAATCCATTCGGGATCAATTTTGTGGCGTCCACAAGGATATTGTGAACAGAAAGGTCGCTTAGGAATGGCTGTGAGATGCAACAGAGCCGAAAGAGTAGGCCCGTCCTACCGGTGCGCCACATTATGAGAGTGCATGAACTCTACTCCCTATCAAGAGTGTATATGAATAAGATCTCGGCGCGGTCGCATTTCTGTGGCGCTCACCTCGAGAAACTGTTGAACAAACGAGCACACCTCACCAAGTGTCAAAAACGGAGGATCATCCCAAATTCTCAGCATGGGCATGACGACGATCGCGAACGTGTTAGAAATCGTGTCGATGATTTCGATAATCGGTACCGTGTGGTTGCGAGGGTCGCGACGTAGCTCACTCGAGTCAAGATACTGGTGAATCCCCGTCTCGTCGAACGAACCATCTTTCTCAACTAGTTTCAAGTACACAGGGGCGCCATCTGATATACGAACGGCATCCAAGCACCTATCATACTGCAAGAGATGAATCAGCACTTCTGTATGTTTTGTGGCGACATACCATTTGCTTGTAGCTATCTTCACAATCCCTGGGATCACGTTGGGTGCCCGTCCAAGACGGAACCCACCCAGGGCGGTATCGTGGTCGAAGATCATAGCCAAGCCTCGCTAGGTGAGGGCAAAAGCTGCGCCATACTTCCTCGGCAGGTGTGAGGTCGTAAGATGTGGGAGACAAAGATGTCTCCGACTCGGAGTCTGACTCCTCCGACCGCAGGTCGATCGTGCTACTATCAGTATCAGTAGAGGCCATGCCCGTCCAAATCGTGCAGGTGGAGTGCGAGGCCGAGTGGCGGAAACGGGAAAGGTACGGAAATTAAAATAGCGGGGAAATTGTATTTGGTCGTGTTGTTTTCGGGGGCCAATGCCCTCAATATAATGAAATCGCGGCACCACAACTTTGCAAATGCAAAACAATAATGCGAAAACGAATGGCGATTCTCCGTTGATGTGCAATACATATATATGTGCCTGAGCTATGAGTTCAAGACAACTGAGATATCAGAGGCAAGTAGTCAGTAATATCCAGCCAAACAAATAGATAAGTAATCATACCTATTAGTTAGTAGTATAACGTAGCCATGTCATTATCAAAACCTCCGCGAAGCAGAATTTTCTTGTCTCGGCTGGATCCCCTTTGTCAAGAGTAGGAATGCACCACTACCAACGCTGTCAAAGGTAATACTGTCCGTTCCGCTCGCGCGCGCCCCGCTGTCGAACACTTGGGTCACATTTCCTACTCCCAGCCCTGTATCGCTGAGTTTGAGTGTGCTCTGCGCGTAATTTGTGTTGCTCGCGAGAAGAAGAGTAGTGTCCCCAACGCTCCATAAGCCAACGTCGATGCCAGAGGATACGAGACGGCGGAATGAAGCGGATGAGCTGAGGATGTAGGGCTTCATGGCTGGGAGAGCCTGTGCGAGCAGCGACGCGGATTTCTTGATGTCCGGTGGTGTGGGATCATTCCATGCGACAGCGCCTGGGATTATAAGGATCAGCATGATGGCAGGCGATTGAAGCTAGTACATACCGAGACCACCATGATTTATGCCAAGCACACTTTGAACGACGTACTCCTTGCCAGTAGGGAGGCGGGGCCAGTATCTATAGCAAATGATTTTCAACGATGCGTGTAGGTCAAATAAGATCTGACGTACTGTGCAGCACCGAAAGCTTGCGGCACGGTCCAAACAGCCTTCGTCCGGTCCCAAGACTCGACCTGCAGACGTTCGGCAAATTCGTCCATGCGCGTGGGGATGTCCGAGAAATTTCCCTGCGGCCCGGTTTGCGTGCAGTCGTCGCAGCCGCAGCAGCCAAAGTCGTCGGTGCATGGTGTCTGCCACTCGGACGCAAACGTCACATTATTGCCTATGGGATACCTAGACATGCCGTTAGTTTAACAGGGTGATATATAGGAGCGTATGAAGAGCGTACGTGTCCTGCATGACGATGTCTGCACCAGAGGCGTAGTCCGTGAAGAAATAGTCCTGGCAGTTGAGCACCAGGGAAACGGGGTGCCTGTAGCCGTCGAGAGTTTGAATACTGTTCTGCGCGATGGAAGTGGCGTTCAAGGGATCCGATGTGCCATCTGGCTCGTCGGCGGTATACCAGAGCAGAAGATTAGGTCGGTTCATGATTCTATTTACTTGCTCCGTCACCTCCGAGGCGTCCTGATAGGTGCTGCAAGAATCATGAGTGTTTTGGGTGTACAGGACGACGTCATATAGAATCACCTTCGCATATCATACATTAGGTATAAGCCGACTTCTTGCATGCGATCCAATACCTCGTCCAGGGCCGTGAGGTTGTCAAACGATGGCACAGGATGGACCTGTAACGAGTCACAAGTTAATTTCAGCGGCATAATACACAATGCGTATGCATACAATGGTAAAACTGACGCGCTGGACGGTTAATACCAAGATAGTTATAGCAGCAATCGAAGACATACCCTTGTGCTTTCAAATCATTCAGTACTGACAAGTTCGTATCCAGATAGCCTCCAAAATTGGTGTAGAAACCAATCGGGAACACCGTGTCATATGGTCCGTCTGACCCATTTGCGGGCTTGGCCAGAAGCGCGCCGGTCTTGAGGTCCATTTTTGTGACCGAGCCGTTCGTGGGATTCGGCAGGTACAGCAGCTGCGCCGTGGAGTTGAATGCCTGCGTGTTCCCACCCGGCGCGGCGTATGAGGCAGAGCATGAAACGTCGTAAGGGCTCGACTGTGGGGTGAGGCCTGCCAGCGACAGAGGGATCTCAGCCTTGCTCGCGTTCAAGGGCACACTCCCTTGCCCGACGTTGCTCCCATTGATCCTCAAGGTCACCATGAGCTGGCTCGGAGCAGACCCGTCGGACGGCAGCGTGATTGCGGAGGCGTATTTAATCGCGCTGTACGTGACCGGGGCGTCGATGAGGAAGCTCGCGCCGGGACCATCTTCTGCGAGGTATGGCTTGATGGCTGGTGCACAACGGAATGCGACGAGAGGGCTCTGGCTGGCGGACGGAGTTTGGAACTGTCCACCTGGCTGCACTATAGATTGGTTTTTCATATAGTTTTTACCACACCTAACCAACATGCTCAACGCCTCAATGGACAGGCAAGATTCTGAATGAGTACATACCATGTTTGCCCCGCTACATCCCACACGTTTGCCACGACGAAGGCGAAAAGAAAGCCCCAGTGTGTCATGGTGGTCGAGTTTGAAGACCACAAACCTCTGCAGGGTCCGGGTTGGTAGGGAAAGAAGCTGTGGCTCGTCGGCAAAACAAGAAGATGAACATGTGTGCAGATGTGAACCGGACATCGTCATGGCCTCAGTCAGATGGTCAACGACGACGAGCCTCGGTGCTTCATTTGGCGATCTTCGGCCTGTGCGTATGTATAGCTCAGGTATAGCTTGTAGATATTTCGTGAGTGCAAAGCCTTAGCATAAGTATGGAATGACCAGAGCAAAGAAATAAGCCCGGATGGAAGTCAACGGTCAAGCAGTGACCGCAGCAGACTCACGCTTTCCTTTCCAACATCCACGACGCGCCTGGCGTCAAATGCTATCTCGCTGCAGACGTAACGCCCACACACTATTCTGACTAGACGCCAAGCTCGCTAGGACAGCAACGACGCGCTGCTCTCATTTTGAGTGGTCTTTCGCGGGAGGGTTGGCAGACTACTATTGAACACGTCTATGTCTGATATACCCCTTCATTCCATCTCAATCGGACGCAAGGCCAGAAAGTCTCGTGCGGGATACGCCGCACTGAACAACGAGGACGAACCCGGGAACGGTGACTCTGAAATGCCGTCGAGTGTGAGGGCTGCAGCATCCGCCTCTGCACGGCGAAAGGGGAAGCGAAAGGACACGGGCAGATACGTGGACGATCCGGAGGAGGAGGCTACACTACTGGGGAGTTCCGGACACGGAGACGATAGCTACGACGACGACGACGCACAAGATGAACCGGCAGTGGAAACAGCTTCGAAGGTAGGTCTGCAAATGCAACCTCTGTGTCTGCCTCTTACGCGCATATCAGCGGTCGTCGTCTATTCTATCGAAGACACGCTCTTCTGCCAAGGATAAATCCAGGACAATACCTTTTCGACCACCAGGTCCGTAAAATGCAACTTGCGTCCCTCCTCCAGTATTTGAATGGCATCCACAGATAAATTCCAAAGTCGTTTCCCTCCAAATATCGTCCGAAATCAGAAATACAACGCTTTCACGTTCCTCCCGCTAGTGCTTTACGAGCAGTTCAAGTTCTTCTTCAACTTGTATTTTCTGCTCGTAGCGCTTTCTCAGTTTATTCCGGCACTCAAGATTGGTCTGCCGATCCATTTTGCGTTTATCCGGACTTTACGCTAAACCCGCTATAGGATTTATCGCAACTTATGTTGCGCCACTGGCCTTTGTCCTCTGTGTCACAATTGGGAAGGAGGCATACGATGATTATAAGCGCAATCTCCGTGACCGCGAGGCGAACTCACAGAAATATCTCATCCTTGAGCCTCCAACCTCTTCTGCAGTCGACAACGGACCACACACGCGCTCCGTCCCCTCTTCATCGCTCCGTGTGGGCGATCTCGTGCATCTCGAGAAAAACCAGCGCGTTCCGGCAGACCTGGTTCTCCTCCACACATCCGACGCCTCCGGCACGTGTTTCATTCGTACAGACCAGCTCGACGGAGAGACAGACTGGAAGCTACGAGTAGCCGTCCCCGCATGCCAAAAGTTGCACTCGGAGACAGAACTGCTGACATTGGATGCTGAGGTTTATGGTGCGCTTATTTCTTAACAATCAAGATGCCCGTGACGTTGTCTGACAATATTCAAGCCGATGCACCCATAAAGGACATCCACTCGTTTATTGGGACGTTCACGATGAACTCTCCGCCTTCATCCTCCATCATCAACACGGAAAACGATGTGCCAATGGTCCCCGTTCCTGCTGTGGAGCCATTGACCGCAGAGAATGTTCTCTGGTCGAACACCGTCCTAGCCGCAGGATCGGCCGTTGGGATTGTTATATACACAGGTTTGGAGACGCGTGCTGTGATGAACACAAGCCACCCTGAAACGAAAGTCGGCCTTTTGGACCTCGAAATCAACAGGCTTGCCAAGGTACGTGAACTGCGATCTGGAGTTGTCCCACTGTGTTCAATTGCCGGTGCAGATTCTCTGCGTGGTCACATTCGCTCTCTCGTTCGTCCTCGTGGCTTTGAACGGCTTCCGCCCACATTGGTATATATACATCTTCCGTTTCCTCATCCTGTTCTCCTCGATCATCCCAATCAGGTGCGTTTTCTCTTTTGCTCATTGACGCATGTCGTAGTGATGCGCGCTACAGTCTGCGCGTCAACTTGGACATGGGGAAGACAGTCTACGCTCATCAGATCATGAATGACCACGAGATCCCGAACACCATTGTACGAACGAGCACCCTTCCGGAGGAGCTTGGGCGGATCGAATATCTCCTCAGTGACAAGACAGGGACACTGACACAGAATGGTATGACTCTCGATGTCAATCTTGACTCTGAAAACTGCTGATGCACGAGTGTGGAACAGAGATGGAGATGAAGAAATTGCATATGGGCACCATGTCTTACGGATTTGATTCAATGGATGAAGTCGCGCATCAGCTTGCCACGGCGTTTGGTGCGACCGCGGAGCAGCACGGTGAGGTGTTTTATGACCAACAAAATCGCATCCTTCTAAACCTAAGTACCTCAGAACATGTTAGGCGTGGATCAACGGTGACGGGTGCACAGCTGGCAACTCGGGGACGCCGAGACATGTCTTCTCGTGTGCGCGACGTTGTACTGAGTCTGGCTCTATGTCACAACGTAAGTTTTTCCGCAATCCATATCATTCAGGTCTCATCCAACTTTGCGTAGGTCACCCCGGTCACTAATGATGATGGTACGGTCACCTACCAAGCTTCCTCGCCTGACGAAGTCGCCATCGTCAAATGGACAGAATCAATCGGTCTCACTCTCGTCTTCCGCGACCGAACTCGGATCGAGCTGCAAACCCCTTTAGGTTCGCGGGTTACTTACGACGTCCTCGACATATTCCCTTTCACGTCCGAGTCAAAGCGTATGGGCATCGTCGTGCGCGACGCGCAAACTGGCGAAATCATGTTCCTGCAGAAAGGCGCTGACGTCGTTATGGCCAAGATTGTCCTGCGGAACGACTGGCTGGAGGAGGAAACCGCGAACATGGCACGCGAGGGACTGCGCACGCTGGTCATGGCCCGCAAACGCATCAGTGCCCAGATGTACGCGGAGTTCAAGGAGCGGCATCACGAGGCAAGCGTCAGGCTCGAGGGGCGCAATGAGGCCATGGCGGCAGTCGTGGCTGAATACCTGGAACGAGATCTGGAACTACTCGGGCTGACAGGAGTCGAGGACAAGCTGCAAGACGATGTCAAGTCGACGCTCGAGCTACTGCGCAATGCTGGTATCAAAATCTGGATGCTTACGGGCGATAAAATTGAAACGGCAAGGTGCATCGCTATCTCCACGAAACTGGTCGCTCGTAACCAGTACATCCACGAGGTTTCTAAACGTTGAGTGCTTGATTTATGTTATTGCGATTTCGTCCTCTGACGAAACCTTTTTTAGTGAAGACTGCGGACCAGGCCCGAGATCAGTTGGAGTTCTTACAATCGAAACTTGACTGCTGTCTAGTAATCGATGGCGAGTCTCTGCAGGTAGCTTTATGGTATTTCTAGTCATCAGACAGCAATTGACCGGTCGTGCCGTTTGCAGCTCTGTCTCAACCTCTTCAAGAACGAGTTTATCGAGATTGCCACCAAGTTATCAGCTGTGGTCGCATGCCGTTGTTCCCCGACACAGAAAGCCGACGTGGCGAGATTAATTCGACATCATACCAAGAAGAGGGTCTGCTGCATTGGCGACGGCGGTAACGATGTCAGCATGATTCAGGCAGCGGACGTTGGTGCGTCTTCGTCTTTTCTTGCTATGGCTTCAGAGTCAATCTTACCGCGATCGTCCTAGGCGTCGGCATCGTTGGCAAGGAAGGCAAGCAGGCGTCGCTTGCTGCCGATTTCTCTGTCACACAGTTCAGTTACTTGACGAAGCTGCTCATGTGGCACGGCCGCAACTCGTATCGGCGCTCAGCAAAGCTCGCGCAATTCGTGATTCATCGTGGCCTAATCATCTCGGTCATGCAAGCTGTCTTCTCCGCCATATTTTACTTCGCGCCTATAGCCCTATACCAGGGATGGCTCATGGCCGGTTATGCGACTATCTATACCATGGCACCAGTGTTTTCCTTGGTCCTTGACCGTGACGTGAACGAGGATCTGGCGTTGCTCTACCCGGAGCTCTATAAGGAGTTGACGAAGGTCCGTCACTTCTTTGCTCCACCTTTTGCTTTACTCATTGTGTGCTTTAGGGGCGAGCCCTCTCATACAAGACCTTCTTCATGTGGTTGATGATAAGCGTATATCAAGGTACGGCATGCATTTGCCACCCTGTGCTGGGTCTGACTGTTTCCTAGGCGCTGCGATCATGATTATGTCTCTCGTCCTTTTCGAGAACGAATTTTTGAACATTGTGGCGATATCGTTTACTGCTCTCGTTCTCAACGAGCTCATCATGGTGGCCTTGGAAATAACAACATGGTACGGCTTCTCGGCGTATGCGAGACTGCCCTATGAGCTCATCGCTTCCACCCCACAGGCACATATACATGGTCATGGCAGAAATTGTGACCCTCGCCTTCTACGTTATCAGTATTGCTTTCTTGCCGGAATATTTCGGTCCGTCTACCTCCACTCCCCTTCGCAGTGCTTGTCTGATACACTTTCTGCCAGA
Organism: Plicaturopsis crispa FD-325 SS-3; assembly: GCA_000827205.1. Classification (NCBI taxonomy): domain Eukaryota; kingdom Fungi; phylum Basidiomycota; class Agaricomycetes; order Amylocorticiales; family Amylocorticiaceae; genus Plicatura; species Plicatura crispa. Next base: position 1,309,828 of record KN832559.1, on the reverse strand, counting down.
CCTTGCATTCGTCATTTCAGTCCGGTTTGCATGGAAAGTGGCCGCCATGGTAGCAATCAGCGCTCTTCCGCTGTGGATCATTAAATTTATTCGCAGCAGAGTTGCCCCCGCTGCCTCCAGCAAATTGCTGTAAATTATTCCTTACCGTCGCCGTTACTCTTGGATTGTCATAATGTACTCACTGAAGATAAGTTCGAACTGGCCAATGCACACGCAGTCATCCAGAGTTCAGCGATTCTCCAGCTCGATACAGTTTCAACTTTCAAATTCAAGGAAGTATTCGTCGTTTAAGTTCCGTCGGTAGCAGTATACTTGCAGTACTATAGGCGCGCGTGCATTGCTTTGTATTGAACATCGATGACATCGAGAATCAGTTAATAGACATTGGGACCCGGAAGCCTAGTAAATCTCTCTCTTCTAACACGCATTATGTCTCATTAAGCCTCATGCCTTAGTCCTCGGGCCTCAAGGCAACGGCACATGCCCTTAGAGGCCTTTATCGAACTTTCGGTAGGTCTCTCGCGGCGACTTGAATGCGGTAACTTTGTCTTGACTTTTATATGCTTAGCGGACACGCTCGTGCCACTGATACCTCTAATGCCTCTCTCAACCTCTATCGTCGACAGACTCACCCGCGAGACAGACAATTTCGTTAGAAGGGGCACTGAGCACCTAGACAATTCACGATGGCTCCTACCTGACAAAGAGGAGAAGTACCGCAGGCAATTTCAAAGGTGACGCCGCGCCACAAAATATGATGCGATGTATGCTCATGCCGGGACAATACATAGGATTGACCAGACCACGAATAAGATACAAAAGGAACGCGAGAAGGGAGGTATTCTTCCAGCTGTAACTGCACTCGGCCTTGCTGCAAGGAACACGGCAGTAGGATATTCCATAAAAAGAAAAGTCAAGGTCCGCATTGTAGTGTGCTCGCTACAGTTATCATGACCGTTGCCGACGCGCTGTCTGTACGACGGTTTACAGAAGGAAGCTGAAGATCGTCGGGCCCGAGCAGAGATGGACCCAGAGGAAGACAGACGCTGGCGAATGGAGAGGAACGAAAGATGTAAGCGCCTCTCCAGGTGTTTTATCCATCCTCCCAGACTGACATCGCAAAGATCTAAAAAAATCCAATCATCGAGCTCTCCTCGATTCAGCGAGTAGCAGTAGCGGCAGGTACGTCTGCGTGTTGCACCTCGTTCATCGCTAATTTATTCGGATGAACAGTGCGTTTAGAATAGTTTCCTCATAATTCTGACTAATTCAAGTCCGGTACACAAAGTCACTCCAACCGCAGGAGAGCTCCGTAGGTCTATCCCAGATGGATCCGTATCTATTACAATATGTCTGACAGGAAACGTGACTTACAGTGGAGCCCTATGTACCGAAACTTCGTCCCGTGGAGTCGGACAGCGAAGGAGAAATGGGTCTGTAGACTTTTATGCTCATCTTGAGCTTCTCCTTGTCTAATTCCCAAGCTCAGATCCTCATCATCGAGGTGTTCCCAAGAAAGTTAAAAGCACAAGGTCAGGATGTATCTGCGTCTCCACATACTCTGTACTGATATCTTTAATGACATTTAGTAGTATGTCGAGAACATACAGCGTACATTCCCTGATCGCCACGACTTACTTTTTCGCAATGGCGACGCAGGTGACACCCTGCAAGGTAATGTCTCCCTCGTACATGCCATATTTTGAAGATTCTCACCTACGTGTATCACCCAGGATATCAGGACCAGGATCATCGCCAGCAACCTGCTTCAAGCTCCCGTCGATCAACGGAGAACGTACGGTCTGCACCTAACGAGGTTGGTGCCAAGCCTCTCGAGGCTAGGCCAAGCCGTTCCGCAGAAAGCACAAAAACAGCACAGCGTGTACCTGCACAAGCACCGAGTGGCTCCCAGCGGAGTCACACCAACGCGTCGACAAAACGCGCTACAGAGCCGCAGAGCCAGAAACCGGTTGAGATCCCTCGGCGACCCTCTGAGAGGCAAGCACAAGTAGACGAGAAGAAAGGTAGCCACGAACCTCCCAAACCCTCTAACGTTGCAAAGGAGAAGACCAAAGACGAACCACGACTCGAGCGCGTCGAAGAGAATTCGAAGCTGGTAGGGGAAGGGGCTAAGCAAACCGAGGGAAAACCCAAGCCTGCTGTACAGCCCAGGCCGTCCACAAGAGTGGATGCACAGAAGCCCCCTGTGACCCAGAGGAAATTCTTTGTCGCGAATCGAGGGTAAAATTCTGTGTCGTTGACGCTACAATATTTTTTAGACTGATATGATGCTGTATGGCTATGTTGACAGATCTCTATCCCGTGAGTGTCTGAATGTCATATACTCATCTATTGGGATTTCGCTCATCGCAGCATTATGCGTCTCCTAGCCTCCTTCGATTCAGAAATTACTTGTACGTTCGTGCCAGTAGACGTTCTGAATGATTATTCTGAACGATAGCATCAGTGACAAACGGAGATAACAATCTCCTGAATCGTTTGCCAAAGGAACCTCTACCAGCCCCCGCCGCTCCTGCAAATAGTGTGTCACGCTGCATTATGTTTATCCGTCTGCTGACTTTGATACAGCACTCCCACAACGGCGGGCCACAACCCAGGCAACTGCACTAACATCCGCACAGGATACCGCTACACCCGCTCGACGTGCAACCACGCCTCGAACTGCCCCGCCCCGCCGCGATAACGATTCCCGAGACCAACGATCTCGACCTGCGGATCCTCCTCAACCCGCGCAGAGCACGAATGCTAACGCGAAATCTTTCCCCGTCATCGATCTTCGGCCCCTTACCCCACGGCCGCCCCGAGGCACAGATCCTACCCGCGTTGTTGGGAGTATGTCCGCTTCTCTGATTTCAATACCTCCTGCATACTCACCTTTTTCCGAAGCTCTCAAACCGGTGGCTCCACGGGAACGACATGTCTCACAGCCAAGTGAGCAATACGTGTCAGGAAATTGACTACGGATAATGACTGATCTTTGTCCTCTATCGTAGCCCCAGTAGCTCCGTCTGCTTCATCTTCAACCAAGGCAAATTCAACCAAGGCAAACGGATCCGCGAAGACTCCCGGACCAGAAGTAGGACAGAGAGGTAAGGACCTGAGCTGCGACTGTGCGCGGTTAATTTATAACGTTTTCCCTTTCTTTGTTATTAGCTCCCACTGAACATTCTCGAGGGCGCTCCACAAGCCGACATACGCATAGCCCATCCCAACAGGACACTACGAATCATTCTGACGAAGAGCGGGGACGTAGCATAAGTAGGTAACCCATTGCCTTCGTCTTTTCTTCTCTCTCATTCCACAAATTCAGCACCGAAGCCTGCCGAACGCAGGAAATCGCCGGTGCTTCACAATCCACCTCCTTCAGATACTGTCCCGGCTCGTCCTGGTATGCACGAGTATTTCGTCCCGCCGAGATGTACAGCTGATAATTATTCGTGCAGCCCTCAGGCCCCCCGCCAAGCCTGCCACTGGGTTCTGGCATTTGTTGAAGAATGACACGAAACGCCAGAATTCGAATCCTGAACGCCAACTCCGGATTGGTGCGTATTTTACACTGCATCATGCATCACACTCCTAGACGTATTTCGTTTTTTGAAGTGTCTCCGCCGCCAAAGTCCCCGCCACATTCCCCTGCGTATAGCTCGGATACGTATCAAACCGTTAGCGATACTGAGCAGTCTCCGCGCACGAGGACGAAGTCCAAATCAACCAGACCGAAAGGCAAGTACTTAAGTATATGCACCGGCCACCTATCGTCTCGCTAACAAGTTTTCTTGTTATAGGTGCACACAGAGCTACCGCCTCCGAAACCCGTGAATATCCGATGTACAATACATATTATGGAGGGCCCCAGGATAGCGAGGAAGACTTTGAGCCTTTCGTCCCTCCGGGCCCTGGAGAGTCGAGACAGGCACCGCGGGCGAGCACTCCAGCGATGTTCGCAGAGCCTGAGGAGGATCCCACCCCATACGGTACGCACCTGCTCAAATGGTGATGATGTGCCCTCCTCAACTATGAGTAGATCCCGGCGTTGTGAGACACAGGTTTTTCCGGAGGAGTAGTCGGACGTGAGTCCCCCCGCGCTGCGAAACGCTGTGCCACAGATACTGACCTGTTTCCACGCAAATCGACAATCTGCTAGTGATGGTGAGTACATTACATAGCTCTCGCAGAAACTCGTAACTCAATGCGCAATCGTCGTGACAGAGCTACCCATAATGGATTACGACACGTCGTGGGCGGTCCCATCCATCCCACCCAACGTAGACCTGCTGCACGACACCCTTCTCGGCATCACGCCCTATCAACTCAGCTCAGAGTACGTCTCCGCCCTTGCTCAATTTATACGCGAGAGACCATGCTGACATGTATTCTGCCGTGAAGTGTCGCACTGAGATTGGTACCAACGTCTCCTCCTCCGGTCCAATGGAACCAGCAAAGGAACATGCCGCACATGGCGGGCATTCCTTACCAACCTCCGGTGGGACCGACTCCCTACTTCTGGTACGGGCGCTGGTGGCCTTGATCGTGTGCAAGATTTATACCCAAGGAATGACTTTACGACAATGCCATGTCCCATGTAGCCTGATAGCTTTTGATCTGTCCCTGAATGTCGCTTTCGCAATGCTTTCCAGTACTTGTATTGCCGTTACCATTTCTACGCGTAGATTTTCAATCGTATCCATTTGCAAAAATATTTGTATCCCCAACCTCAGTCGCGCGAATACGTTGTTCACGTGCTAACGACTTCAACATCACGACGCCGAATGTGGCAGAAATGGCACAGCAGTTCGCGCATTGGTGACGGTAGAAAAAAGAGACTCTCATGCAACGACGAAGGGTGTTTGCACCGACACGTTATACGTATATAGCCGAGCACTAAAACGCGTGCTACGAAGTAGGACAAAGTTTGATCGACGACACCAAGTACAACAACCCTACCCAAACCATTTCTCGGTACCTTAGATAACTTATTTATCGTGCCACGAGCCGAGCACGACCGCACCGCACGGCATGGCAAAAAGGAAAAGCAAACACGCACGACGCGTCGACAGCATCCACGAGACAAGTAGCCAACCGCCGGCACCGGAGGACCCCTTCGACGAGCTAGTGACGGACGCGGACCGGGTGCACCGGGACGACATTGTTTCCGGCGTCACAGAGATATCCGAGGACGCGACGTCGTGGATGTCGCTGCCCGTGCATGTACGCGCGTTCATAGTGGGCCAGTACGCAGGCATTCTGGGACCGGGCGGTGGTGCTGTGAAGGCGGACGTGCTGGGACGTGTAGCGCGACGACTGGTGGCGAGACAGGGCTGCGAGTGGTGGCCAGATACACCGTTTGATCCGTGGTGCGTGCAGGACTGCGAGTTCGAGCGCGCGGTACGGGCGACGGTAAGAAGGGGGAACGAGTCTGCCAGTGAAGACAGCGAAGACGAAGAAATATTGGAGGAGGACGCAGCGGAGAGCCACCCGGGCCGAGATATTACCCGATATGGGACCGGGGTTACGGAGACGTTGGCCTGTGGAAAAGCGAGAGAAAGGAAAGATATGGGCGAAAGAGCGTTGACTGCAGCGACGAGACCGATGCGCCCTACTACGAATCCGCAGACGTCTACAAACCAGCCCAGCTCCCGTGCAGCAGGCAAGCAGCCCATGGCTTACCCCCCGACATCTGCCAACACCGCTACGGCAAACAATAACCAGCGAAAACCGCCCGGGCACGCGTACGGTCATAGCCATCACCACCCATCGCCGCCCTCGTCTACCGCGTCGGCAAAACAGCGTGCTCCGCCACCCTCAGCTTCCAAGGGCAGCAAAATATGGAGCACGAGCTCGACGGAGGAGCGCGAGCGCATCAAGGAGTTCTGGCTGGGCCTGGGTGAGGACGAGCGCCGCAAACTCGTCGAGATCGAGAAAAGCACGGTGCTGCGCAAGATGAAGGAACAGCAGAAACACAGCTGCTCGTGTGCGGTTTGTGGTCGAAAACGGTGAGTGTCGCTCTCGTTGCCTGGTCGGGTGGCCTGGGCGCAAAAAAAAATTGACGGCGCCGCCATCGCACAGAAATGCAATCGAAGAAGAACTCGAGGTACTGTACGATGCCTACTACGACGAGCTAGAACAGTACGCGAACTACCAGCAGCGCTACGTCTCGTCCGGAGGCACTATTCCGCCCCCACCAGGTCCCGGCCCTTTCCCCGGAAGCGTTGAGCTCGACAAGAACGGGGCTGTCGTCGGACACCACCATCATCACCATCCAAAGGCGCAGCCTCCTGCACGTGCAAAGAACGGCATAGCAAGGAAGCCGCCGAAGCCGCCTGCGGAGAGCGAGGTCGAGGACGACGAACCGGACGAGGAAGAATATGAGGAGGAAGAGGAGTACGAAGAAGACGAGGAGGAGGAGGAGGAGGAAGAGGAAGAAGAACCGCCTGAGGAGGAAGAAGATGAGCTCGAGCGTGGACGCAAGGCGGCTCAGGCGAGGCGTGCGCCAAAGGTAAACGGCGGGGATGGGCTGTTTAACATTGGGAGCAGCCTCACGGTCGCGGGTGAGTCTTATCTTCGTTCCCATATCCGAAAAAAATTGCTTAGCTCGGACGCAGGGCCGGGCAATATACTCACTGTTGCAGACGATCTCCTCAAAAATGACGGGCAGAAGTTCCTCGAGATGATGGAGCAGCTCGCCGAGCGACGGATGCAGCGGGAGGAGGAAGCCGCAGCAGACGTCGAAGAGGACAGTGAGGAGGAGGAAGACGATGAAGGCGACGAGGAGGATGAGGATGATGAGGACGAGGATGACGAGGATGACGAAGACGAGGAGGAGGTGCGTTCTTCCACACATCTAATTTTTTGCGCAGGGCTGAAACATAGCCTAGGTCATGACGGAGGAGCAGAAGATGGCAGAGGGCAAGCGGATGTTCTCGATCTTTGCTGCACGCATGTTTGAACAGCGCGTGCTCACCGCATATCGCGAGCGCGTCGCACAGGAGAGGCAGCTGCAACTCTTGCGTGAACTGGAGGACGAGGACAAGACTACGCGTGAGCGGGAAGCAAAGAAACAGAACGCCAACCAGAAGAAGAAAGATAAGAAGCGGTGCGCTCTCCCACCTATCCTCCCGTTCTTTCTTCCCTTATGACTTTGACTGATGCTCGGGCGTGCTATCTTATTTCGCTATTACAGACTACAGAAACTTGCAAAGGACCAAGAGAAAGCACAGAAATTGGCGGAGAAGGCGGCAGAGGAGGCAGCGCAGCGTGCCAAGCAGGCCGCACTGGAAGAAGAGCAGCGCAAGAAACGCGAAGAGGAGCGGGCTCGCCGTGAGGCGGCACGACGTGCTGCTGAAGAGGAGAAGCAGCGCAAGGAGGAGGAACGCCGAAAGCGTCTCGCAGAGGAACGCAAGAAGGAGGAGCGTGCAAAGGCTGAGCGCAAGGAGAGGGAGGAGAAGGAGCGCAAGGCACGCGAGGAGCGCGAGGCCAAGGCCGCTGCTGAGAGGGCGGAAAAGGCAGAGCGCGCCGCCGCCGCTAAACGGGAACGCGAGGAACGGGAACGTGAAGAGCGCGAGAAAAGAATAGCCAAGGAGCGCGAGGACAAGGCTGAACGGGAGGCGCGGGAAAAGATTGCACTACAGCACCAGCAACAACGCGCGGCCGCTGCACCCAAAAACTTGAACACGCGCGGAGGTGGACCAGTATCTCCCCGTAATGGTGGACCGTCGACCAGTCAGCATCAGCGTTCGCCTGGAGGTGTCAACGGCACGACGCCCAAGAAGATCCTTAACAAACCTCCTCCGGTGTCTCCTGCCCAATCCCAGGCTCCCCGTCAGCCTCAGCCTCAGCCTCAGCAACACCAGCAGCAACCACAGCCGCCGCAACAGCAACAGCTGCCCCCACAGCAGCAGCCCCGACCAGTTGCGCCTACCCCGCAGCCGCCGCAGACACCGCACACTCCACATATGCCTCCACACCATCCATCTCAACCAAACGCGATGTACGGCCCTGGTGCAGGTATGATGCCCCCTCCGTCAATGTCTCCCCGTGTGCCGTTTGGTGGGGCTTCGCCTTTTGGTCCGACGCCGTTCATGCATCAGAACGGATTGCCGCCTGCACTGGCCCCGTCAGCGCTCCCGCGAAACTTTGGCGTGGGCGTTCCGCCGTTTGATCAGGGCGGCTTCGCACGTGCTCCTGCTCCCCCCGCCCCGATCGGCCCGCCGTCAAAGGCTGCACCGAATCCTATCCAGCCTCCGCATCCGTTGGCGTCCCCGCCGCCCCAGATGCTTGCCCCGGGGCCGAGCAGGCGTGCCTCCGTCCCAGACCCTGGGCCTGTTGCACGGCCCATTGCACCCATTGCACGGCCAACTGGCGATGCATCTGGCTCGGGATCGCCCAGCCGCCGCTCGCCGAGCCCCAAGGGCGTCCTGGGCTCGTCAGCGCTGGCCGCAGACGACGACGAGGTGGTGCCTCCGCCTGGACGGCGCATCGTACCCGGTGCCGTCGGTCAAGGCTGGGGGAACACGAGCCCACGCACCGCTATTGGAGAGAACAGCATGCGTGCACCTTGGGGCGCGCCGCAGGGCTTCGGGTCGCCGCAGCGGGCGCCGTTGTGGGGGAACGCGAGTCCGAACCCGGAGTGGCATCCTGGTGCACCACCAAACGTACCTCCAGGGGGATTCTACCAGACCACCTTCGTCAACCCGTCGCCTCCGCCTCATACAGGTTGAGGAGCTGTCAGTGCTAGCTTAATTAGTTATGTTCTTGGCAGGCTTGTCTCTTTCCATCACCTTACTGTCCCTGCTCCATCTCATAGTGCAATAATCATTACTTTTCATGATACTCGCGGTAGCTGAATTGAAGACTAATACCAAACGATAAACACACGCTCTTGTGCAATCGAGATTTCATTTGTGAAGCAAGCCATGCAAGATCTACTCCAGTGCGTATGTAGTATTCCCCTGCAAATGCGCCTTGAAGAATTCGGCTGAAGAATCTATGAGCGTTGGAGCACATGCGATACAAACCTCCCTTACCCAAGTCAAACGCCGACCGTTTATAGGTGCGTTCGAGCGTAGTGTAATTGACGTATTGGATCCCAAACCTGCACGGGGCCCAGTGAGCCATTGAACACAAAGCAGATGAAAAGAATTTTACTTCGCTGCCAGTCCGCTTTGCCATTCAGCGTTGTCGACCATGGCTACATAGAGTTCAGCAAGAGAACGAGAAAAGGCAAATACTTATATACATACCCCATGCAAACACGCCAGCCAACGGAATCTTATCCTCGTGGATGGCGAGCAGCGCCTCCCCCAGATTCGTCATGAAATAGTCTGTAGTATCGACGTGAGCAAAATATGAGCGGGACAAATTGAAAGTAGGTGCATCTCACTAGTCCTGGTCGGGTCCTCCGTGATACGCCACAGATCCGTCAGCTCAGTCTCAAAGGGCTCATCGATACCAAACTCGGAAATATACTGCACGCGATAACTCAGCTAAAGCCAAGAGAAAGAGCACACGATCGTACCATTTTGGGTGCGGGCCATCGCTTGTGCAGCTGCCCAAGGGCATACCTAAGCATCTGCGGCGTCGGCTGATCCCAAGTGCTCCGCGGGTCCGCACTCGGGCCCGCCGCCCAGTTATTGGTGTCGTACAGCACCGCCGTACTGCACTCCGGCCAGTTTGGATCCTCGTCCGTAGAATGAGCCGCCTTGCACGCGTCGAGGCCGGTGTCCGGCTCAGTGAGCCACTGCGAGCGGTAGGCGTCGATGGCGAAGAAGTCTGCCGAGCCAAGGATGTCCTTCTTGTCTTCGGCGGTGAGGCGCGGGAGGTACTCTGGGGGGAGCGTGTCTTTGATGAGCTGCGGCCAGTCGCCGGTGGTGTATACGGGGTCGGCGAAGAGTCCGATGCGGAAGGCGGCGTGTCGCTCTACAGCTTCGCTATCGACTGTTGAGTTGCTACGCCAGGGCTTTCCCCTGAGACGTGCATGAGGAAGTGAGATTGGAGTAAAATATATCTCAGGGACTCACACAAAATCGTCGCTTTTGAAGGCGATTTCACCGGATATGTTCAGAGCGCGAAACGCCTTCACAGCGCCAGCATGGGCCTTCACTGTGAATCGCACTCATCATGCACTGTTTCCGATACGCAGATGATAAATGATCGCTTACGGAGATAATAAGAGCACTGGTACGGCGCAGTCGAGGAATTTACGCCAGGCGCAAACGTTGAATCTGCCCCACAATAATTTAATTGGAGAAAGTCGACTTTCTAGATAGTCGAATTACGCACTAAAAGGGTATGTCCCAAGCTGCGAGCAGAATACCCGCGGCTCGTTGAACGTATACCAGGTCTTGATTCGGCCGTTGAAAGCCTTGAAGACGGTCGTCGCGTAGCTAACACGATTACATTAATAGCTGTGGGAGGCCGGTAATGAAGAGCATGCAATCAAATGCTTACTTGACGTAGTCCTCTACGATTCGCGGGCTCGTAAAGCCTCCGTAGTAAGCCATGAGTGCGAGAGGGGTATCCCAGTGAACTGTAAGACTGATTAAGGCCACATGTAAGGGAAATAATCGGGGAAACTTACACAGGGTTATCACTGGTTGCACGCCAGCCTGCAGGTGGTAGTCGATCACTGCAGAGCATGTCAGTCCATGCTGGACAATCTGCGTATCAACCTCGACCTACCGTCAGAATAGTGGTCTAGCCCAGCCTGATTCACGGGCGAGTCCTTCGTGCCGAACGGAAATATTCGGGCCCACGATATCCTGCATATGAGGCCGCCATCTAAGCGTATGCTAGGACCTCAAAATAAAATGAATACGCACGAGAACGAATGCGCATTGACACCAAGTGCTGCAACCCGCGCGACATCTTCCTTGTACAAGTAATAATGCAGGTCCACAATATCACCAGTAGTGTTATCGGCGATCGCGAGAGGCTGTCTGCCTGCCCAGTCCCAGGTAGTGGGTCCCTTCCCGTCGGCTTTGGCGGCGCCTTCTACCTGCGCACAGGATCAGAAGGCGGATATAGATGTGAAGGCAGGGAAGGACTACGCACCTGATAAGCAGCAGTAGCTACACCGAAGATGAATTTGTCAGGGTATTTTAAGTCGGGAAGCATGTCTTTCGGAGCGGGCTGCAGAATCCCGTCAGTCAATTCAGAACATCAACTTCTGTAGTACTATCAGACACACAGAGAACCATGACGGATACAGAGGAGGGGGTGCAGGAGGTAGAGGCGTTGAGGTTGGGACAGGTGTGGTGGTGAATGGCGGCGAGGCGACGGGGCCAACAAGATCCCAAAGCTTCGCCAATCCGGAGGGGGAGTAGTCTTGGCTCACTCCGCTCACAGGAGGGAATGACGCGCTGGTTGGGGTTGTTTGCGTTGCAACAGACGTGGGAATGATCGAGAGCGTGAAACTAAGGCTTGTGGTGGAAGTGGCGGCACCCGAGAGCGTGGGCTGAGATTTACTAGCTTGAGCGGTAGCGCTCGAAGAAGTGGCGGCGAAGCAACCAGGAATAGCAAGTAACACAACTCCGAAAGCAGCTGCCTTGATGGACGCCATGAGTGATCCCGAGGCGAAGAAAGGGCGTCGGTAAAGCGATACTTTGCATTTGCACAGAACATCTTATACGTCGATGAACGTGACACCCGGTGTTCAATATGGCCTTGACCGGACGAGAGTGATGCAGGCAGGTCGCTAATCGACGCGCATGCGGAGAAATGGTCATTTGCTTGGCTCGGCAAGGATACATGTTCCCGTCGAATGATCTGTGCAACGAAGTAGGTCAGCTGAAGAGATGTCGAACGGTGCGGCTTTCAAACTCCACGCACGAGACTAATGTTGACGACACCCACGGCGGCCGCACGCGAGAGCCAGAGACTCTCGCTCGGCCCAGCGGAGACTGCACCAAGAGGTAGGAGATACTCAATGACTTAGGCTTAGTCTACTCATGGCGGCTGAATTGAAGACCGATCAATACTGCACACACAAAAATCCTCGTGCAATTGTGATTTCATCTGTTTTGAGGATGAGGTTGTAGAGCCTGATGCAAGCAACATACCATCTATTGCAACGCATATGTCGAATTTCCCTGCAAATGAGCCTGGAAGAATTCCGCTAAGAAATAGGTGAGCATACGACCAGTCACCAGATACATTGCAGAAGATCCTTACCCAGCTGAAATGCCGATCGTTTATAGGTGCGCTCAAGCGTGGTATAATTAACGTGCTGGATCCCGAATCTGCAGGCGCCCTGGTGAGCCGCTGAACAAGAATGAATGCTGAAATTCCTACTTCGCTGAAAGTCCACTTATCCACTCCGCGTTGTCCAGTATCGCTGCATGGCGTTCAGCAGGAGAAAACGTAAAGGTAAAGATATACATACACCACACGAATACACCAGCCAGAGGAATTTTGTCTTCGTGGATGGCGAGCAGCATTTCGCCAAGGTTTGTCATAAAATAATCTGCAATATACACGTGTGAGCCAACGATGTATGGGACGTAGGTGCAGCTCACTGGTCCTGGTCGTGTCTTCCGTAATGCGCCACAGATCCGTCAACTCGACTTCAAAGGGCTCGTCGATACCAAATTCGGAAATGTACTTCATCGCGAGAGCTTAGCTACTGCAAAAAATGACGCGTGGTGTAAACATACCATCTTAGGCGCTGGCCATCTCTTGTAGAGCTGCCCAAGGGCAAATCGCATCGTTTGCGGCGTTGCCTGATCCCATGGACTCCGCGGGTCCGCACTCGGCCCCACAGCCCAGTTGTCCGTGTCGTACAACACATCCGTGGTACACGCCGGCCAATTCGGATCCTCGTCCACCGAGTGCGCCGCCTTGCAAGCGGCGAGGCCCGTGTCTGGCTCACTGACCCACTGTGAACGGTAGGCATCGATGGCGAAGAAGTCTGCGGAACCTAGGATGTCCTTCTGGTCCTGCGCAGTGAGGCGAGGGAGGTATTCTGGAGGGAGCGTGTCTTTGACAAGCTGCGGCCAGTCGCCGGTAGTGTAGACGGGGTCGGCAAAAATTCCGATGTGGAAGGCAGCATGGCGCTCTACAGCTTCCGCATCGGCAGTCGAGTTGCTGCGCCAGGGCTGTCCCCTGAAATATGTGTGAATAAATAAGAATGGAATCCTGAATATGGTTGGGACCTACACGAAGTCGTCGTTCTTGAAAGCAATCTCACCGGAGATATTCAGCGCGCGAAACGCCTTCACAGCCGCAGCATGGGCCTTGACTGTAAATCGTGTGACAAACCTAACCATGACAAAACAATGCATGGCTCACGAAGATAGTAAGAGCACTGGTAAGGTGCAGTAGACGCATTCACACCAGGCGCATACGATGAATCTATCGCACAATTAATCAACGTGTCGGAGCCGATGACTGTCGAGATACGCACTGAAAGGGTAAGTACCAACCAGGAGGCAGAACTCCCGCGGCTCATTGAAGGTGTACCACGTCTTGACTCGGCCGTTGAAAGCCTTGAAGACGGTCGTAGCGTAGCTAAGACGATTGCATTAATAGCTGTGGGAGTCCGAGTAACCTCCGGCCTTGCTACCGACACTCACTTCACAAAGTCGTCTACGATTCGCGGGCTCGTAAAGCCCCCATAGTAGGCCATCAGCGCTAGGGGCATGTCCCAGTGGACTGCGAAATTAAGGGCACACGTAAGAACGAAGAACGAAGCGCACATAGATAGCTAGGGGAACTTACACACGGTTACCACCGGCTGGACACCCGACTGGAGGTGGTAGTCGATCACTGCAGCGCATTTTAGCTTGTAGACGATGATAGGTGCATAGAAGTCAAACCTACCATCAGAGTAATGGTCCAGCCCAGCCTGATTCACAGGCGAGTCCTTCGTACCGAAGGGAAATATTCGGGCCCATGATAACCTGCGTACAAGATCATCATCTAAGAACGTAGAAGTACCTTAAGAGGGGGCGACTACGCACGAAAAAGAGTGCGCATTGACACCGAGCGCTGCAACTCGCGCTACGTCTTCCTTGTACAAATAGTAATGCAGGTCTGTGATATCGCCAGTTGTGTTATCGGCGATCGCAAGAGGTTGTCTGCCTGCCCAATCCCAGGTAGAGGGGCCCTTCCCGTCGACTTTGACGGCGCCTTCGACCTGTGCGCAGTCGCTGAATAGTAACAAGAAGTAACAGCAGAAGCAGGAGCTACGGACCTGGTAAGAGGCGGAAGCTACGCCAAATATAAACTTGTCGGGAAATTTCAAATCTGGCAGCATATCTTTCGGAGCGGGCTACAAAAAATAAGTCAATCGAGGTCCCCGTTTTGTATGGTTAATGTGACAGTTGATTCGTACGGAAAACCATGACGGGTACAAAGGAGGGGGCGCAGGGGGCAGAACGATGGGCGTTGACGTCGGGACCGGTGTGGTTGTGAACGGTGGTGAGGCAACGGGGCCAACAAGGTCCCAAAGTTTGGCTAGTCCAGAAGGCGAGTAGTCTTGGCTCACGGAGCCCACGGGCGGAAATGGCGTGCTCGTTGTGACCGTTTGCGCAGTGAGAGACACGGAAGATATCGAGGCAGCAGTACCCGTCGCGGTAGGCTGGGATGTCGTGCCTTGAGTGGTAGCGCTCTGAGAAGTAGCGAAACAGCCGGGAATAGCAAGTAACACGAAGCCCAAAGCAGCTACCATGATTTCGAGGCGAAGAAACGGTGGCGATAGACGTTGATGTTCATTAAAGGCGCCTGTCATTGATTTTATACGTCGACGAAGAAGCCGGCGTTCATTCATGCGTTCCCCTGACGAGTGGTCTGGGTTGTCCGTAATCCGCCCGCACGGGCGGAGCGTGCGGGCGGAGAACGGTCATTTGCGTGTGTCCACAACACTACACATTCTTAGTGATTGACCTTGGGTGAAGTAGGTCACTGTCAGCCGAGGAGAAATTGGACTGGGCGCGTTTCACCCACAAGGTCACTGCTACATCCATGGCGGCCGCACATCCAAAGCCCAACCTCCATGGGGACTATTGCGGAGAACAGCCCCCCAGGTCTAAAAAACATCCCGTTTGTCACCTAGAGTACATGTATTGGCCGAGGGCATTAGTGGGAAACCACGAAATGAAAATGAAAAACCCCTCGTTGTTGATCCTGCGTAGTCATTCTAGATGCAATGGCCGGCCTACATAGTACCTGCCTACCTCATCTCACGTCGGGCCATCAACATTCGTGAGATGCATAGGTAGGCACGGAAATTTATCGGCGTACCAAGCGATCTAGTGCCATCGCATTCTCAAAAAGCAGGGGAGCTCGATAAAGACCGAGAACGGAAACGAAAATATTGAAAGGGCGAAACCTGATAGAAATAATCCATGGAGGAAAGAGCAGTCGACAGTGTGCGATGCCAGAACTTGGAAAGCACAAACCCCTCGGAAAGCTGCTGATCGGCTGTAGCATCATCCGGAAAAGATCGTGAAGAGCAGCGATACCAGGAAAGCTACGAAGCAAAGTAGACCAAAGTCCGACGAAAGAGCCAAGAAGCAAACAAGGTATGAAGGAACCATGGAAGAACGAATAAGGAGTTCGTGTCGCCGTGAGTTCCTTTGAAATTCCGAATCGACGACATCGCAACGCGGGATTTGGATGCAGGATGGCCAACTGGATAGGCTCTTTGGGACACGCAGGCTATGTGCGAAGACCCTGGAAAGATGGAGGTGAAGATGATTGGTGGTAAGGCAGGGATCTATTTGGCGCCCCGAACGTGATCCGGTACAGCAGCAAGTTCGAGCGAATCGGCGAAATGTCAAGGGTTGGAGGAGTGTGCACGCAGACTTATACCGCCGGGTATCAAGCAAAAGACGCTGAAAGCCATTGGGAAGCATGCCCAATGCGATATAGCTTTTCGAGAGCGTGTAGAATACCACCTAGACCAGCCCAATTGAGCAGTGAATTACGAGGACATCGCGTCCTGTCCCCGAGATAGACGTTATCGTCGTGGCATGTGCTTTGACTTCGTAAGTACGCGACAAGCACTGCGTTCGGTGAAAGAGTGGACGTACTTCCAAGTTTCTGTACAAGTACGGTATTCAAACAGCCGCCTCCATATCTACGTAGGTCAACATGCGAGTAGCAGTTTTTTCCTCCGTGCCAGGTCGCGACCACAGCAGCCACGTCGTGTCGCGGAGTGTGTACTTAACTCGAATGTCCAAGCTTTGAGCTAACAGTGGTGTCAAGGTAGTGCATTATTAAGTGTAACCGTGGAAGAGTTCTGAACAAGTTTCGAATCTCGGCGCTTGATCAAGCTCAAGTTTCACGAGAGCAGTGGATCGGGAGACCGGCCCGGTTTGGTTCCGAGTGAACACGGTCCACTCTCAGACTCGCCAGTTGCTCGCCAGTCAAACATTCTCTTGAACTTGAACTTCTACCTAGTTTCTCGTCCCAGACTACATTGATCTTCGACTACACAGTCTAATTCTAAACAGACGAAGATATCTGAATCCGCAAGGCTACCAAAGAATTTTGCTAATACTTATCGCGAACTTTCTGGCCCTCGCAAACTAATGTCATCCATCCCTCCAGGGTCTCACGCGCATGGGCCATGTCATGCATGACACGCGCCAGTGCATCCCAATGCACCACTGTGACTACAGGCAAGTCGCAAGCTCCTCGTATGTAGAATCTTGTCTAACATGTCTAATTTTTTTTTTGCTTCAGAGGTAATATCCAGAGTAAAGTGTTACTCTGTAGCATTGCTGCATTCTTCTTCCCCGCGCGTATCTTAGCTTAAGTGCGCAACTCAACGGCTGCGGTGGTCTTGAAGCTGAACCTCAAAGCGGAAGTTCTGCTGTTGGATAAAGCTCGTCACCTCGTTTTCTACCGAGGAGATGCACTCCAAAATTTGCTTCGAATGCCGCCTTGTGACGTGTCTATCAGCGAAATCCTCACTCTGGACGCTGCGTATCCGTCGTCGGGTCGTTTCTTCCAGCTGCCCGAGCCTCATTCTGTCATGCATGTAAGTGGAATGCTACTTTCCTATGTCATTGTGCTCTCGACGCTGCCCTTTGCTCTTTCGCAGACGCCCTTGGCAGCTTGTGTCCCACTGGATTCGTAACAGATACTGAATATCATTTTCTATCAATGGGATTGGTGGATTGAAAACGGCTATTCGAATGGCGGACCCCGATCCCGTCGTCTTACTCTCTGGGTCGACGAGGGGACGAGGCTCTTATCTCTAGGTATCCTTTCGAATTAATTCAGTCGTCAAGCCCGTGTACGTGTTCACCGCAGTTCCTCTGACAATTTTTCGTCGTCGGAGGGGCAGAAGGCTTCATTTCCCGACCACAGATTTGCCTCCGGGCTCCTCGAACAGAGAAACTTCGCTTCCTTGAAGGCGATAGCGCGCACGAACGTATTGACCCTCAAGAGCGCGGTTTATGACGAGGTCAGTTATTCACATTTGCTTAATTGAAAACTACACGCTTGAGTACGTACTGATAACATACACTCTAGCTTCGTCTCCCAGCGTCTGCACAGCGTCTCAACTTCAACTTGTCTTTGTCGTTATTCAAGTTCAATTTCCGTGGGACCCAGAACCTCAGCGACCTCGCGGTGCCATCGGCTTCTCAGAGTCCCACCAATATTTGTTCTCTATTTACGTCTTCAGTCGACTCTATCGCAACCATGGAGCTAAGGGACCTACCCAGAGAGGTGCAAAACGATGCAAGTGCCGCTGGGTGGGGGAAACGGCGAGGGAATGTACGTCGTCGACGGAGAAAGGGTGCGTTGCAAAGTCCTGGGCACAATGCGATGCCGAGACAGGGCAAAATTAATCAAAGACTACGTCATGACAGCTCCGTTCCCAGAGTAGGCCGCAAGCTACGTCCTTCGTAGGATAGTGCCAGTCTCGTGCGGCCCGGCGGGGAGCCCAGCGGCGCATGACCCCTGCTGTTTAGGTTCCAATCCTCGTAAAGTCGAGTGTCTCGCTGGGCGTGCTGCCTTAAGGTGTTCACGGAGTGGGTGAATTTTTCTCGGTGGAGCCTTATGTTTCTGACGTTTACGCAGGTGGTGTCGTAGACTCTTATGCATGCCGTAACCCAAGGCATCGTCGCCGTCGAGTTTTCCATAGGTAACCTTTCTCCCGCGCTGAACATGGTGCATCCCAAGGTGGCTCAGGCATTCATGAAGGAGTTCAAAACTGACGCCCTTCCTTTTGTCCCGTTTGGCCAATGGTTCTCGAAGCTGGAAGGACACGTCCACCACGCCAATGAAGAGGACATCGCGAACAACGTAAGTTGCTCCAGCGGCCTCCTGCATGCCATCTAATTCTCGTCTGCATTTTTTAGCCTGCCATCAAACTGCATGAGTCCTTCAGAGTTGCCAGTACTCCGACAGTCCCAGTCGGGTCGGCAGTGAAGCTGCTGGTCTGGGAATATTTTTCAGCCGACATGTTGGCTGTCAGCCCCACGATGGCCTTTCTCGACCCCATTACCGAGCAAGGTGCAGAGTCGTGGATCAAGTCCTGGACTGCCAGAGGGCTGTTCCATCAATAAGAATCTGCCGACCGCATTGCGTTGAGCTCCTGCTGTGTTCCCATTTGCAACCTGTATTTTGTACCAATGCACGTAGACTTTGGAAATAAAACCATCCCCATTCCCCTAGCTTCCTCGCGATTTTTGCCTATGTTCACTGTGAAAACATACTGCGGAACCTGGTTGACCGCGGGGAACTTGAAGATACGACGAGATCTACGCGCTCATGTGATCAGAGCTTGCGCGTTCCCGAATCTCTCTTTCGTTCCCGACTGCATCGCAGTTCGATGAACGCTGTACACGAATAGGCTACTATTTTGTGTTTTCTTCTCTTCTTCCTGTCTTTTTCTCAAGTCACTTCAGACGTCGACTGCGGCGGTGATAGGAACACGAAAGTCAACACAAACCTCAACCTCTCTGGACTTCGACTTGGAACAAAGATAAGTATGCTCTGGCTCCCCTGACTGCCGCATGTTGGACGAACAGGTTTCTGCCTAGAAGTTTTCCTGCGTTCTCGGGGTACGCAGTCTTCGGCCCAGGGACAAAATCTGGAATTTTGCAACTGCGGTAGGGAGAGGAAGTGTGAGTGATCTATAATCTATCAATCCATCGTGCATAATTGTGGGTGTCGAATTTCGAATAGTAGCCGCTGAGCGTCCCGGACTCGTTGTCTCGCATACAAGCAATTTTCGAGAGACGGGGTGTCGGTTGAGACTTTCTATGCTCGTGCACGGGTGTCTTCTCGGCCGCGCATGCTGGCGCCTCGTGTGGCGTGTCATCGGGCAGTCGGTCTACGTACGCCTGGCCCAACGTGGTTTTTCATAATGAATAACCCGGAGAATAATTAATTATGGAGTTGCCCCGCAACGACATCCGCTGTTCTACACAAGTCTCCGGACGCCTCGTCTGCTCTCCACAGGCGTGCATTGGAACGTGGATCAGCCACTTGCATCGAGCGCGACGCGCGACAACAACGAGGAGTGCGTGCCTCGCCCCCAAAAATTCTCGGGATAGACGCTCCTTCCCGAGTCCAGTGGTTCGAGTGAGTCTTGCCTTTTGTTGTGCCGTAGGCTTCCGCTCCACTGAATATATGTTTCCTTAGGCTTTCTGGTAATCATGCCCATGTCCGAGACATGCCTCCACAACCTAACTGTCAAGACCGTGCATGTGAGCGAGTTCTGACCAAGCTTGGCTCGATACAAGGTTGCTCCTTCACGCTGGTCACCAGCGTGAAGTGGCACCTCAGCGGCTGGTGGCGCGGCGCCTATGTTGTGTTCCCTTTTTGGCCGTCTCCATCGATACGTTATCGATGGGGTTGTAAAAACCTCTACGCGCGTCTAAAGGGGGTATGTCTTCGCCTGCCAGCTATTCCAAGTCAGTACGTGTTCCGTATTTACTCGACCTCAAGGCGTCTACAATTGATTGATTGCAATACCCTCTGCAGGGCTTTGCTCGGTCGACACTGACATGGTCATGGCCTCGGATTTCGCCATTTCATTATCCGCTGTCAGCGTTCTCTCGGATCTACACTTCATTTCGATAACCATGTCACCTCAGAGCCAAGATAGGCTTTGGTAGCCCGGTTGCAAAAATACACAGCAACACGAGTACGAAGGATAGGATGTCTTGGTGAGTCTTGGGAAATAGCTGGAGCCCGCTTTGCCCGGTTGTGGCGAGATGCCATCGCGTCAGCCAGCCAACCCATCCCCAAGTTTCTGATGTGATGCATGGCGATCCTGTACCACTTTAACCGTGAGCGATACCTTGTATTAACCGCCGAACATCTTAACAAGAAGGTCCTCGAGGCACAAAATGTCTGTCCCGTGATGCTGCGAAGGACATCTGGAAGCGATTCAGATGGTGTCTATGTCCTCCTCGTCATTTCACCTGCTCTCCGAATCTCCGCGTCGAGGAACAGAATAGTAGGGCTGCGGGCGTAAAAGATAAGCTTACGCGGAATCAAAAGCACAGGCGCCCGCGATCCGCCTTGTTGGTAATCTCAAGGTGCGTACACGTACTATTGTGCTCTATGAAGTGTAGCTATGACAATGTTTTCTGGTGTGTGAGAGTGAGGGTGGGGTGGCGAAAGGTAATTAATTATTGTCTGCCCTCGTTCGTTCGCTGACTCGACATACTCACGCAGCAGTTGTTCGCCTTCGGATAGCACATTCCACTCGCTAGAAGGGAATTTAATTTCCGATCTGCCGTCCTGGAAGATGGTAACTTGTGGGGCTCAGCAGCGTACATGTGGCGCGTATGGGCGCAAACTACCCGGCTACTTGCTGTCTAGGTGAGTGATCTCGTGCACGCACCTATCTATTCCCTCATCAATGTGGCGTCGGTCGTGTCAATAGCAAGGATGCAGCAAGAGAGCAGGAAACGCGTCCCGGTTGCGTCCCGGTGAGATATCGGCGGTCCGTAGAAGAAAGCCCCCATCAGGCGAGCCGTGCATACGGCATTCCAAGCAACGACGAGCGTCTTCGGGTGATGATGGCGGCGCATTGGAAAGCCTTCCAACAGTGTGTTTGAAGGTAAACACGTGTAGACAAGAAAGGTGTGTACGAGGCACAAGAGATGCTTGCCGAGGAGGCTTTCCTTTTATCGAGCGACGACGCCTGATGCGAGATGGTTTTATGAACGGAACTCGGCTCGAGACTAAGGAATAATCCGAAAAGCAAAGAAGAATTCAAGAGGAGCTGCAAAGATCATTGGACGGAGTTGAATAAGACATGACTGGGTTACAAAAATCGTAATCAAAGGCGAAACGTGCGCGAATTAGTCCCATTTTTGTAGTCTGGTTGGAGCTGTGCTGCTGTAAACAAAATTCTTGTCTTCCCGGTGCTTTCTGCCCTATAACCGTACCGTCTTTCGTTTTCTTCTTGCTTCATTTCCTCCTTATCCTTTCACGACCGCACGAGCTCTCTAAATGCCCTCCATCCTCAACCTCAAGTTCAAAGTCGGTCGCCTCTGTGCACCACAGCGCACACACAGTTTCTGACTTACCGGCACTTTTTTCATTTCGCCTCTTTCATTATCAGGGAAACAAATCGTTCGTCGCGTTCAGCAACCTCGCTGATACCGATTCTCTCACTACGACATGGAAGGTATGCTCTTTGTCCTTTTCACTCGTCGAGACGAGCACTAACCGTGTGGCCAGGTCTGCTCTAAGGTCGCCAGCTACCTTGAGCAGGGCTCAAGGCTCGAAAACCTCAGCTGGAGGCTTTGGCACCTCCAAAATCTTATGGTAGACACCGACAATGCCAAATCTAAGCGCGAATTCAAGAAACTTTCGAAGTGTATGGGCGATAAGGTACGCAACCGACACATTCGCAAAACCCTGTACCCTGACTAACAAAAAAAACAATTGGCGCTCAGCTTGACAAAGAGAAAGGTCGCAGTATCGAAGAGCTCGAAGCCCCCGACTTCAAGCGCAACCACTCGACGGACATGATTCGCCAACGCGCGGTTGAAAAGGAGCGCAACCGCGAGGCGAGTCAGAATGCCAAGCCGGGCACCATCAAACGCATGCAATTTACCTTCAGCATCGACCAACCCTCCCCGGCCACATTCCATTCCAACGTTCGGAAACCCGACATGAGGCCGTCTGCCGAGTTCAAAGAATCCACGAAGCGTGGGCGGCCTAGCACGCGCGCCGCCGCCAACATGGATGACTCCGGCGAGACCGCCGACGTTGAAGAAGACGCTAACGACAAGGATCCTCCCCTCACTCAACGTGGCCGGCGGCACCAGGTCTCTGCTGCGGAATCTAATCAGGCGGCCCAGCAGCAATCTCTCCATTTCCCTTCCATCTTTTCCGACAATTTCAGCCCATCCGCTCTTCTCTATCCGGCCCCCACGCGTACCAACCCCATGAATTACGGCGAAGGTGTTGGGTTCAACCCCGACTCCGACGGTTTTAGCATCTCTCGGCCCACTATCGAAATTCCTTTGGATGACCTCGTCGACGGCGTCGAAATGTCTGACGTTAACGACGGCCCGGAAACTTGGACATCTTACGGCACCCACAACACCCCGCGTCACCACCACCACGTCCACGGAGCACGTCCTCATCGCGAGCGCGCGGACGTCGTCATGTCCGACCACAGCTACTCCTCCCACGAGGATAATGATGGCGACGACGACGCGAGCAGCGACAGCCAAGACGCCGACTATTCGCCGACCATGCACAGTAATGTGCCCCCGCTCTCACAGACCGTGAAGGAGGTTCTCCCGCAGACGGTTTCGCCGGCCAAGATTGGACGCGGGTCAGGGACGGGAGCTAGCACGCCCATGGGACGGCCCAGCCTCACGGTCAGGACGCAAGCGACGCCGGTGACGCGGTCCTCTGGGCCTGGTGCCACCGCGACCAGCGTCAATCCCGCCGTCCTCCGCCATACCGGTAATAACAACTCTGCACCGGGCGGGGTGAAGGCGGAATGCTCGAACTGCGGCGCGACGCACACACCGCTGTGGCGTCGCGGATTGAACGACGAATTGAATTGCAACGCTTGCGGCCTATACTGCAAACTGGTGCGTCCATCTTATTTGGCTTCATTTCGTCTACTCATCTCGTGTTTAAAGCATAAACGCCCCCGGCCCAAGAGTATGCGGAATACCCACGGCGAAGGAAGGGCCCAAGCGGCCCCTCGCCAGGAGGCTGTCGACGTCATGGGTACGTCGTATATCATTTTTTCCTGCACGATATACTGACAATGCTCAACTCTGACAGCGCAATGCTACAACTGCCACACGACGGCGACCCCCCTCTGGAGAAAAGACGACGAAGGCAAAACCGTCTGCAATGCATGCGGTCTATAGTGAGTCGTGGCATGATTGCCGGTATCTCTTCGGACCGTGCTGACTATCTCTTCAAGCTACAAACTGCACGGATCCGCTCGGCCCATCTCCATGAAGTCCGACGTGATTCGCAAGCGGTCTCGTCATGATGCTCGTCGCATGGGTCACGGAGTCTCGGACACCCCCTCGGCTAGCCCAGGTGCAAGCCGGCGCACATCTCCTAGCGCCGAGACGTCGCCGACGCTTGCGCCAGACGGTACCACCCAGATCACGTACGACAGCTACGACGAGTCAGACTTCCGCTCGTCGCAGTCGGAGCTCATGGGTGCGCTCGGGGCTGGTGACAGCCAGACGAGCGCGTACAACTCGCAGGGAGCCTCCTCGCACATCTATAACCCCTTCCCCGGCCCGTACCACCCCGACTACCTCATGCAGAACGCTGTCAACGCCCCCGCGGATCCCCTGCCCTTCGCGTCGGTTGATTCTTCGGACATGGAGAACCTCGGGATGAGTCCCCGCACGAGCAAGCGCCGGCGGATGAGCGTCGACTCGGCGTCCGAGCCGCCGTCCTCCGCCGTCTCGTACAACTCGTACAACGACGGGTACTCGTCATCGTCCACGACGTCGCGCTCCGCGCGGTCGTCGATGGACTTCCCGTTCAACTTCTACCCGTCGTACCCGCCGCTCCGTGGGTCAGGGAACACGTTCTGGCACCCGCCCATGCTCCCGCAGGACAATTCGCCCCAGTTCGTGCACCCTCCGATGCTCCCCGCGGACGAGTCGCCCATGGACTACCTGCACCCGCCGATGCTGCCGCAGGATGAAGACAGCCTCTTCGCGACGTATCTGCACCCGCCGATGATGCTCCCCAACGAGGAGTCGTCGACGGCTGCCGTGAGCTCCCCGCGACCCCACCCCCCGATGTTCCCGAGCGACTCGGTCTACACTGGCGGCGCTCAAGGCCATGGGAACAGCCAGGATCAGAGCCGCAACCAGCATCAGAGCCGCGGCCACGGCCACGGACAGACCGACTTTTACGACTCCTCCGCTATGCAGACCTACTGAACGGACACGCCCGCGCTCCCGTTTTACGGCTGCGCTCATCTGAATGTACTGGCCTATTTGCTGTATCCATTGCATGACTCGACTCCTTGCATACCCCCTGTGCTGCTTTCCTTCCTCCTCCTTGCCTTTTCTTTCCATCCATCCGTCCATCTCCACGATCTGAATCTCGTTTAGAGTTCTGCCCACGTCTGTCGCACTGTTTTCGAGGTCTTGTCGCATATTGGTCCTCTGCGCATCAACATCTGCACTCGTTACTTACTCACATTGATATCTTCTCTCTTGTTTTCATTGACGACCGCCATCCATCTGCCACTCATATACTTTTCCTCTCTCTCCTTCCTCTCTCTGTCACATTCCTCTTCCGCTCCCTGTGTCCTGTACACCCGTCTCCCGTGTCTGTCATCCCTGTCTATTCCCTCGCTGGTTATTTATTCCGTTCCCGTGTATGACGGTGCATCCATCGCGAAGGGCTTCGCGTTTCAAGTCCCCAAACAAATATATAGCTTTTCTTGTGCTCTCTGGCGTACCGCAGCTGCTGTCTTATTGAGTCTTTGCATCTAGGTTGAATTCATTTTCGATTCAACCTGCCCTGCCGATAGAGTCCTTACCGTATTCACAGGTTGTATATACAGGTACATGGTACATAGATCGCAGTCTCTCGGGGCGGTAGGCATCGTGGACGACCGTCTTCAAGCTTCAAGCTCACGCGTTCAAAAGTTCTACCCATGAACGCATCGTTCAAAGTCATATAAGTACACAAATTCTCCTACTTAACTTTAGCTGGTATGAATACGAACACGCGTGCAGTCATCTTCAGCTGACAGCTGTACAACTGTAGAAGGACTCCAAACTAGCCTTGTCGCAGCTCCAACTCTGACCAACGAATGCGCCTGGCTGGACGAGAGATGACACAAGCAGATCTACAAAGCCATTGATCCTCGATACTCGTTTGCTGCGCGTTTCCACTCATGCCGACCGACAGGAGCGGCGCGCGCAGCAAAGGAAGCGGCGAAATCTAAGTATCCCCGGACGATAACACGCCAACAGTGGTCATCCCGCCCCGCAGTGGGGGCCAGGGCGACTAGGGCGGGGTGAGCCGGTGGGGCGCACGGGCCATGGGGGTTGCATGGTCGCGACTCGCGGTCGACAGCGCACGGGCACGCCTGGGGGAGACGGTGCGGGATGGTGGTGCTCTCTCGAGGAAAGAATTCGGTCCACTGATGATTATGGCCCAACTAGACGGATGCGGCGGAGGATTCCTTTTGCGGGAGACACTATTTCAATGCACTGTCGACGGTGTCGTGGAGCCTGTGTATAATACGCGCGTACGGTCTGCAGCCATAGTGACTACTGCAAAGAGAAATGCGATACGAACTCAGGCTCGCAACGATGTAGGCGGAAGGCTCATTTAGTCAACCCCGGTAGCTTGCAATCGCTCGAATGCAGCAGGCTGTCTTCAAACGGAAGCTGTCTGTGTACATCGTATGCACGTATGCACATTCAGGCATCTTACACGGCGGTGGCTGCCACCTTACACGGCGGTGGCTGCCACTCGGAGCTCAGGGTGTCGAGGAAAACCCGTTTTATTCCAGGGGTGCCAACGACTCTATTTTACGACACGAAATCCAGTTATGAAGCAGCGTTCAAAGCCCGAGCAGCGTTTAAAGCCCGAGCAGCGTTTAGAGCCCGAGCTCGTCTGCGTAAGGTAACGTCTGGATGTCGCCCACCGCGACGTACGTCGGTTTTGCTGCCGCGAGTGTAGATACAGCCTGCGAGTGTATAGGTTAGCATTAGTGAAAATGGCAAGACGAAGAGTGAGCGTACCTTGGTGAACGCAGCGGCGTCGAGCGAGTCGAGGCTGGAGAAGGACCCGTCGAGCGACGGTTCCGCGCCGGCAAGGATCTAATCGAACACCCCCCATCAGCCTCACCATCCCCGCACACCACCACAGCAAAAAAATCAACCCACCTTGGAGCCCAACAAATGCACCAACCCATCCCTCGTCTCCAACGCGCTCGCCGCGCCAAACTTCGCCCTCGCCACCGCCCCCCTCAGCGCCTCCTCCCCAAGGCCCTTCTGCGCCACCTCCTTCAGCGCACCCACCGCCGCGCGCCCCGCCGCGCGCACGTCCGCGCCCTGCACCAGCAGCCCGAACAGCGTCGCGTCCGAGTACGGCAGCGCCACCGTGCGCACGCTCGTCCCCGCCGGCACCCCCGCGATGGGCGAGAGCCCCGCGGACCACTTGATGGAAGGTGGGGGGGCGAGGTAGTGGGCGAGGGCGGCGAGGGCGGGGGAGGGCGCGCCGGGGACGCCGAACCCGATGAACACCGTCGGCAAGCCGCCGTGGGCGCTCACGCGCGTCTCCCCGCCGTAGTACACCGACTTCGCTGCACTTGAAGCGGTAGATGACGAAGACTTGAAGGACGTGGTGGAGAGGAGCTTGGCGAGGAGCTCCGGCGCGATGCCGGTGCCGAGGACGGCGATGTTGTCCGCCGCGAACGCTGATGCTGCGAACGCCGCGACGTCGGGGGCAGTGACTGTGTTGTGGGCGGGGGCGAAGAGGGACGCGCCGAGGCCGGTGCGGAAGGCGAGCGCGTGTGCGAGCTCGATGGCGTGTGTACCGGGGTCCGCAGAGGCGGCGAGGGACTCGGCTTCGACGACGGGGTGGACGTACTCCTCGAGCTCGTGGCGCGTGAATTTCGCGGAGGTGGCGAAGGAGGAGAGGAGGTCGATGAAGAAGGGTCTGTGGGGCGGGGTGAGTGATGGGTGGTTTTTTAGGTGGGTGGACGGGTAGGAAGGAAGGGATGACGAGGGGGATGAGGGAGGGAAGGGAGGGAAGAAAATGGTGCACTCACTCGTCTCCACGCAAAAACTCAGCGGTCAGCGCAAGGTGTTCGCGCGACAGACTCGCGGAGAGCACACCGCCATAAAGCTCGCTCTCCCTTACAGTCCCCAGCGCCGAACGTTTCGCCGTGCTCTAACCCCCTCATGAGCGCCGCACATCTGTTGAGTTTTGAATCCAGAGAGCAAACGCACCTTGAAAGCAAAATTCTTGAGGGCATGCGCGACGCCGGGCTTGGACTCGAACCTGCTGCCGCCCTTGACGAGGAAGGTGACGGCGGCGGTCGGCTGGCCGTTGTCGAACGCTGCGGCCTTGACGCCGTCGACGGCGACGGTGGCGAATGTGCGGCGTGCGGCGCGGCGCGATGTTGCTGCGAGCATTGAGAGAGGAGGAGGAAAGGGAGAACGTGGATGGTGGATGGTATTTTTGCAGACGACGACGACGGAGCTGGCTGGTGAAATTGCATCCCGGCGCCAGCCAATCTGTTTGGTCCGATTTACCCCGACTATAGCCCTGCTTCGGGACACGCCCCTGTCTCAGCAGTTGCATTGAAGTTGCAACATACCGCCATGTCTTTTCTTAAGCTTTCCATCCTGTCTTTTGACTCTGAATTCATGAAAAGACTGGAGTGGAAGGGCTGTTGTCAGTGCTCATTACGCACGATTTTTTCGTGCAAGTCTCCGTTTCTCCTCGTCCGTTATTATAGCCTTGTCGTATGGATGTCGCGTACCCGCCGTGACTGAGAACGTGACCAAAGTGGTCTGTGCGTGGGAATCGCGGCTGTCACTTGCTTGTCACGTTGTGTTTCTCGTGATTGCCCGTGACGACTCTCGTGATCCCCCACCCCGACACCCTCGAGCTCATCGTCTCAAACAGCGAGCTCCTACTCAATACACACCCCTCCTCGTCGTTCCCAACACCGAGCACCGACTTTTACAGCCCTTTCTACCGAAGAAAACGGTATAATAAAAACAAAACGTCCCACACAGCAAATTCGCAGTGTTCTTGTACTCATGTCGAACAGCCAGAGCAACCACGATCCCGCCTTCACCAGCGCCTCGGCGGGCAGCAGCAGCACAGCGAACGCAAATACTAGCGGCGACGGGCAGCACCGTATCGGGAACGTCGGCGCACTGGACTCTGAGCAGATTATGAGTCTCCTCAGACACCTCCCCGGCGTCTTCAACAAGGTCCGTACCCCTCCCTACTCCTTTTTTTCTTTCTCTTTTCCACATCGCCCCCTCCCTTCGTCTTCGTCATATTCGCCGTCATCTCGCTGTGTGTGCACGAATGCGACACCCCCGCCGATGCTCCACGTGACAATCACGCCCAGCGATCACGATCCAGATCACGTTCCCCCTCTCCCCTCCCCGTGCCCCATCCTCCCGCTAACTAACCCCCACATTCGCACCCACAGCTCGCCGAACAAGGCCTGAACAACAAAGAAGACGCCGCGCAGACGCTCTCCAACCTCGCCCAGTCCTCCGGCTTCAGCTCCCAGCCCTCGAACGCCGCTTTACTCAGCGCGCTCGCGGCGCAGGCGCAGGACCCCGGGCCCTCCACGCACCCGCGCGGCCCGCCCAACCTCGGGCTCGGCCAGCTCTCCGCCGCCGCGAATCAACTGTCGGCCGCGCAAAACCAGGCGATACATGCGCAGAACCAGGCGACACACGCGCAGGACCAGCGCCAGGAGGTGGAGGAGGGCGCGAGCGAGGACGAGGGGAACCACAGCGGGAGCGCGCAGGCCTCGCCGCCTGCGGTGACGCGCTCGCGCGGGTCCCGCGGCGCTACTATGGGCAGCGAGGAGTGGAGTCGCCAGCGGAAGGATAATCATGTGCGTCCCCCTCCCCCCTCTCCTTCTCCTCCTCCTTTTCATGAATGTAATACTAACGTGGGCGGGCGCGAGCAGAAAGAAGTCGAGCGCCGGCGGCGCGGGAACATCAACGAGGGGATCAACGAGCTCGGGCGGATCGTGCCGAACGGGTCGGGCGAGAAGGCCAAAGGCGCGATATTGTCGCGCGCGGTGCAGTATATTCACCACCTGAAGGAGAACGAGGCGAGGAATATTGAGAAGTGGACACTGGAGAAGTTGTTGATGGATCAGGCGATGGGGGATTTGCAGGCGCAGCTGGGGGAGACGAGGGCGCAGCTTGGGGAGGCGCGCGCGGAGTTGGGGGAGGCGAGGGCGCAGATCGAAGATGCGCGCGCGGAGTTGGGGGAGGCGAGGGCGCAGATGGGCGAGGCGAGGGCTCAAATTGACGATCTGAGGGCGGAGCTAAGTGACGTGCGCCGCGGGTGGGACCGTGCGGAGAGCGAGCTCGAGGTGCTGCGCGGCGTATCGGGCGGGGGTGGGGGGAAAAGGCGCAGCGAGGACGGGGATGGGGAGCGGGAGAGTAAGCGCTCGAGGGTGGATTGAAAGCGCGGGTGGGTGTGATATAGTGGTGGACGTGGATCCTTTTTCTTGCATCGCCTCGCTTCGCAGTGGACCCCTTTTGAATTCCGTGGTCTGTGTTCCTTTCGTTCTGCCTTTGGGTGTGGCGTACTGGCGTACTATGACTATGACTATGATCTCTCGTTTCTTTCTTTCCTTCTTCGCTGTTGATTAATGTCCTTTGTTGTCCGTTCGTTCTCTTGTATGTCTAAGCTATCGCGTCCGTGTCATCCTGTCTAGTTATAATTTAAATAAAAGGCTCGTCGACGTCCTGTATTGGGGCGCTTGGACAAGTATGCAATACTATGACCTCGATCCAAGTGCACTCGCCCTTCACTCAATTATGATCACGACCACATCTCCGCCGAGGGCTTCATGATCATCGGCGGCTCACCGCTGCGGTCGGAGGACGGAGGACGAACGTTCGAAACTCTTTGAAGCTTGGCGTGAACTACATCTGAATCTCAGGTGAATGAATCTTGCGCATCTAGGGGCGCTGCCGTCGGGAGGAGATGCTTTGTAGCTTGGCGAGCGACACTTTGTAGCTTGGCGAGAGACACTTTGTAGCTTGGCGAGAGACACGAGACGCTTTCTTGGCTGCGAGGGTACGCAGGGGTACGCAGGGGTACGCAAATTGAAAGGGTACGTGACCGACCGTTTGCAATTATAATTTCCGCCGGACATACGAGGCTATGAGCCGTTAATTTATTTATCTGACCGTCGGCGAGCAATTTCATTATGCCTCGGGCGATCATCTGAATTGTGGTGACGGCGCGTCCAGCCCAGTCCATGTATGTCCATCACGCATTTCCTGGTCGACGCGAAGACTTCAAGTTGATCGTTGCTGCTGCTGCTGCGTCGTGCTCATCTCTCACTTTCACTTTCTCACTCTCCGCAGCGGTCTAGCCCAGCTCACAAAGTCCCATACTGCGATCCGAATCATGACGCTACTCGGAGTCCGATAACACGCAGTCGCAGTCCGATTATCTTAAATCTCCCCCCTGATACAGTAACACCGCAGGCCTAGATTCTAGGTCCTCTCGCTGCGGCGTGCCTTGGCCACATCGTACGTGGCGCAATTGATTCCCAAAACCCGAGTGAGTACGAAATGATTCTGACGCCTCGTCCCCCAGTGAATCGCACCCTCGAGACCCTAGGCGGGCCCCGTTCCAACGGCGCACAGCCCATCCCTCCTGAATCTTTGCCAACGTTCTGGCCAGATCGTATGATGCACCCCATTCACTTAAATAAGTACCTGCGCAGCTGCACCCTCCCCCTCCCAAATCCCCGAATCCGACCCATCCGACCTCCCAATTCACCCGACCCATTCACCTCCCTTAGCTAACCTCAAGCCTGTGCTAACCTCCAGCCTGTGCTAACCTCCAGCCCGAGCTAACCTCCAGCCCGAGCTAACCTTGCAACCTACTGCACCTTGCACACCATGCCCGCGCCCCCGCTCGGCACGCTCGTCGCCGGCCGCTTCGAGCTGCTCGACACCATCGGCACAGGTGGCTACGCCGTCGTCTACCGCGCGCGCGACACACATCCCAGCTTCCTTCCTTCCACCACCACCACCCACCACCGCACGCACCGCACGGCGAAGTACTGTGCGCTTAAGTATATCGTCCGCGATACCCCCGAGACGTCAGGCCTCGCGCAGGAGTCGTCCTCCCTCGCGCAGGAGATCGCGCTGCACCAACGCGCATGCTCGAACGCACACCCAGGCATCGTCGCGTTCATAGCACACGGGCCCACCTTCCTCGCCGCCGAGCTCGCACCGGAGGGCGACCTCTTCGCACAGGTCCGGCGCGGGCGCTTCGTCGGCGACGCGCCGCTCGTCAGGCGCGCGTTCGTGCAGCTCGTCGACGCGGTGATGCATTGCCACAAGATGGGCATATACCACCGCGACCTCAAGCCGGAGAATGTTCTGTGTTTCGGTGAGTCTCCTTCTTTGTGGGTGTGGAGGGTAAGGGAAGGGGCTGATGGATGGTGTGGGTGGGTGTGTGTGTAGATGAAGGACGGCGCGTGGCGCTGACGGATTTTGGGCTAGCGACGACGGATGCGTATAGTAGGCAGTTCCGCACGGGCAGTATTTGCCATATGAGTCCAGGTACTTCCCTGCCCCCCTCCTTCCCCACCACCGCCCAACACACCACTAACGACACCCCTCCTACCGCAGAATGCCTTAGCCCCACCTTCTCCGCCACCCCCGAGCCGCCGAGCGGGTACTACTCCACGCGCGCGAACGACATCTGGTCCCTCGCCATCCTGATGATCAACACTCTCACCGGGCGCGCGCCCTGGGCCTCCGCTTCCCTTGACGACCCGTCATTTGCCGACTATCTCGCCTCCTCCTCCTCCTCCCCCTCCTCCTCCTCCTCCTCCCTCGACGCCTCCTCCTCCCTCGACGCAGACTTCCTCCCCTCCATCCTCCCCATCTCCCCCGCCCTAAACACCATCCTCATCCACATGCTCGCCCCCGACTGGCGCGCCCGCCCGTCCCTCGCAGACGTCCGCGCCGCCCTGCTGCGCCTGGACGCGGAGGAGCTGTATTGTGCGGATGCGCGCTTTGAGCAGGGGCTGGCGTATTGTCCGTGGGAGACGCCTGCGCTGGTGGCTGCGCATAAGAATGGGTGTGGGAATGGGAATGGGAAGGGGCACGGGCATGGGAAAGGGGAGGGGAGAGGGGAGGATATGCGGTCGTGCTGGAGCGCGGACTCCGAGCTCGGGGTCGTTGCGGGGCCGTCGCGCGAGGAGGACGGGTGGACGGCGTTGCCGTCGCCCTGGGACGCCTCGTCGCTCGGCTCTAGCTCATATTCGGACTCGGACTCGTGGTGCGAAGACGAGCGGCCGCGCGAGGTGTATACGCCGGAAGATGAGCTCTATACGCCTGAGGACGAATCTTATCCGCCCCCGCCGCACGACCTCTACATGCCAGAGGCCATGGACGCCGGGCACTGCGCCGCGGAGGACTACTTCGCGCACAGATACGCTGCAGCGCGGGATGCAAAACCACTGTACCCAGTATCCGTCGCACCGATCGACATCGCGTCTCCGAAACGACGTTCAAGAGACATACCGTACTATGCGGCGTGCGGGGGTGGGGGCTTGCATGCGCGTGATTGTCTGCTGGCGCGGGTGCGGTGACATGGCTTGTGCGATGACGGTGACTGCAGGCCAGGCGCCGATGGGCAGCTTTCTTTCTTGGTTTATTGTGGCACTTTCATTAAGTTCCTTTGCATCTTTCTCCTCACTGTATTATCATCGACACATTGCACACTGTAAATCACCATGTACACCACCACTTAGATAAAATTACTGTATCTGCTTTATAAATCCCCAGTTCCTCACTCATCGTTCATGATTCGTACTCCCCAAGGCTCATATACCGATTCAAGCTTAAGCACACAAAGGTATTTTGACTCCCAGAGTCCCTGGTGGGGTATATAGCATAGCAGCCTCGTAATATCAGCAAGCAACAGCGATTAAAAACACCTAGACGAGAACACAACGCGAGGGCACCCAATGACAAAGTATAAGATTTGAGACCGGTACCTAGAAACGAATAAACAAGGACGAGAGGAAGGATAGCGATGAGTAGTAGTTGTTGATAAGCAAGTGTTGCAAAGCCTTATATCACATCCCATCCGCATATCGACAACATATACCAAACCACCCTCAGCGCCAGCTAAAAAGAAAACCGAGATCTAAAATGCCTAGAGAAGCGCAACGAACCCAAGCGCGACCACACCGAGCGCGGCCGACGCGACCTTCGCAGTGGGCGCGGCGCCGCTGCTGCTGTCGCCCGTGCCGAGACCTCCCGCAGCCTGGACGGCGCCGCTAAGGAAGTTCGTCCCGCACGTCGACTGGATGCCCTTGTACAAGTCGCTCTGCCCCTTGAGCATCGGCGAGTTGCTCAGGCCCGGCGCGTACGGCGCAGAGCTCTCCCAGTTGATGTACGACGTGAGGATGCTGCGCGTGCACGACGTGCACAGCGCGGCGGAGTCGAGCGAGGGCTGCAGGAACATGAACAGCAGGTTCGACGCGGCGAAGGTCGTGGTGTTCGGCATCAGCGCCTGCGCGGCTGTGGACGCGCGCTTCTTGGACGAGCCGGGGGAGACGACGAGGTACTTCTGCACGGCGGAGAGGTCGGGCCCGGTAGAGCCGCCGACGGCGAGGTCGTTGCTGACGCCGCTGGGCCCGGAGGCCGCGGACGAGGAGGTGGTGCTGGCGATTTGGGTCGCGCAGTAGTTGCCGCTGTCGTCCTTGGCGCAGACCGCCTGCGAGAGCGGCGTGATCGCGTAGATGACATCGTACATCGCGAGCACGTCCTGGTTGGGGCTGCTCGTGAGCTCTGCAGAGCATGCAGAGTAGAAGTTCGCGAGCTTGGTGCGGAGGGTGCTCTGGTCGCAGGAAGAGGTCGCGCTGCAGAGGCCGCCCAAGGAGGACTTGATGGCGGCGGCGGTCGCGTTGGTGGTCGCGTTGCCGGGGGAGTAGCTGGAGGTCGCGGCGATGAGGGGTGCAGTGCAGCCGGAGAGCGAAGTGTCAGAGTTGAGCGACTTCAGGAACGTCGTGCAGCCCGACGAGATACCGCTAGGAATGAGCGGGCTCGCTGTCGCTGTTGCCGTCGCCGACGACTGTAACACATCGTTAGCTGGCATTCAACACGGACGATCTGAGGACAACGAGACTCACGGACGACTGGGCCATAGCGACCGAGGTGAATACGGCAAGGACTGCGAATGATTTCATTGCGATCGTGCAGTACTGAACGAGCGGTGGGGGTGTTTGTGTGAAAACGGGGGCTGCTGTAAAGAGCGGACGAGTTGATTTAAGGTCGACGACGACGTGGTACCGGTACAGGCGTTGCAGGCGTGAAAACTGAGGTCTCTTCTTGACAATGCGGTCGCAACGAGGAAAACGAAAACAACGGTCTGATATCGCCCGCGTGGGGAAACTGAACAAATATTCGCAAATCGTAGGGTGGCGGTGGCTGACTCTTTCTTCGCCGCCATCCTTGCCCGGCGGGTACTCCTCAACTAGCCGTTCATAAATTCTAGTACACCTAGTATTCATGCCCAAGGACGAGTACTACACAATGAATAAAAATAAAGATGTGCTCCTGCCATGTACCTACCTATGTATCAGGGTCATACCTACCTACCCGCACCATCATGTTCCCCTCCGAGATGCCTACCGAATGCTAGGAGGAGTGAAGACCGCTCTACGCGGAGGCAGACCCCAAATCTCCCACATCGGCAGCTGCTTCGCCTCGGGAACTACAAACATCATCTTCCGGCCATCCGGCCTCATCACGCTCCCTTCTACCGGATGGGACGCGATGACATCGGTCCTGACATGGCGCAGAGTGCCCGTAGTGTGCACCATGACCGAGTTCGCAACCCCAGGGCGCGCACGACTTGAAGAAGGGAGGTTCGGGTCCTCGGGGGGAACAACTGCCCGGCCGTGTGTGCTCAGGAGCTCGGCGCAGTCAACAGAGCAGCGCAGGGATGTGACCTGCGCGTTGAGCTCGATCTTGCATTTTGCGGAATTGTATTTCTCGTCGGTCCGGGAAACGTCCCAGAGACGGATGGTGCCCGTGCCATCTTCGGCGGCGTCTCCCGTAGCGAGCACTCTTCCGGGCGTCCAAGCGAGGCCCTGGAAGTACGCGATGAGCGATGTTAAAGACATGAAGAGAGATGCAATCGCTTACCCTGATGACGCCGGCATGTTTGATTGATTTTTGGCCAGGGCCCGGCTCTCCAATGTCCAAGGCCGCGCCAGGCTTGCGCTGGTCCCAGCAATACACGATTCCATCAGCATCGCCGCTCGCAAGAAAGTGACCATTATCGTGCCACGAGAGACACGAGACCCTCGTCTGGTGCTTATTCCTCTGCTTATTGAGGCGGGTGCCCTTCTTGCGCTCAGCAGGCTCCTGCATGCGCGTGTCATGATTCTTTAGAGAGCCGCGCAGCCCCCCGATAGTAAGAACGGGGCCATTCCACTGGAGCGAGCTCACACCGCCGCTGGCCTTCCAGCTGGAGAGCATCTTCTTCGCGGCGACGTCCCAGATCTGCACGTAGCCCTTGTCCGTGGCCGCAGCGACGTGCGCGCGCGGCTGCGGCCCGCACGCGACATGCGACAACTCGCCGAGGTTGTCCCCGATCTTGCAGAGCTGCCCGACCTCCTGGCGGAGCGTCATGTTCTTGTAGTGGACCCTGTTGCCGCGGCCGAAAATGAGCACGCCGTCGCCGGACCACGCCGCGGGCGACGACTCCGTGCTCTTGACGCCGTCGCCGAGCCAGGAGTCCACGGTCGTGTTGCAGTAGCGCAAACGGTGTTTGGAGGATTCCGGCGGGAATATGAGGGGAGGGGGCGGAGGGGGTGGCGGTTCCGCGGCTGCGGCTACAAGTCTGTCGTGCAGCTCTATCAAGTCGGAGCTGGCAGAGCGGTGCCGTATATGGCGGTCGGGTGGCAGAAATTCGGGCTCGAAGGATCCTGAGGGGGAGGATCTATTGGTCCAGGATCTGGACCGGGATAAGCTGGTGCTGGTGAACGACGAGTTCGACAGCCGCGAGATCTGTAACAATGTGTAAGCCTGGTGGATAAGGAGATTGGGGAAACACGAACATTTCGGAGGTTCAACGTTGATGCATGCGAAGACTGGTCTCCGATCGAGTAATTTATACTGAGAGAGCTAGATACCGCAGACGTGGTTCGGCGCAGTTTCCGAGAGTCAGCATCATCGGGACTGGAGAGCGTGCGCTTCCTGCTGCCCGCTGTACTGATCGAGTCTCCGAAGAAACTCATGTTGATCTGCGAGAGCAGGTAAGTAAGCTATTGAGCTCGTAAACTATGCCTCCGTTGGCACGCACCTGATTCGTGCTCGCGGTTCACAACACTAGTAGTGAACGGACGATCTAAGCTGCTCGATGTTATAACAACAAGTCAGTTAGCTTGAAGGCTAAGAACGAAGTGTTGAGAGAACGGTCCATGAGCGGGCATTGAAATTTTAGGTCCGTGAATGCCATTGTCTCGAGTGGCTATTGTCCCAATGGGCCAAATGCTAAGCGCTAAGCGCTAAGCGGGTGGCCGGAAAGATTCGATCGGTTTCTTATTACGAGTCCTGGCATCCAATGCAACGCTGTGCCGGAAAGTCTTCAGCGACTCTATGTAGACTACGAGGGAAGATATTGACCTTGTCGGCACACTTTCAATTATTGGGTTCCCCTCGTGGTCCGGCTTCCAATACGTACAGCTCAGGGTTAAAGTCTGAAGATACTGACCTGCTAGCCTGCTTGCTAGGCAATTGCGGCGGTCCATGACTTCGAATGCCGGAAAACAGCTCCAGACCATGGCGGTCAGGCCATGACAGCAATTCTTCAAGCTTCGAGTACAACATCGTGAGTTCGTAAATCGTCGTTACAAGCCATTAGAAATAAGTCATGAAATACCGGCACGCCGCATCTCTTCATCAAAATGCCGCGAGCACGCCAACAACCAAGGGGACAGAAAACAGAAATTGGAGCACAGTGGTGTCGCGACCCAGTGCGCGACCGTCGGACGTGGACGTAGACTTTGCGACGGCAGTAGTGCTGGTGGGCGTTGCTTCCCCGTCGGCGGTCGCTGCGCCTCCTAGAAGACTGCTCTCGATAGAGCAGATCTTGCGCATGCCATCGACGACGGCGGGCAGATTCGGCGTCTGGAGGACATCGGTCTGGTTCGTCTGCGAAAAACTGGATGATTTTGGTCAGTCGTGGTTTCGAGAAATACTAGAACAGTCTTCGTTACCAGTCGACGCATTGAGGGAATGTAGACTGGAAGGTGTCCGTGCAAGCACATTTGATGACATCGATGAATGCCCCCGGGTTAAATATGATCTGAAACACAACAGGATAACTGAGTTCAGTGCGATACAATCCAGTTCTTGACCAGTAGAGACATACCATGGAAAAGTTGGCAAGAACAGGTGCAGCCTGAGCACAGCTGTTGATCTGCGAGTAGTTTGCAGCTATGGACACCGTTAGTTATCATTATCTATACAGAGTCAATGACTGCACTCACCACAAAGAGGGCATGACGGGGGGCTGCTGGGAAACACGGGGTCTGTCCGAGGCTCCAGAGACGAGCGACCGGGTATTCCAGCGCGAGGGTATGCCGATGCAATCCAGAACTGCCAACAGCAGAGCATCACGGCGACTGCAATGGACCGAAAATTTGACGCCATTTGGTTCACAGCGGATCCTCGCGCGGCGACGTACAGAAAGTGTGTCTCAGAGAGAAAACCTGGGTAGTTTCTGTGCGAAAAGCCATGCTATAGCTCAGATGACTGTTTAGCGGAAAATTCGAAGCATCGTTCCATCATGAGGTTACGAGGCGGGGGTAATTGCCTCCGCGTCATGGCTTCCTCGACCTACTCGACGCCACATCGTCTTATCGCCAGGCTCAAATGACGGCCTCTACGCTGTGAAAGCGCGCGTATTGAACACCATACGCTATGCATTAGCCCCATGTCGCTTGAATTTTCTGGATGTATAATTTCGACGATCTCATCACCATATACAGTCTGCGCCATTGGGATCGAATTACTGAAAGTATCGACACAGCAGCTGCAACAGGAACTCGTCCAGATTCTTCGCGATCCAAAATCTGGTTGTCTTATCCAAGACCTGCATTCGACGAAGCTTGGAGAAGAAAGTATCCGATTCAGGCAACTCGCCACATATATGGAGGCTGCGAGAAGATCGGATACGGAGGGCGGACAAGTGAGAGGCTTAGAGAGCAGAATGTCAGCGTACGTCGTTTGAAGGCTCCGGAGAAGCTAAAGAGGCCTCACGAGCGCGCATATTGCCATATACGGGACACAGGCAGTCTTTCAACCAGTGCACCACTTGCTCAGCATTGAACGTTGCGAAAGCGGAGACTTGCGAAACGCCCGTTGTTCTACAAATCAAGAAAAGCACAGACATGAGGAAAATTCCAAAGAAAGACACTCAGAGACCCACATACGACTACTGGTGTGCATAACCCCGGACGTAGCGGTGAGGAAGTATCCCGCTGCTCGGTCGTGGAAAGCATCAAATGTGCCCACCGAAGGTGACGGAGCACTTGATTAGTCGACGTCTAGAAAACCCTGAAGAAATTTGTGAGGCATGCACGTATCTTCACAGCTGACCGGACCTTGCGTATCATGAGCCAGAAGTTCCTAGACTAGTTTGCCGTGCTTGCGTATCCGCGGAATTCAGACGCCAGACCCGCAACAATAGTCGCCGTGCATCATGGATGCGTGCATCGATACACACTGCATCGCGGCCACGGCAACACGTTTTCCAGCCCTGTAAATGCATCAGAACGGAGCCACACAACGGCAATAAAAAAATCGAGTCATGCTTACGACGTTTGTGGGTCCAAGCCAGCAGGCGCCAGCGTTTTTCCCGCATTTAGGCGGTGAAGGCATGTTTTATGCGTGTTACAAGGCTGGGATGCTGATTCAAGCGCAGCCCTGCAGAACTGTGGTGGTCGGTCTGATGTAGAATGCTTGACTCGACAACATGTGTTTTGCCCACCGACGGAGCTAGAATACATCTACCAATCGCGATCGGAGATGATGAAGTCCAATCGTGTCGCAGTTGCGTTGCAGTGACGAAGCTGGAGTCATAATATAGTTTATGAGCGAACAGTAAGGATTGCACTAGAGTAAGCTTCCGACATACTGACCTATATACAGAGCATTGGTTGTAGGATGCACAAGCAATATGCAGTGTCCATTCGCTGGTGTACTGCCTATACGCTTCTATAAAGAAGCGGGGCAAATAGAGTTTTAGTATAAAATGAGCTGTGCTGTTCGATCGTGAAGATTCAAAAGAACCTCGTAGAAGGCTGATCCGCGAGTGACACGGAGGACCACGAATAATTGCAAACTGCGGAAACTAAGGCCGCTGGATGCAGTAGCTGTTGAATTGAGCAGTTCGGTGGCCAGTTCAACTCGCCGCAGTCGGGCGTCAAAGGCATCAAGCGAAGGCCGCGAAAACATGCAGCATCGTGCAGACTGAACCTAGCACAGGGCTCCATTTCATCAGTTGACGCCGAATAGATATTAACCAGAGAATGGCTCGGGCACTCACTACTGACCGGGCAGTGCGTAGCACCCCGTCGAGCCGGGAACGTAACGACAGTCGACCTTGAGTGAAGGAATAGACGGCGTTTAAGCACTTCTAATACACGTCCGCAGCGCTTATCATTCACGGTCGGCCGGGTGACTCGGAGACGCCCATGTCGGAGATGCGCTTACCGTTCTATATACGAGAAAAATCGTTAGTGTTGTCCCAAGTCGCGAAGAGGGTGAACTCACCTCCTGCGATGCAGTGAGCTGCGTCGTGATGCCGACCACGCCATGACAGATCGTGAATGTGGAAGGAAGTAGATTTACACAGAAATACAAGGAGGGGATGCAAGAAGAGATACAAAGGGTAGATCGACAAAAATTGACATGAAGCAAAGTGACAACAAGAGAAAACAGTGCGATGAAAGCGAGATGCAGGCTGATGATCTATGGAGGAGAGGGGGGGGTGTCTAACGCGAAGGCTACGACCTATAAAAAACCACAAGGGTCTTACGAGGTCTGAGTGATATGAAAGGCATCCCAGTTGCCAAATTCTTCTTCGTTTTTGAAAAAGATGCTGTTCTGTTGTATTAGTAAGTTATTGAACGAGGCGTCAGAAGGTTAACGCACGCACCTCAATCCGAAGACGTGTCTCCATCCGGAGCAAGTAGAAGGTTTTTCGGAGTCGCCCTTCGCGCGTATGGATGGTAGGCTTGGTGAAAGCGTGCACGGTCATGGTGAGGAGTAGGGCAAAGAGCAATTACCCTGCGCGTACGGCGAACCATTCGAATAGGTAAATCCTCCGATTCGTTGTGTGAGTGAGTGTAACCTAAGCCCTGCGAAGGGAGGATCGCTCGCGTGTTCCGCATTTTTGAGGATTTTAACCCAGCAGAAGTCAGCCATGGCTGGAGGCGAGAATCAGCGAGATGATAGTCTGGATGCTCCATCCACCAGATAAACGCCTCCTGCATGGTTTTCAAATGATCTATCGCAATGTGCCGGGAGATTCGAGGAAGCGGGGGCATGAGCCAGGTAGATGAAGGCATGGCGCGCTCAGTGATGTATTGCCCTATGATAACGGCAGCCTTCAGAGACCCAAAGAGCCTCTCCAGTGGCCCACGATGCCAAACATTGCCCTCTCCCTTGATCACGTCGACGTCATCCGGAGAGTAGAAGTCAGGTTGCACGTCAATCAAGAAGCGAAAGCCGCTGTCGGTGATCATCATGTTGTGGGATCTGATCTCTACAAATTACAGTGAGAAACGAGTCATTAGCAAGTTACAGCGCGGAACCACGTACGGCTCATTATAACACCTTTGCTCTGCGCGAAAGCTACTGCTTCATATACATCGGCGCGATCTTCGTACCGCACATATCGCCCGATGGCTGGCTCAACCATAAGGCCAACTGGGACACCGTCACACACGACATGCGCGATAGCGTTAATCATAAGATGGCTTAGCCCCCGTTCGTGGAGTTTTCTATAGTCCTCGCTTCTCTTTGCAAGGTGCTGCGCATACCAAGGGAGTCCGGGAGTCGTCATCACATCCACCTCCCGGCCTTGGTATATGGCCTCATGAAAGTCGACACGCACCCATCGCGTGACCTCCAATTCACTGACTGACAACCCAGACGCCTTGGTGTTAAATTTTGGACACTAGTATACGCATTATTAAAGAATCACCTGGAACCAAAGGCAACCAAAGAGGATATGGACACAGCGGCGTCGGCGGCTTGTTATTTAACGCGTGCTTGATCAGTCGATTGCCCGGGGAAATGGGATCGTCGACAAGAAATGCCCCCGAATAGTAGAAATCTAGTTGATCGAGCATCATTTGAATCCGCTCGAGTTCGCGACGGTACTCGCGATCCAAATGGGTCGAGCGTTCGTCAATTTGCGCCCTCTTGTCGGTGAAGATTGGCGGGGCATATATGACGAGTAGACGCCTGTTTCTGTATAACCCATATCCCCGCCCGTCTGGTTCATTCCAGCCGCCCACGACATACGTCACATCCGGTAGGAAACGGTCGCGCGGCTTCGGTTTCGGACGGGCCATCGGACGGTGTTATAAACGCTGTGCGCCCACAGATGGTCCGCGATTAGCGACGAGGTCGAATATGGGAAAATCGCGAGAACGAAGGCGCACACAAGAAAGGCCCTGAGCCTGCAGGTTTGACAGCAATTCCGACTTCCGACCCGATGCTTCCATCGCGTCCGGCTCGGATACTCGAACCACTGGTTCAAGATCGCACTTCGACAGTCAACTTGAGGACCATGACTTGACGACTTGAACCCTCAGCTCTAGCTAGAAACGGTGAGTAGACGATGATAAGACTGA
Organism: Plicaturopsis crispa FD-325 SS-3; assembly: GCA_000827205.1. Classification (NCBI taxonomy): domain Eukaryota; kingdom Fungi; phylum Basidiomycota; class Agaricomycetes; order Amylocorticiales; family Amylocorticiaceae; genus Plicatura; species Plicatura crispa. The sequence goes on along the minus strand of KN832559.1, from coordinate 1,267,734 downwards.
GGCATTTTGTGCTCTCTGAATACATGCTACACCTTCCCTAGTGAAACCACGATGGAATTTATTCCTGGCCTGGGTTGTGGCGTCACAAGTGTCTCCGCTGCACAAATCCTCTGGACGCTAGCGATGCATGCTCAAGTCAGTATGTGTACTGATTTGAGTTTGATTGATCTACGGTGCGTCACTGCATTTCTACCGTTTGCAGTTTTATTCCAAGTCCGCAGCGCTTTCTCAGTTGCCCACTTGTGGCAACATACACTGGCCCTCGATCATCTATTCGAGAGACAAACATGACTTGGCCGAGCGCTACAATCCGTCAATGGGTCCATCATATACAGCTCTATATCTCTATAACTTGAGGTGCGTTTCAGTGCTCGAAATGATTATCGCTGCTCATTTATGTGCGAGTTACTCAGCCTTCGGTGCCCTTACCACGGAAAAGTATACTGGGTCGTTTATCGTCAATGCCCCAGGTGCAAGAACCTTCACGAGTGCCCAGAAAGCGTATTTCTTCAGAACCCGCCTCAGCCCGACACAAAATGCAGGTGCCCGAGCCAATGATATTCAAGCAAGTGCACGGTTTCTTGTCTGTGGCGTCCACCATACTCAGCATGCACTCGCAGTCGCAGAAACATGCATTTCCTTGCTCTAAATCTACTTCTCCAAACTCGAAGATGCTCTTTGGCCAAGGACAGAAAGACCGGAACTATGTTTCACAGCGATCATGCCCCGAATTCGACTTGCGAACCACAGTCTACCCCGGACACGTCTCGAAGACCTCATATCTGGCCCATCCTCGATGCTTTACCGCCACAAGCACTTGTTTCGACGGCTAGACGCGTGTCGGATAGCAATATGCACTTGCGTCTATATTACGCACTGTCCTGGTTCACGCCGCGGCGATGAGCACTACGAGCTGTCATCTCTTTTTGGCCTGCTTGTCGCGTTGACTGTGTGATGCAGACCATAACTATATCTGTCGATGGGCCGTTTAGACGATACTCTGCCTTGCGGCTTAGACCGTTTGCTCGCCTCCTAGCGACGGTGGTCAGTGCTCAACTGCGCTGCGATGGACCTCGTATTTCTGCGCTATGGTGGTCGTCCTTGATGTCTATTTTCTCCTATGCGGAGCCCTTGTTCTAAACTGTCTCGATTCCATCTACCGGCATATATTTCCTTGCGTACGTCCAATCTCGTCTCGAACGTCCTATCCTTGGCTCAAGACATATCTACGCAGTATTCAAACAACCCAACCTACAACGGAGATCATACTCTCCTAGTATACTGGCTACTTCTCGACTGTAGACGCGATCTTTGGTTTTACTTAAGTACAGTATCATCTCGTTGAAATAATCTCTCCTCTACCTCACTTCCTTGTAATTGTTCCCGACTATAGCTGTCCTCTACACTCTACTTACATTGCAGCTAATCTTTTACTGCCCGCCCAACTGTTCCCTAGCATTTACTTGCCCAAATAAATGGATTGCCCGTACATGTGTCATATTACAAGAGTGCATCCAAGCTCATGTACAGCCCGATATCATCTTGGCCAGAAATGCACACCTGTCGTAGCGACCGCTCAATTTCCTGATGTGGCGTTTTGGCCCAGCGTCGTTCGCTGCACGGACGCATGTATCCTCGTGAAACAGAATTTATTGACCTTATATCGGTGACCATCGCGATCGAGGTTCCAGATGGACGACAGATCTGCGGACGCGGAGATGGGCAATGGAGTCAATAAGTAGTCTGGAGCGCCACCGGCTGGCACCGGTCACCTCGAACCTATACACGAGTTAAATATTTACGCCCGTCATTAAAAGCTCTCGCCAGCCGCGAGGCCAGCTAGCATACCAGTGCATGATCTCCTTGGGGGTCCCTCGCATGCTTAGTCTTCCGTCGATCTCGATCCTGCCCACACTTGAGAACGAGAGAAGACTCGTACGACGCAGGAAGGCGTCGAAGGCGCGGATGATCCGATGATACTGTGCGTTATATGCCAACAAGTAATCGATGCAGTGACGGACAAAAACCTTACTTCGATAGCCGCGGCATCGGAGTGTCAGCTCAACGGTGGTATAGGCGGCTTTCAAGTTCTCTCCGGGTTCTGACTCTGAGAACGCATCTGTGTGAGTTATATTGTTGATTTTTTGGAAGCACCCACCTATAGCTAGCGGCAACGTCCCTAAAATAAGTATCTTGAAAGAGCGCACAACCTTCCATTCCTGCTCTAGGATTGGGCTGTAGATGGTCCCGTATCGTGGGCATGCATCGTAGCCGGTAACCAGTGCACACGCCGCAAATACTGGGAGACGCCAACCACAGCGACACCAGATGACACTGACAGAAAACAGAGTTCTTTCTAAGCGCTGCCCGCAAGATGACTCGCCACACGCTCAACCCAGGAGAAATACATATATTCCACGTTGTACCGCGAAGGGCTCTTGAGCAGACAACGACAAAAGCAAACCGTAATCTCTCACCTGCGCCTGTGCATAACAAAACATCCTTCATAACCATGATTGTTGGCCGGACTGAGGGTGTCCCGCCATCTACCAGACAGGTTGCCATCGACGTCGCCTACCATATACCCCCGATACAGCCATTTACCGCGATCTCCGTCAACCTATGCAGGACGTTGTAGATAAGACACGTTTCTTGCTGTGCAAGCGAAGAAATGACTGACATAGCTTTTCGAAAGGCTAATGAGACCGTCGCATGGCCTGACCCGACCTATGAGATTGAATTGGCCCCAGGCCGAATGTCCCTAAGATGCTAACGGTGAGATTCTGTGGTATGCACAGCATAACCTCACGTTTACCTCGCCTGTTATTATGATGTCTCGGACGCGGTGATCGTAAGAGGCGGTTGATTCCGAGTCTCCTCGCTGATCGGCGCTGCGAGCTCGCTGGTAATGTAACGGCTCGGAGATGTGCGACTCGAGAACCTCGACACCATCGGATCGCTCTTGCATACGCGTGCCAGAGGGAAAATATGCCTTCAGCGAATCTCCTTCGCCGAGCGGATGAGGTGACTCTGAAGCGACGCTGTCAGCATCGTCAGCCAGAAGATGATGCTCGCGAAGCTTCCACGTCTGACGGTGCTGGGCCATGGGACTTCGGTCAAGGGTAGTAGGCCCACTGCCATGTAAAAGTGACGCGTAGGCCATGAACTCCGTGTACTGGCGATATACATTCAGACACGAGGTGCGGTGAGAAAATGATGCGACGCACCGTAAAAACGCCTTCCCAGGCACCTTCTAGACTGCATGGCTTGAAAGATTTCGAAGGGGAAACATCCAAGTGTGATCGTCCCAGAGACAGACACCTGGCCCAGTCACTTTCCCATTCAAAACTCGAGCTGACTTTCGGGGCCGGGGGTTCAGAAAGGAGTACAGCGGGATAAGTCAGATCGCCGGCCCGCGGATTGGCATTAGATAACGCAAGGAAGGAGAGTATTGCAGGGGCAGCCAACGGGGCGGGCACGAGCACAAGATCCTGGCCAAAATACGATCTTTTGGAAGTGGCCAAAGGTTGTCTGGGAGTTGGTGTAAACTCGGTCCACGAAGGCAAACATAGCGGATACTGAAAGGATGTAAATATGTGTTCGATTCCGAGAAGGACGACCACGAACTTGGTGTGCTCCGGAAGCCATGAATTTCAGGATCCTCTGAGCGCCCCTCAACATGTGCTCGTCTCGCCTATACTCATCTTTCGGACGATCTTAGTGGGGGTATAGGACGTGAGGTGCGAGAGGTACTTACCGGGATTGAGCAGAAACCAAAAAACCCACATCGCTAACGCTCGTTGCACATTATCTGGAGGCCATCTATCCGCCGAAACAGATATTGTCGCCAAAGAGGCACCCCTGATACCGAACCAATACTCTTTGACCCACTCATGCATTCGGGCATACTCTCTCAGCTGCGCCTCGTTCTTCCCGTCATTCTCTAGCATCATCAGATACGCGGTCCATAGCGTCTCCTCTGCGTGTTGAGATTCCGTGAATCTGGGAGCATTTGTAGTGGAGTCTGCCTTTGCGCGTATCCGCTTGAGATAAAAGCAACGCTTCTGCAGCTCGGTCGATAGTGCGGCCGCGGACTGGGGCCCTAGTCGACGATATACCGGTGCCGTGTCGAATTTGAATGCAAAAATCTGTGCGTACAGATGCGGGTTTGCTGCTACTGATAAGCATGAGTGGATACCTCTGCACACAGAAAGCAGAGGCAGAAGCGCAGATGGAGGTCCTAGAAATGTTGTCGCTGCGGTGAAGAAAGCAATATGTTCCAATATCTCGGGGGGTATCCCAGTCAGAGTTGGCGAGCTGGGGTTTGCCATGTCCTGCTGTAGCAAGTCCGATAGATGCAGATGGTGTTTTGACGATGTGGTAGTCGTAAGGTGAGAACTTGCCCGGGTGGCATATCTCGAGACTCGCACGCGCCGATAAGCGGACGTTCAAGACACCGAGTTCCGGACTTCAATTCAAAATCGAGAAAAATTATTATGAGATCGATCTCGCTACATGGTCGGTGGGTAACCGATTATTTCTTCGCGGGTAGATACATCGTATAGAATGGTGAAGCGGGAGTAGTAGGTATGCAGTGAACAGACACAATGGCGTTAAGCATAGTAGAACATAGGTTGAACAGAAGGGAAGAAAATGGGCCTTGGGTGACAGTGTTAGACACGTAGACTAATTAGAATTAAATGAGGCACATAGTATGTCCACTGCGAGTAAAGATCTTCTCCCGTGAAGGGCCAAGAAAAAGAGACTATAGCATGTTTCGTGTATCGAAAGCCAATTGCAAGAGAATATGCGCACCGCCGGCATTTGGTAGTGGGCCCGATAGGAAATTAGGGAGTAGCTGTCTTGCTGACGCTGAACATAGCTTCCCAGTCCGCGACGTCGATGCGGTTACTTGATGCATACCGCCACCTTCCGACGAAGTTCTGCGAGGACAGTACTATACAGAACTCAGTAAGTGGGGTTGCAGAATAATGCGGGAGTGACGTACCGTAGCCTCTGTAAATCCACCGGCCAAGAGCATGGGCCGGGTTAAACTGTGTGGCGTTGAGAGCATGAGCCAATCCGGGAAGCAGAAATGACTTACAGGCTCGGCCAGCATGACGACTAGGCCGTCGGAAGGCCTCACGCGCCCGATAAACTTATACCTGCCCCACGCAGCTCCTGGAGCCTCTCCAGTCTGAAGCCCCCACAAAAGAAATGAGGGATAGCAAAGTATTGTAGGGAAGGAAAACTCACCTCGCCAGTGATGATTACATCGATTGCTCCCGCGTAATGGTCACGAGTCGCATTGCGAGTATTTTCGGGGCGGTACGTGTCGTAGAAAGCACTGAAAGAGCCTCGATTGTCCGAAACTTGGATACCGTCCTGTAAATGGCAGTCAGTAAGTTGTAACAGTGTGGCACATGCAAATAGTTTGCGTACATCTGTTTCAACCCAGCGGAACCCAGATGGCAACCAAGCATTCACAAATCCGCGGTCCTCTTGATCTAAAGGCGCGGGAAGCCGAGGCGTACGACAATGATGTTCCCTAAGGGAGAAGTACAGCGGACTACGGGACAGACACGGTAAATCCATGGAGAATCCCGTGTCGACCATGGCAGACTTATAACCGTCGTGGTCCGAGGACTGATGGTGCCGTGAATAGATATTCGGATCCGGAGAACAAGACACAAGATACTCACCATGGTCCAACCCCGCCAGTCGCCTGTAAGGACTCCGGGAGCATATAGACCGCACTGGGGTGGTACTCCAGTAGGAAGCTCGAACGCCCTCGCCCAATCCCGATCGTGTATGCTGCTCTTCGAACTTGGATATCCCTCCACGTAAAGCGTATGGCAGTTCTCATTCGCATGAGCGATGTCGGCTTTTGTGATGCCCTCCCATCCAACGGCGATTGCGGATTGGCGCGTTTCAGGCAGGTGACCTGGGATGGCCAGTGGCTTGACCTCACCGCGCGCAAAATGAGACATCATTGCGTAGAGAACGGCGGAGGGTGCGCGGAAGATGACGCGCCGGCCGAAGTAATCCGTCTCCTTGCCGCCACGAACTTCGACCTCAGAACCGTCAAACTGATGTTCCGCCTCAGCGAATGGGAACTTTTGTAGCAGAATGAGAATTAGGATTTTGTGAGTAGATAGATTAGGAAATGCATACCCGAAAGGCAGCCAGAGCGATAAATCCGAATGTCTTCCGGCGGAGATCATGGATGTCCGGTGTTTCATGTTCTGCTGACGCTGAGCCACTGGTCAGCAGGAAGTGACGAAGACAGAGAGGAAGTACTCACCTCGCGATGACAGAAGCCAAAACACGGAAATGGCGAGACCATTCTTTGCGCTGTCTACAGGCCACTTGTCGCCTTCCGTAGAGCCGTCGAATACACGCTCTCTCAAGAAAGCGGCAGCTAGATCATGAACACCAGCCCACTGAAGCTGTCGCATGTTCCTCCCGTCGTCTTCCAGAAGTAGAGTGTACGCAATCTCGAATACCTCGATGAGCTGGGCGTCCGTCATGTGCAGACCCAGCCGACAGTATCCCAGTACGGTAAAACGCCGGCGGAGCTCTTTCTTCAGGTCTACTGGCAGCAGAGAATCGTTTTGAAAGCGGCGAACAGGTGACGCGATGTCGAACTTGGCGCGGAAGATTCGGCCATGCAAATTAGAGGCGGTGTCGAACGAGAGGCGGCGGCTGATACTCCGAGAGGTCAGGGAGAGGGCAAAGAGCTCGTGTGGCGGACCATCTGGACGGTCCTCAATGGCGCAGAGCGCGATTTCCTCAAGTATTTCGGTGGGAGTTGTGAGTAGGGACGCCATGGGACAGAGTGGGGTGACGCTTCCTCCCTGGTCTCGGGCTCATAATATATAGCATTCTGGCGATCGAGAAATTGTGACGGCGACCTTGTATGCAGTGCGTAGGGGGGCATAGATCGCGCCGAATCAGACTGCTCCCTGTCTTCCCACGGCGAAAGTGAAAGCGAAACCAGCGTCTGGAACCCCGTCGAGAGGCGGGACAGGTCCGCGAGCATGAAAAGCGGAAGTCTTCGAGACGGGGATCTGAGCGTAGTGGTTGCCACTCGTTCACGACCGAAAAAATATCGAAACGGCAAAAGCAAGGGCGCCGGGTCTATCCGTTTCGAGGCACATCCAATCTCTCGGGTTTGCTTTACCATTTGAGTTTTACATTTGACGATATGAAATTAGCGCCTGAATCTCAAGATAAATTCGCGCCCCAGCCCCAATGCCAGGACGAAAAATGGATGACTGACCGGTAGCTGTATGCGGGCTCGTCGTCACCCACTCCGAGGGGTTGACGAGGCGACGAGGGGTTATAAAACCTATTTCTCAGGGCTGTCTTCAATGAGTATCATTTCTGGTCAAGACGCAGCGGTAGCCAGGGTCACGGCGCGCGTAATGAAATCGCGGAGGGTGGACATACTTTGAGGTCGGCCTTCTTGTTCCATGGCCATCGGGACGAACGTTCAATGACACTTGGAGTCGGGGACCTGAAAGGCGGGAGAAGAGCGAGGAAAGTGTGAAGAAGAGACGAGGCAATACGACGGATTACGATGACCTGCCAACCGGATTGCAGGTATTAACATCCATGTGTAAATCCCGGTACGGCACATAGGAGGATGGTGAATTGGGTGGGGCCGGGACGGAGCACCCAACACACCTTGACGTTACTACACTGGCTTTTCACACTGCAACATCATGAACGGTGTTTACGAACAAGGATTGTCGAACTCTTGGGCAACATCGAGGTGCCGCATTCGCACTGGCTGATCTACTACCAAGTTCAAGTCAACATTAGCGACGATAAGAAGTGGTACATCACCGTGTTACAAGTGGTGCTCACTTGAAAAACAACAAGCTTACTCGATATGCGCAGCATGGTACACGTTGCCAATAATGAAACAAAAACACCTCAAAAGCGTAGGTACTGTAAGGCGCGTGATCTCTGAGTGACATTATCGCACGCACAAAGTTTAAAACATACCATGGATTGACGGGAATCGATAACAACAGCATTGGAAGCGAGGCAGCGACAATCGCAGCTCCGTATATCGTACCGATCATGATAGAGGAAGATAGAAGCGTAGGCCGGCAGAAGATTCCACCAACCATCCAACACATTCGTCGAGACTTGAGAACATCCTTTGGTGAATCTGCGGGTAGGGGCCAAGATACAACACGCGCTGGCTACGGTCCGAGAGTCTGTACACATCCGATGTACTTAGTTGGGATGGATTCGGATAGGCTGAACGCTGGACTTACTGGACAGCCAGACGTAATGGCCGCTCACTGCGATAGCAGCAAGCGGCTACGCACGGTGGTCGTGTTCTCTGGTGTCTTTTAGGCCCGAAGGCACAGCATATGCCGTTAAAGCGTCGATGGAACATATGGTATCCCATTTGTGAGCACGATCCAGCCCGGGCTATTCGGATTTTACTCGAGGTGTTCGGCGTTTGAAGCAAAGTTCGAAGAATTCCGACACTTTTTTGATTAGCGTGCTAGACCGGAGAAGAAGACTTTCCGTATTGTACGGACACACCTTACAGAGTCCGTTGACATCTTCCTGACTGCGTGTTGCGGCTTGCCGTTGCTTGTAAAGCAGCCGTCCGCAGTAAGTCATATACACGTCGGGAGGATTGTAGCCCCGGCCGCGTGCACAGCGAGTATGCACAAGGACAGAAGTCTTGCGAGGATACATTGGTCGAGATTCGAGGAACTTTGGGGAGCATGTCCCTCGCGACCGAGGGGATTCGGCCATAGAGGTCACGTCGATCGTCGGCTCGAAAGGAATTCTCAGAAAAAATGTATGATCGGGGATGGCGTCGAAGTACTTGAGCACGGTCCCTGTATATTTTTATGCGAGAAACGCCACTGCCGGTGATTATTAGTGCCCGTCGTACAACATATAGTTTAGCTTACTCCCATATGTCGAAATCTACACCCGGAAGACGCGTGCATGCATGGGTTTCGTTTGATGACTGTCGACCTTGTGTAAAGTGGTCACGCCACATGTTGACGCCTATAGGTCCACCATACACGTGGATACGCGGCCATTTTACAGCTGTCGTCGGCTCCGCTGATTGATCCTAGGTACGATGGGTGACAGATTAATGAACGGAAGCGGACGAAGCCTACCTTTACAATTTAGGAGGCGAGTGCTCTCTGCACATCTCGAATATTCACAATGCCCATCCGAGCGGGGCCTCCGCTATGTTGGACGCCGGCGCCCTCCTTATGGTCGTCAAAAATATGTTCCAATATGTCGCCGCATGTGCAACTCAAAAACACAAATGTAAGTGACACCCGAGCACCGAGGATTTATGGACCGTACCTGCTTGTTAAAGGGGAAAGCGCTAGCCAGGGCCAAAAGCGTAGCGTCTCCATCACATCTCGTACTCAGACGACGCACCCGTGATCTGCAGGACTAGTGTTATCCGCGCATACCTTGACAGGGCCACGCGGCCACAATTGCGTGATACAATTATGGGAGGCCCGGGGAAACTGGAGGAAGACGATTACGCTGGAATGTCCAGATGTTTAGGGGGGCAGCTCTATGAACGGTACAGGCCAATGATGGGGACAGAGTCGTATTGCTCACCTGTGTCAAGCGACTCAAGAATCCTAAGTCAAATGAATCCAAAGGCCGAGATTAAAATTATGGCTCAATGAATATCGCAAGTCCAACGACACATGAGCTCCAGTGGTCTCCGCAGCTCGCGGACAAAGCTCCACGTCGGCACTGCCAGACAGGAATGTCGGTTCGCTCTCCAGGCCTTCATATTTCCTTTAATGAAAGTAACATGGTGCTTCTCAATGACAGCCCGAATGAAGAAAAGATACGCGGCTACTTAACAAATACAGGTATCACTTTTCAATGATCCGAAAGACGGATGCATAGCTCGCAAGTCCTGTCTTTCGAGCATCTGACAGCGTCCCAATTGCTAGTGCAAGATCCGCCATCCTCTGTGGCACCGTTAGAGGTCCTGGCTATTCGTAGAATTCTGATCTTTCCGAGATTAGTTCATGAAGACAGGAAGTATAGAGATGCTGTGACTCACTGAACACGATCGGTATACTCGTTTATCGGCGACTAAGGTTGCGGGCTTAAGCCATTACATACGTTTAGGATATCCCGCGATGCTCAAATTACAAATGCCACCATCTTGCCGACTTCGAGGAGGAAGCTACCGTGAAGTAAACCAAGACTAAGGGACGATATGAAGATCACTCAGAAGTAGGGTCTAGCACGGGTTAACCCGGGTCATACCCGGGTCATACCTGCAGGTAAATTGAGTCGCTCATCGAGCCCGTGCCCGCCCCGGGTAAGGCTCAGCAGGCACGGGTGGGCAGCGGGTCGTACTGCGGGTGAACGGGTTGACCGCGGGTACCCAGAGAAAGACAGGCGCGAAACAAGATGCTATTGAGTATGTACTAGTCAATCATTATGCATTATGAACGGCGGTCAATCCGTCTCATCCATCATGGTGTCCGAAGTCAAATCAATCGTACCACTGACCGTTGGCACCTCCTCAGCTTTGCCCTTCCCCTTCCGAATCTTGGATGCCAAAATATTGGTGGGGACGGTCAGGTCGGGCATGAGGGGAGTACCTGCCCAAGAACCGAGTGCCATCTGAGCTTTGAAGGTCTGGGATTCCATGTTATGCTGTAAGTGATTGGTTTGTAGTCGGCCACCCGAGAAAGCGCGTTCAGCATCGACGGACGAAGCTATAGTTTAGCATTAATATTTCATCGCAATAGGAGTACAAATGATAGATCACTCACCCGGTGCCGACAGGAAATCTAGCGCCATCCTAGCGAGACGAGGCCGCGACGTGCGAGCTTGTTCCCAATACTTCAGAACGCCACCAGCGGCCTCGACGTCGAGAGGAGAGACTGGTGCGCTCTCCAGGTATGCGTCGATGGAATCGGCGTTGAGTGATATTGAGGGCCCCGCGCGCTCGCGTGAAATGGAATCCCAAATTGACTTGGAACGGGCCTGCGGAACACATGGGAGTTGAGGGTCACCGATAGTAAGCAGAGCACAAATGGATTACTCACCGTGCGCAGCGGCTGGGAACTTGCCTCCGTGGTGCCCGATGACGGCGGTGGCGCGTACGTTTCGTTCCAGCGGTCAACAACAACCTGACGTGCTGCTTCGCGATCCTCTTCGCGCCAGTCGGGATTGTTTCCGAACCACTTGATCTTCTTGTCAGGACACATAGCTGTGGTGGTGGTTGATTAGCAACACGGTTTTCGAAGATTTTGGCAGCGGAAACTGTACCGATTGCGATGCGATAGACCTCATTTTCATCGGAGAGCGCGTAGTATTTTCCGACCACCAACAGTCCAGCTTGCGCAGCAATGCGAATGCATGGTGGATATTCAGGATTGTTCAGGAGCCAATCAAGCCGATGCTCAATATCTTCGAGCATCGGTATCACCTCATAAACGAGGGGGACCTCTGCCTGCGAGAATAGCTTGGTAACGTCATTAAAGAGCTATATGATTCGGTCAGTTGACGTGTAATGCATGCAGAAGTAGAAGAGTGGCATACATCGAGAACATCAACAAGTTGACGAGCCAAGGCCCACTGGTCTTTTGTGAGCAGAAACGCTTCGAGTTTGTCGTCCTCCTCAATAATGAGCTGCTTGACGGCCTTCTCAAAGTAAACATGCGCGGCAAGACACGCAAAATCGGAATTCCAGCGCGTAGGAACTCGACGATCGAGGCTTTTCTTCTGGGTCTTATAATCAGGAATGGACTGCACGATGCGCGTGAACCTATCTCCGAGGGTTGTCGTATCATGCAGTCGACGTGCCAGGCCAGCAACCTAGAAGTATTCGGACATTAGGATACAAGTAAAGTAAACGCGAGACTTATAGCCCACCTTGGGAAATATCCCGAGCGCCATGGTTTCTTCCTTCTTCGACATCGTGATGCCTAACTGCGCCGCCATCTTTAGGGCCTTATCCTTGATGCCTCCGACTACCATCTCGTCGTGCGCGGCCTTGGCTTCGTCAACGTCGTCATCCTGGATCGCATCTTCACCAGCATCCACGTAGGCCTGCTCCACAGATGTCATTAGTTCATCAACATTTTCGCTAGCCTCGCCAGTGACATCCGGTTCTGCTGTGCCTTGGCCTGCGCTTCCACCGGCATCTGCTGCTGTGCCTTGACCTGCGCTTCCACCGGCATCCGCAGTAGTGCGACCGCGGGTGCGAGTGCGCCTAGACTGCGAACCGGCCGGAGTAGTCTTCTTGCGCTTGGGCTGTCGGAAGAAGAACGAGATAAAAGCCTTCGAACGGTCCCCGTATCAGCACCGCACGGTCAAATATAGAGATAGTTCAAAGGGTACAACATACTTTCGCAATGAGATTCACTGTGTGAGGAAAACAGCGGCATCGAGAGGCTTGACCGCGGAAACCCTCGATAAGTGTAGCTAGGTGCTCCGCAGTTGTGTCGCAGTTGGCCGCATTATCCATATTGATGGTATGGAACTGCACCGCGAAAAGATTCTCGTCAATATGTTATTTATTCGCGCAAGAAATCGCTAGAAACTTGCCAGCTTGTCGAGCCCAAAGCGTCGTAAGCAGTCGGCGATGGCATTGGCCATGTACCTTCCAGTATGACTTTCAGTCAGTCTATAACAAGCGACCTTAGTATCTAGCGCAGACGAGAGTTAAATATAATTCCTTACCGTATGAATTCAAGGATGGATCGCCATATTTTTCCTTCAGCATACCACACAACAACGATCCCTAAGTATGATGTTGCAAACGGTGCGGTCCATCCGTCGACCACGAGATGAATCGACCCTTCGTGCTTCTACAAGACGACGATGAGCGTTATTTCGGAACCATACAGAGCCTACGACGCACCGAGAAGTACTCCTTTATGTGGTTAGAAGCCTGCAAATATATGTCGCGGGCATCGCGCGATACGGTAGATGGGTGAGGAACGACCGTGCCAGGCCGAAGAAGCTGAACCTCGGCGAGATAGTCAGGATCGGCTACACTATTGAAGGGCCGCCTAGACCTAGCGCATCGCATGGCGAGCAAGGCGCGATGGCGGGCTGGAGTATATGTTGATATAGACTGCGTTAGTGTCTGCTGAGCGCCGGCATTGCTGTCCGAGCCACGAGGAACCTTGCGCTTGTCGTTGCAGGCCTTCTCGGTCCGGAGCAGGTTATTCGTCCCCTCCGATGTCTTCATTCGCTTCCGGACCTGAGTTCTGTGTGAGCGAGGGTCGTGTTTACAAACAAACTGGAGGTCTATGTATCGCCGTGCGCCGTCCTTGGGCTCGACGCGTCTGATCTGGACCGTGTAATGGTTGTACGTTGCAGCCTTCCAATGCTGCGAAGCTTCCTCTAACGGGGATTTGCTGAATCAATAACTGTCTAACGAGTGACAAACGAGCCAAACTTACTGATGATGTCTTCATCTGTCCAGTCCCAGACGTCGTCGTCGCTTAATTCACCTTTTCGTGGTCTACGCGGCCGTGTCGGGGACTGAAGAACCGCCGATGCAACAGTTATCCGCGAGCGTGTGTTTTTGGATGGAGAATCGAGAACAGGAGTAGATCCCGTTCCCGAACTTCGGGAAGGTGTCGCGGGGGGATCACCTTTCCAGGACAGATAAGCCTTGTAGAAAATAGAAACAGGAGCAGGGGACATACTAAATCTGGTTCCACCGGGGAAGTTGACACGTAGCTGGAAGTGGGAAAGGTCCCCCGCTCCAAGGTCTCGCATCGTTTCCCTGCCATGAAGGCGATGGGAGACTCGTCCGAACGTCCATAGGTTATAGGTACGAAGGAACGTCGACCAGCGTCTGGAACGACCTGTTAATGTTTGCAGAATATCTGCGATTGTCGTATGCTCTGTGACCGCTAATTAAGACCCACTACATTAGCGTTGGCTCAGATACATCGATCGCGCGACTTACAGATTGGGGTCGAGGGTCCAGATTCACCAGTAACGAATATCGTGAATACCTTGTCGTCCACAAGCCGTCGAAAGCGATCTAGTCGCATGTTGGATATGTGGGAGCGACGGTAACGACGTCGCTCCGTAAATGTCTCGACAACACGGTGAAGCGGCAAGAAATCCGGGCAGATGATCGAACCTTCGAGTTGAGCATTCATGAGCATCCGACTCGATGACTTCTGCGTCTGAAAAACTTACCGTAAACCAATGTTAAGAGAATGGCATAGCCGTAGACAACGACCGCCGAGGTAGCCAGGGTATGCGAGTCATAACCCTGGACAAAGTTGGCCGCGAAGGCGTAGGAAACTGCAGGGGGAAGGAAGTGAAACGACGCTGCAAGAGTTAAGATGGGGAAAAGGAAAAGAGCAAGAAAGCGAAGGAACCAGGAGGACGGGTTGTAGGCGATTGTTTTGGTCGTCGACGCCGTTAAAACCCCTCGTGTGTCGTAAGTTGTGCTATGCTGCGGTCCTATTTCGAGTCAGTCCTGTCAGTAGGGTGTCCGGGATGCCCGCCGGTGTCAGATAAACTCACCTTGATTCAAGGGCCGCAGATTGTCGGTCCCCCGCACACTTTGCGAGAGCGCCATGGTATGGACTACGACTCAGTATGTTGATGGTAAACCGAGGAGGAGGTGAACTTGTCACCCCCTTCGTCCGGAAACCACCCTTATGAGTATGATCTGGCATGGGTGTCTTAGATTTGTCAGTGGTATTGCTCTTGTACGGACATAAGAGGAAACATATCCTTTGCCGATTGACAGCCAGTGACGCAGCTTCAAGTTCTGTTCTGGTGATCCGACTCGATCGAGGTGATATATTAGCAATAGTTGCGTATGAAGAGTTCCGACTTGGGGCAATAACGTTCAAGTTGAGCGCGAGCGCTGAGCAGTGAGCGCGCAGTCTCACTCTCAGCCACAGCAACGAGCTGATAATATTCACTGGTACAACTTCGGATACCCGCGGATTACCCGACTTCAGTCACGTCGAGTCTGTACCCACCCGGGTGCCACTACGTGGGCACCCGTACCCGCCATAACCCGCCCGAGGATTGCCCGCGGGTTGACACCTGCGGTTACCCGGGTTTCGCTCGCCCGTGCTAGACCCTACTCAGAAGTCGTTGACGGGTATCCGACGGGATTCTACCTCCTTGCAATGGAGGGCGGCCAACGAACGCTCGATGTGACGGGATACGAGGAGCACCTCATCTCGTTATCCTGGTGTCGCTCGAAACGGCGGCGGCGGCGGCGTCCCCTGTCAACGTTGAACTGTAGGCATCACATGGATTCCGTCACATCTGGTCGCCAATTCTCGATGAGAGGAGGTCGCAGGGTAAATACTCCTACATGTATATCAGTAAGTTCAGCTGCTCAAGGAAAAACTTGTACTATGCCGCACCACGACCAGCTGATTACAGTGACGATTTAAATATGTCCACGCGTCTCATACTGAAGAGGCCCCGGAGCACTTGAGAGCAGTCTATTTGGCGATCGGCTAGAGGGTAGCACGCTAGCATGGTATTGGACATGAACGTTGAACGTTTAGCATGTAAAGTTGAACGCACTGGCCAGTGGCCACAGCGTCGAGCTCGAAGCTCGGAGCTCACGCACGCCTGCCCTAAAGTTGCAAAATACACAGATCCCCGACGCGACATCAAATCTTGAAGCTGCACCTCCATCTTCATCGATCTCTTCTACAATCCCTTACCGTCGCTGTAAAAATGTCTGTCAACCTCGCCAACCTCGAGAAACACCTCTCGACACGTTCTTATCTTGAAGGGTGAGTTTTCTATCTTTACCTTCGCGACCTTCGCGACTTTCGCCGTCGAAAATGCATACATGCTTCGACGTTGAATACATGATGAGTTTCGCTATGGTCCGTGTTTCCAAGAAGCGACTAGACACCGCTGTCCAATCATGCCGATAGCTTACTATAACCTAGCTCTCTGATATAATTTTCCTTCATCTTCCATTTGCTTTGCACGACAAGTCATATCTGCATCGATCCTGATCATCTTTCCATAGGTACACCCCGTCTCAGGCAGATGTACACGTCTTCAAGGCCCTGACCTCCTCGCCTGACGCGTCGGCCTACCCCCACGCTGCGCGTTGGTACACTCACATCGAGTCCTACGCCGCTGAGCATGCTTCTCTCCCCGGCTCGAGTACGGCAGGAGAAGCCTTCATCGGCACTTCTGCCCCCGCCGCTACCACCGCCGCCGCAGAAGAGGACGATGAAGTTGATTTGTTTGGTGACGATGACGAGGAAGAAGATGCCGAGGCCGAAAGAGTTAAGGCCGAACGTGTTGCGGCATACGAAGCCAAGAAGGCTGGCAAAGTCAAGCCCGCCGCGAAGGTCGGTTTATTCCCACCATCAGTGCCGCTTACCACACGATTCCCATCCTGATCACCCTCTGATTTCCACAGTCTGTTGTCACCTTGGAAGTGAAGCCTTGGGATGACGAGACGGATATGAAAGCTCTGGAAGAGTGCGTCCGCTCCATCGTTCAGGACGGACTTGTGTGGGGCGCAAGTACCCTGGTCCCGATTGGATACGGTATCAAGAAGCTGCAAATCACTGTAGTAGTCGGTGCGCAAATTACGATTACTTGCCAGGCTCTCGCTAATGGAAAAAATAGAGGACGAGAAGGTGTCGACACAGGATTTGGAGGACAAGATCGCCGAATTCGAGGACTACGTCCAGAGCACTGATATCGCCGCCATGCAGAGTAAGTACACTCGCTTCCACGAACGTTTCTATACTCATGCTACGTATCTGCAGAGCTCTGATCTGTTGTATCTGTACAACAATATCAATCTGTACCATCAGGATTCAGGGTGTATTTTCTCCTCAAATGAAGACTCGTCTGGGCTACGAACAGCACTCACAGGGCTGATAGATGATGGAAAGATGCAAGCGCGTATCGTCGTAAGTCGTAAATGCCATTTACGTGTGGGCAGTAGATTTCTTGTCGCGTCTTGCCAATGATGAGACCGGCGTTATAGGTTTCTTAACTCCAGAGCACTGCCGCGTCGGTTATTATTACGCAAACCTTTTCTTTCAACAGGAAATGAGCGTGGCTTTCGAGGATTCAGGAAGTCATTGCCCGCGTTGTGCGGCGCAAGGAAGGTCACGTTGTGGCGACTAAGTATGCGCTGAGCTTCAACACTTGCCTTCGCATGCCCTCCAAGAGGCAGCTTCATGATGTGCGTCCTTTTTGAAGCTGCCTTGCTCGTTGCCGTCATTCTCATGGCCGTCCGTCGTCGGTTTCCGTGACTAGTCCTCCCAAGGTGTAAACGCCGTGTATTAAACTCCAACTTATCAGCACTGGAAACCTTCTCCCGCCACACCGCGCAGTAAAGTTCACCATTTCAAAATGTGTTTCGTCGGCACGGTTTTGATTCTCGCCGTGGGCATTTGGAGTGCCGCTCTCCGCTGTCTACCGGACGGTGGACGGTGATCATCGACAAGAAAACGCTGTAACGACATGGCATGTTTACGAGTGCTGTCAGACAGTCCGTGGTGGCTAATGTAGGCGAGCCGCACGGAAATGTTTTGCATGCTTACACTACATGTATACAGGCAGGCAGTTTCACGCCTCCCTAAAGCATGCTCGGCGTTTATCAACGCCATTAGCTATTCTGGGGAATAGCCGAAATGAATTATTTCGCACCCGAGTATCCGCTGTTTCGAGCGGCGACCTCAGTCTGAGAAGCACGTCTTCCGATGCTAGGAACCGGAGATCTGGGAGATCGAGCACCTCCACTTCCGCTGGCGATATTATGAATTCGGTCCTGTTACGGCGTTGACGAAGAAGAACATCTCGAAGAGTAACCCGATGCAAGCTTGTTGTGTAGATCTTCGAGGGACATCAGCCCGCAGTGCCTTCGGGATGGATACATAAAGGGGTGCGTACTCATTGTCGGCTCTCAACGTATATTCCCTGGCGGCTCGATAATGGCCTCCCGTTTGGAAGCAGCACCCGCTCAAGTGAAGCAACGTATAGCTTTGTTCTCTGTATCCTCTACGATCTTGGGCCCCCCTTCCGCACTTCTCCCCCTCTTGCTCACGAGCCATGCTATGCACGACGCGTTGTCTCTTTCCGCCTCCCCGGAGCTCTACGCCCAAATTTACCAGTTAAAATTCGACCTATCAGCTACGTTCCGCCGAACCCATGACTCGCGTGCGTCGTTGACACCCCCATGCCTTGCGAATGAGTTGGTGAAACGATGCCAACTCCTTCGCCGCATCCGCCTGAAGGATTGGGGCAGTGATACTGTGGCGGCCGATCTATGGACGGCTTACCTGATGATAATGGAGAGCGATGGGTTGAACGAGTCCCAGCTAATAGCTGCTAGGTTCCCTCGCTTCATCTCTGAGTTCGCCCTGCGCCACCTGCGCAGCAATTGCTATCAACGTCGAACGTCCGACATTGATTCTCTCGCAGTATGGCTGTACTGGTTCACTCTGTCACGAGGTGAGTGATGTGCTCATGAAGTGCACTATGGACTGAGACATGTTTGTTTGGTGCTTCGATAGACATGCTTCAAAACGAAGCCAAGGAAAGACAGGACGAAATTCTGGCGCTGCTGCGACCTTTTGCGGTGGCGACTTCGAATGTAAGCATCCCCCTAACATAAGCCCTCGCGTGAGCTGAAAGCTCCTCCAGTGCCAGCCGGTTGAAACACCTCGCCCTGCCCAGACAGTTAAGGGATACTTTGACCTTCATTCCGCCTGCGTCTCAACGCAAACCCCCTCTCTGAAGCATTACACTGTTTCTCACTACTCTCGAAATTTCACGCTATCCCCGCCCGACTTATCCGCGGCATCCATTATCGTGTACTTTGCGGTGAAGGGCGCGCGGAAATTGCAAATTCCCGGACACGTCCCTCCTAATCGGTCGATAGCGAACGCGACTCGTCGCAGAGGGCCTACGATGGAGGATTGGAAGGCCCTTACACGTTGTAGGGACCCACTTGTCATGGACGGCCCTCTTTCCAGACCCCAGCCGACCGTCGTACAAGATCCGTTACGCAGCACAATGCACGATCAAGATTTCTATCGTATCGCCCAAGGATCTCGTGCTCCCGGTGGCAGCGGAGTCCCGCCGGAGCCATACGTTTATATTCCTGGCACTCTTACGGGCACTTGGGAGGGAAGCTTGATGGTATGTCTCGTACTTTAGCATGCCGCGTCCTCGAGTAGTTACATCCGCTTATGCTCCACCTTGCAGGTCTCTCCTCCGATCCCTTCTTCCCCTCCATACCAGCGCTGGCAAACAGGGAGCACTCAGATTCTGCCCGACTTCCTGTGTCGGCGCAGCGTGCAGTTCACGCTGCGCGAACATCTGTGCTTCAGTCCATGCATCCCGCTCCCCGACGGGTGCATGGGCTACGGCTACGATGACGATGACTCGAGCCTCACTTGGAGCCTCGACGGATACAGGACCCAGGAGACCGATGTACGTCCCAAAATTTGACTTCGAGCACAAATACAAACCTCCCTGCATTCGACAGAGTGGCATCGAATTCTCGCGCGCCGGTTCATCTTCCAAATTTTGCTACGAAACTTACTGTCCGCCACTGCAACCCACGCTGCAACGCCGAGATCCGCGTCAAGCGCTCGACGTGGTAATCACTGGAGAGGTGCGTCCCTGTCCCATCTGTTTGTGATTAGCACTGGTCTGACCATTTCACTGCACGTTAGACCGAGAGTGAGCACGAACTAGCATGGGGCGGTTTCAATTACGCCGGGCGTGTCCGCATGCGCGACGGCTTCATCTCACTCAAGCGTGAGCCGGCAAGTGCTTTCCATTTGCGTTTGGCCTCTGATACACAGCTGATCGGCGTACTCAGAAACACCCCAAAGATGATGGCTTGGGCTTAGGTTCGTGGTGTTTCGAGGGGTACCTACACGCGGGGCGTGTTTTTGCGGGGCGCTGGAGGCAGAGCAAGGCCGTGGAAAGGAATGGCGTGGAGGGTATATTTAGTTTGCACAAGCGCGAGTCGGGACATTGATCTCGTTGACGAGATGACTTCGGGCAGCTTGGTGGCAGTGTATATGTATAGTATTAATTATGTACTTATCTGTAGGCATCCACAGTATCGATATCGCTTCACGGCATTAGACATGGAACTGGGAGAGACAGTCTTGCAATCAAACACATCTTTTCGCGCACACCAGTTGCTCACAGGGTAGCAATCTGTTGATGCCGAGCAGCCGTGGCCAAGAGGGTTCGAATTGACGCTTGATATTCGGCTCGAGTCAATACCGAAGGAAGCGCAGGGTGCAAGACACACACGGGGAGAGCGAAATATAGGCATTGTCCCAGTCGGCATGCACATTACGCAGGGAACGACGGATGGTCCGAACTTTGAAGGGCGCCGCAGGATTGACGTAAATAATTTGGATGAAGCCCGCAAGCAGAACGCGCTCCGGAGCCATTACTTGAGCGGAGAACACTGCTGTGAGAGAAACGTGAGTGTTAAGCTTTTCTGCTCGTCATCTGGATTGCAAGACAGATCAGGCAGATTAGAAATGTGTACACAGCTACCGCTACGTGAAGTGACGGCGCACCATGAAACTGATAGACTTGGACGAGCAAGAAAGCTTTCTGAAATGGCTGTGGTTTCAGCATGACGGGAATGAACCAATATGCTCACACGAGAAAGAGTTATCGTCTCCCTGCCCGAAGAATCCATTGAATTTGTAGGCATAGATGACCTTCGAAAAGGCCAGACCAACGAACTCACCGATCAGCGCCGAAAAGCCCATGCACGAGTGACGGTGATGTATCTTGAAGACGCTGAAGTCAAGCTGAAGCGCTGAAGTACCTAGGAAGCAGGAATATTGCGGCCAGCTATCAGCGAATGAGGGCTCAGAAGCTCGCCGCGCACCATCAATTGGAGTGAAACCGCCTTGTACTTCTCCTGCCAGCAAATGCGGGTACCATTTGTAAATGACGGGGATTTGAGCATTCGTCGGGGCTTTCCCTGTCTCCTGGAGATTTACAGTTTCATGAGACGGCATGCGTTTATTTTCAGCGCCGCCAAGTCTCCGTCCGTGAATGCGCAAGGGGCAGGTGACCTTCGAGCTACTCCCCGTGGGTCCCGGGATAAACCTTGTATCGTAGATCAATGAGTATAGCGTGGAGTGATGAGAGCTGAAGGACCGACGGCCAGTGGCAAGGAGGTGACAACCTCATAGCGACATCGTAAATCACACTAATGAGACTGTCCTGAGAAAGACCGATGTTGGAGGAGCATGTGATTTACATACATATATGCATGCATGCAAGGCCCAAAACGTATATGCCGCCCGTCCCGTATCACCGTCGGACAGCAGTTCGGAAGACGTTTGGCGTTTTGTAGCTGGGAAAGCAAGTGATATGAAAAGAAGGAGACCTAATCAGGATGAATATAGCTATGTAAGAGAACGGATCTTCATTATCTATCCGTCTATCTGAAGATATACTGATTCAGACTCACTGAGAAACCTGCGAAGTGGCCTAAACTCCAGGCTTTCGGACAAAATATTTTTCCGTTCGTGTAGCCTGTATGAGATAAGGATGGTATATCAATGGTAGCAGATCCTGATACACGGAAGGAAAAAAACCGACCCTTGTTCTGCCTTGTTACGTGGACCGCCGTCCAAGCGCCGTCTTGAGATGTGATGACACCAATTCATTCGAGGTTATGAACGCCTGTTATTCAGTGAGAAAAGCGGAATGGGTGTCATAGATAGCCACTAGACTCGTAACCAGTCTCTATACTGAGTAACAAATATTAGCGATGGCTTGAGGCTTAGTGAAAGGGTTTGAATGAAGCAGAAATCAAGAAAAACGAGAAAGAAAAAATGTGTGTGCTGGTTACTCGAGTATAGAGACTGGGAGAACTTTACCGTGAACGAGTCGAGTGGAGATTTCAAACTCCGTATCGGAATGGACTTAGAATATTTGACGCGTTCGAAAACACGGTTTACCTCTTCCTGCTCGCTGCCTCGCACAACTGGACATTTTGAACCGTACAAACGTCGCGAGATTACGCTCCCGCTATACGCCTCCTCAAGGTGCAGGAAATCCGACGCATTTCCGGATTTTTAGCCGAGGAACAGTACTTGTACCGTGCCGGTACGTGTTTTCTCGATTAACGACGCGATTGCCTTCGCGTTCGGTCGGACAGCACGTCGTACTAATGTTTATGGCTCATTAGCACGTCCAAATCCATTTCCGTGTACACTGACGCGCTCCAATGAGTCCGTCTGCTCCCCCTCATTCGCCTCCCCCATCACCGGGCCCTGGGTACACAACACCTTCCCCAGGCCCAGTAGCGCAACCGTCTTCCATGTCCGTGATGGACCCGACTCCCAAGAGAAAACGCGGCGGGCAATTTGTGTCGCACAAGACAACAAAACGGCGCAAAAGCGCTAAGGGCTTCGATGCCGAGGCCGTGGCAGCCCATTCGCAAATGATGCAGGACCAGCTCGCAGCAGCAGCGGTTTTGGCTGCGGAAGCCCCAGCCGCTGAATCGTCCACAGCTGCGGCTAGCACGGCACCATCTGCGGAAGCTACCGCCGAGGCTAAGCTCCAGTCCGAGCAGGACAGGGCGGAGCGCAATCGTCGCGTCAAGGCCGGGCTGAACGCGCTAAAAGATGCGGGCTGCGATACCACATTCCAATTTTTCTCCGACTTTTTCACCGCTTCCGACCAGCACGTATCACGACAGTCGTCGCGTCTTGTCCTTGACCACGGCGTCGAGCTTATCGAGCTTATGCGCAAGAAGCAGCCCGACATCGTCATGAAGTGGGCACTCAAGGTGTCCGTGGAAGAGATCGCTAAGGAAGGGAAGCGGTTGACCGATGCGATGCGCCCGTCTCAACAAGCAAAGTTGACGGCCCGTCTAGAGGACTGGAACCTCGAGACGCTCCTCGCCAAAGCTTCCGCCGCTGCCCCAAACCTCTGTGACCTCCTACTTCACCTGGGCCTCGATTCGGAACATGGTCGGAAGGAGGGGAACGTTGTGGGTACTCTTTACAGTCCACATCGTCATCTTTGCTAACGCGAGCTTCTTTTCAGGTCCTCGTCACATTGCTATGCATGTTGGCGCAGTCCGTGAACGAGCGCGCGAACGAGTTTCAGGAAGCCATGGGTATATATTTTCTAGGCTGCAGCACCCCCCGTAGACAATTCGACGTGCTTGCACATGCTGGGCTCACTGTTTCGTACTCGAAGGCAATCGATGACCTCAAAGACCTGTCTGCTGAGGGTGTCGCGCGCATGCGCAAGATGATTCAGGAGCGAGCATGTATGATTGTGTGGGACAACATCAACATCGCATTCAAGGTCACTGAGCAACGGCATGACTCGAAGGACACCTTTGAGAATGGCACGACCGCTACCCTCATTCCTCTCTACGGCGTTAAACGTGGAGAGCTCTCGCTCGAACTCAAGGAGCCGCGTACCACACGCAAACCAGTGTTCGACTTCAAGCCAATGGACACCCTGCCAGATGTAAAGCAGGTCGTAGAATTGCGCGAAGCTGCCCTATGGCACGTCCAGCGCTTCCTTCTCGATGCATATCCCCAGCTCGAGAAGGCCTTCAAGAAAGATCACGGCGATGCGCCCCCCGTCATACATCAAATCCCCCTCCACAAGTCCGAGCACTATCCAATGCCCGCAATGAACATCGACGAGTCCAGCCTTGATGGAACAATTGAGGTTATCAACACCTGCATCGTCGAGACACTCAAGATGACCGACGATGATATGAAGGCGCACGGCATCATGTTCAACGGAGGCGATCTTCTCAGTCTCTCGTTAACTGATAAGGTATGTGCTCGCTACCCTGAATGTGTCCTGCGTATCCTGATAGTCTTGTCATTGTTAGGCTGCCGCATCAAGACGCGAAGACACGAAGCTTCTCGACAAGCTGTCTGCCTATCTCGAGGGAATGCTCGGTCTTTTTCATGGCAAGCTATCCGGCACACGGTGCACGCTAAACGAGCACTGGGGCATGCCTAATTCGAAGTATCCTGGATCACTTTGGTCACAAAATGCGCTCTTAGGGCGCAAGTCCATCTCTGCTGGATGGAAAGCAAAGAAGTTGCCGCCTTTTCGTCCTGCACACGAGCTTATGGTCGTGCTCTCCTTGCCCGCACACATCCTTGACGGATTTCGGCTCCATTGTGGCGCAGCTACCCTCGACGAGTGGGCTACGAAGCCTGATCTCACCTGGAAGAACATTGTCGATGTTTCCGAGACTGTCATGGATAAGGTCTGCTCCGCCAGCGAAGTCGAGGCCCTCCGTGACCTTCCTGAGGTGGATCGTGACCCTCAGCTCGAAAACACGATTCTCTGCAATCGTGACATGCTCCTTCTCCTCGAATTCACAGCCGCAATCAAGCGTGGAGATGTCGGGCGTGTCATCAACTGCATATCCCACTGGATGGTGATGTTTCGAGGCACAGGGTCAATGCCTAAGTACGCCGATGCACTTTTTGAGGTCATCAACAAGTTGAAGCGATGGGAGCCTGCCGTGCGGTAGGAGCTTCCACTTTTTGCTATTCTAAGTAAACTGCACTGACAACCTTCTGTACAAGTGACGCTTTCCTCAATAACTGGCTTGTAAATCTTACGGGCAAGATTAACGGGTTTAAAGAGATTGATCTCTTGCAAGAGCACCAAAACTTTTGGGCAAAGGTACGAGCACCAGGCTCAGTCTCGATGCTTCAACTTGTCAGCACGTCTAAGACTAACTCAACGACATCCGGCAGGTCATCTACAACGCGAAAGGTGTTAATAGGAGCTGGGCATGGCTTGCCATGGTCACCGTCGTCATTTTCACCTTGCGAGATGTCATGCGGAACGCCCAGTCACAGTTCAAAATCCCACACCACGGCGTTTCGCACTCCCATCCGAATGCGAAGGTCGACATCCAGACACTACGAGACTGGCTTGAGCAACACAAACTCCAAAGCTATGTGAAGAACCGCGATGGCAAGGATGAGATTATGCGAGTTCGAGACCTCATGGTCACCGGTGCAGCTTATGCGAGCACTGCCAAGGCTTTCAAGAACTACCGGGCGGACAAGCGTAAGGTTGTGTATTCGCGCGGCCAGCCCGAGTCGAACACGGCGAGCAAGGTTGCGGAGGATTCCGAGGATGAGCTTGCTGAGGAGGACGACAACGAGGAAGGGGATGCTGGCATGGAGGATCCCGCTATTGATGAGGATGACCTTTTGTTTGATGATGAGGAGTTCACCGCGATGGCTAATGAGTTTATGGACACAGCAAATGAGGTTGTCGGTATCCTGTAATCGAATAGCTACGCACAAGACTAGAACTACATTGTCCGAGCACGCTTGCGACCACCTCTTGGGCGCCCTCTTGGACGGCCGCTCGATGTATGAGTTATACCCCTCCCAATCGTTGTAGCACGTCCGCGTCCCTGTGCACGTCTACCAGGCTCATTCCCTCTCGCACGCCCTGCCTGCGCACTTCGAGACCTACCACCAGCAGCTCGTCGTGTTGAAGGACCGCTGCGATCCGCTGCTCGCCGGCCCCTGCCTCGGCCAGATGGCGGAGCTGCTCCGTCGTCCGTGGAAATGCTACTGCTGGAGGCATCCGAGGAATGGTCGGAGTCGGTCGGTGAGCTGTCGTCGTAGGTCTTGAAGATCTCCTGTAGTTTTGCTAAGAGTTTCTCGCCGTGCTCCTCCATAAGAAACCAACGTGTGCGGCGCGACATATTTGCCACCGTGTCGACGCGCTCACCACACATCGCGAGCTGCTCAATGGTTTCATCGGGCAGTAGAACCGCGCTGGTCATGGTGAATCCTGTTTTCCCTGGATAGAGGAGTGGAAAGAGGACGAGACGACGCCATGCGCGCAGTTCAGTACGGATTGAGTCGGAAAGTACGGTGGAAAATTTTCTTTTCTTGCCGCCCTTGAGTCCGAGGACCTTTTCGACTGTTACGAGCTCGATTGGGAATAAACGAGGTGTGCAGTTGTCGCAACAGCGGGCACCTAGCGGGAGAGCATTTGTTGACATCCCTGTATGGCAAAAAGGAATGAGGAACCTGCGGCCAAGTTTTACTTCGACAGAACTCACGTTTGCTTGCGTTGACAAAATAGTTGTCCCAGACAATCCGCCGGCATGCTGTCGTGCACGCGAACTCAGAGAGTGTGCGCGCTTCGAGGTCATCCGATGCCGAGACTTGGGCCAGCTTTTTCTTCCTTTTCTTCTTCTGTTTCTTCTTCTGCGCAGCGGTAAGTGTCGGAGCGATGCCTTCGTCGTCGTCCATGTCTTCACCCTCCCCATGATGCTCTAGTCTGGCTCCGCCTTCGCCCACGGCGACGTCCTGCCCCGCAACCACGTCAACACCATCATCGTCATCAGCCGCATCAGCTAGTCCATCCTGCTCTGCGACTGCGCCTTCCTGGTTCTCTGGCAGTGCGAGATCGGCCATCACCGCATGAGCTTCCGCTTCGGCGATTCCATCCTTCAGTACTTTTGCAGAAACCAATAGTATTGCTTCGCCAAGTTTTGAGAAGTCGCGAGCGGCGCGGCCCGCACGCTGGGCTAGTGCACAGAACGAAGGTGGCAGTTTCCAAAGGACTACGCGGAAAATATTGCGCATGTCACATCCCTGCAAATGATAGTAAGCCGCAGCTATAGATTTATAAAGTACAGTGTGCATACCATCCCTACTGCGTCTGTGCAACACAGAATGCGTATCTTTCCTTCGCGAAGAAAAACTTCGAGCTCCCGTTTACGCAGTGTGCCGATCTTCGCGTGATAAAAGCCGATAGCAGACCGTGGTATGCCAACTGATTCGGCCCAGTTTTGCAGCTGGTCACAGGCGTCCTCCGTTTCGGTGCGTCGGTTAAAGTACGCGAGCTGGATTGGAATGTCTTCGGCAGATGTTGCACCGTCCGGAATCATGAAACGAAGGTCAGCTTTCGTGTCTTCTGGGTGGACAATCTTTCGGACGGATAGAGCAACGTTGGGACGTGCATTCGAGAGGGAGACGGTGGCAGCAGATCGGGTGATGCTGAGCTTGATACAGATATCGTCGAGTACATGTTTTGGCAATGTCGCCGAGGCTACCACAAACACGACGGAGGGAGGCAAACGTCCACGGAGTACCCCTAACTCTGAATACTCTGCCCGAAAGCTACCGCCCCACAAGCTCACGCAGTGGGCTTCGTCGATGATGACCATGCGAAGGTGCTCTTGGAACCGTTTCTGCGAGAGGACCTTTCGACTGAACTCGAGAGAGCCAGCAACCTCGGGAGAGACAAGGATTCGTTGGGCATCCCCTTCTGCAATACGCTGAGAAAGTATCAGAAGAGATTACGCAAGATGCCGCGGTTGGATCTACATACCTTGAACAGGGCCTCCTTTCCTTCGGCCCTGAGTGTCTCCTCACAAACGGCGATAGATTTGAGAGGCGAAGCGCCGGCCTAGTATATGGTTTAATGAGTATTATCATAGATTACTGCACACGGACATACCTGCTCAAGCATAAGTGCTGTTAGGGGGCTGATGATCAAGGATATATCCTCGTTGCTGCATAGCAGAGGTATGTCGAAACAGAGGGACTTGCCGCTCCCAGTGCCGACATCCAAGATGACATCGACACCAGCGAGTACATGTTTTGCCATCTCTAACTGCCACGGATAGGGGGTCCGTTTCAGGAGCTCCGTCGCCCGTCGAGCAAGGGCAGGAACATCGAGAGTTCCTGGGTTGTGTAGTTTAACTTGTGAAAGGGTGGCCATTACGGTTTGGTGAGGGAAACGGATGGCGGCGAGGGATGCCAGATACCCTGAATCCAAATGATATATAGTCAGCGCGGATGCAAAGCGGATAGCTCGAGAAACTCACGATTGAGCGCCGGGGCTCGGCTTAACATGGTGTGCTGGTCGTGTACACGTCGTCATGATCAGCCACTGCCGACTCATAGTATACCTAGGTGTCTTCATCCGTTAGTTATATCCGCTGTACGTAGACAACAATGTCTCGACGAAAACTCCGTGCGACGGTCTACACCCGCAGTCCCCGGCAGGAGTTCACGTAGCGTCTACCGCCACAACGAAGTCTCGCAAGGACAACCTTCTCCAAAGTGTGCTCGCGGTCCGGGCTCGAACCAGCGTAGCACCCTTCTTCGCAGGTTGGCCTATGGTACATCAAGTAACGGAATCGACACTTACTAGGTGCATGATGCCTCGTAGGCTACACGGTCGCGGACTCGCGTTGTCATGTTGGCTCCATAGAGCGGTCTATTCTCCATCTACGTGTTTGACGCGCGTGGTGGGCTCGGCCAGCAGGATTGGGCGCGCGTATAAATGCCCTGTGGGTTTTCGCAACTGACAGGCATCGAGAAGTGGCTGAACTAGTCAGACTTTGGGGGGAATAAGAGCAACAAAAAAATATACTTACTGAAAGATGAGCTTTTAGCTTATTGGAACCCTTCGTACGGTTCGAAACAGCCAAAGAAAAAGTGCTGCGAGCGGTAGGAGGTAGAGCGCGTTTCGAACGCCTCAAATATTCTAAGTCCCTTTCGATACGGAGTTTGAAATTTCCACTCGACTCGTTCACGGTAAAGTTCTCCCAGACTCTACCGTAATGTATTCTTTTCCCGCCTTTTCTTTTTCTCGTTTTTCTTCGTTCTTTGCCCTCTGAATACATACGGTGGTGTCTGGATCCGAGACTAGTGTCGTGGTTTAGTCTGCCGATCGAAACATCAGTGGCTATCTAGTCTCGGATCCAGACACCACCGTATGTATTCAGAGGGCAAAGAACGAAGAAAAACGAGA